>OZ038485.1:19207424-19229924 GCA_964036315.1 Acanthosepion esculentum | reverse complement strand
TTGATGTAACTACACATGCACATGAAGGAGAGGGACATGCTGAGAATTCTAAATTTTAAAATATTTTTTTTTTAATTTAATATGTTTGGGATATATAATCTAGGCAATTTCCTTTAGATTTTTCTTTATGTTTCCATCACTTTTGCTATTAAATATCCTACATTGTGATAAAAGAAGACCTGCCAAGAATGGCGAAATGTTGTAAGAATCTGGATGCAAATTTACTGTGGATGATCTAGCGATTGAAGCATTTTCGTCTGAGGAAATTCTTTCCTCTTTTAATCAGAGTAGTTTTTTTTAAAAATCAAAATTGTTGTCAGTGAGCAATTATAATGAGCAACTAATACATTTAATATGTTGTTTTGTAAAAGATCCCTTTCGTGTTCATATAATCATTTATTTAAATCCCTTGGGGTTTCTCCTATGTATCCATTGTGGCAATTATTACAGGTAATAGAGTAAACTCCTCCAACTGTATTTTAAAATGAAAATTAGATTTACTTTTATTTCTACTAATTCCTAATAGGAACAACAGAAATTAACTGTTTTTTTTTTTTTAATTAAATGTAATTTAAAAAAAAAAATTAAACTCTTGGGCGATCATGAACAAAAAAGAAAAATGATTGCCCAAGTGTGTCAGATCTGCTCACTACAAACATGCATTGGGTCAGCGCAGTAGGGTAACAGGTCATTCCTCCCCATGAATCTGGGGAAGGCCTATGTCCAACAAAGGACCTTCACAGGCTGAGATTTCCAAGAAGAAATATATGGTTAGTCAAATATGGCTTTTATTCTTTAACATTTTTAAAACTCTTGAGACACATACACACAAGATTTATGCAATTGCTGGGATATTTTGGTCTAGCACTGGTTTATGAATTTGATGGCACAGTAATTCTAACTTCAATTCCTGGGACAAACAGTAGAGACTTAGACTCGATGGTGAGCAATAACTGAAAACTACCGTTGTATCTTACAGCCATCTGTAAGGTACAACAACCAAAATGTAATAACAAAAATGAGGATAATAGTCTGCATGTAATTAACTCTTCATCTCAGATGTTCAGAAATTTATGATTATTTTTAAATCATTTCACCCCAAACAAGGCTATAAAGCCAATATGATTCAAGGGGTGACGGAGTTTGAAAGGGTATGAGAAAAAGAAAAATATTACGGAGAGAGAACAATAAAAGAAAAGGAATTAAGAAGATAATGTTCTATAAAAGTGTATAAAGTAAGAAAAAAAATTATGTTTCATTTCAACATCTGAGACAGCTGTGTTTCAGGAGACATTTCGAACAGAATGTATTATCCCAACAGTCTATTTTGTTATATAGCTTACATACTGATTCAAGGAACAAATTGAGAATTCCTCATTGTACTTGGAGGATATTTACTTAACTAATCTGGTACAAAGCCAAATGAAATTTTCACCAGGAACTTAAAGAACAAGGTAAAAACACTAGTTTTTTTTTTTTTTTAAATATTAATCTTTCATCCAATTCATAAGACAGTTCTTATTTATATAATCAAATTTTAAACAAAAAGAAAAGAACTTATTAAAAGTAAAAAAATATGAAATATTTATATGAAGTTTATGTATATTAACATATATACATGAAAGAGAGCTATTTACTAAGCTTAATTTCTGACTAAAAAATAGTGCAGGGTCTTGGTGAGGAATTTACTCACTAACAATAGTTTACATCATTGCCATGTTTACATACCATCTTGAGAAAATATATAAATTTGAAACGAACAGGACAAAAATTTTGTTATTTGAGGATTTTTTATATTTTTTATCTGCCACGTTTTTTATTAATAGAAAAATCATTATTTAAAAGAAAAAAAAAAATGGTGTCTGCAATGTATTTTCAGGGAAATTAATTCTTGTTCCTTTTACGGAGTTACCGCCCTTTGCTTTACGCAATCAGCTCATTTGTAAATGTTCAACTATAAATTTTTCAATATTTTTCAACTTTTGTGATTTAGCATGAAGAAATATATATTTAAAATACACTGGAATATTTTGACGGTTACACAATGAAAATCTATAACTTTTTTTTTTTTAATAGTTCTCTTTCAAGTACTGTTTATTTCTATTACCTGTGAGCAGTTAGCTGCTTCATCAAATGTTGTATCATTGGCTAACCAGCAGCACTGTTCTCTGTTTAACCAAAAGGCATCAAGACAAATGCCTTCCTTCAGGTCAGACATCCACGTGGTGCCAATATCGATGAAGCCAGCTGATAGGCCTACAATGAAAAAGGATGCAAAACATCATATTTACAAAAATTAAAAATGGTAACAAAAAAGAAAAAAATATTTAAAAACAAAAGGTAAAAGAACCAAATAGGATATGCGATAAAAAAATGTAAAAATTGTTATAATTTTTATTATAAGTATGACTTTATTGCATGTAGGGGGTGATGAAAAGTTTTGGGCTTGACTATGAAAGAACCCCACACTGAAAATTTTTGTTTTAAAATTTGAGGTTTGTCAGGATATTGGAAAGCATGTCAGGCTGAGAACTTTTCAGCACTTTCTTTTAATTTCTTCTGTTATTGCTCTACAGGATTATGCTTTCCTTTTCGTCTGTCAGTTTCCTTTTTTAGCTGACTAGGTTTATAGAAATGCTTGCTTTCTTTGATTCCAATTTACATAAAAATGTCCTTGCTTTGAATATTGCTGCTACATATGACTTAGTGCTCCTGCTATATATTTAAAGATTCTTGATCAAATCCAAAGAAGAATCAGCAATTTTATTGGTCCTGATCTGGCATCTCAACTTCAGTCACTTTCCCACTGTCATAACAGATACACTGTGTCTTTTCTATAAATACATTCATGGAAATTGTTCTGATGAACTTTCCTCTATGGTACCTAGACTTTATGAATTCAAGCGCAGTACTAGATTCGCATCAACGTCTCATCATTTTACAGTTGAAATGGCTAGGTGTAACTAAGTTCTATGCTAACAGTTTCTTCTATCACACTTCTCGCTTGTGGAACTCTCTTCCAGCTGTCCAGTCAATGGTGATCTTCAAAAATTTAAATGCAATGTTAATTGTTATCTTCTGTCTTCTTAATTCTTGTTCTTTCTGTTTAATAGTGTTTTTTTTTCTCATATTCTCTAACTGAGTAACCCTTTGCATCTTAGTGGATTTATTACCTTGCTTGGGGTGAAATGATTAAAAAATAAATCCCCTTTATTTCATCACATTCATTTACCAATTCTGCAAACTTAACCAATTCTCATTCCTTGTCAATCAAGATTCCAGTCCTAAGTTTCCTTCAAATTGGCACATTTCCATTACAACTCTGTATGGCTAAGTATTGCTAATGTGGCCAAATCATGTGATCTATTATTTAAATACAAGCTCAGCATTCATGGTAAACCCCCCCCCCCCACCGTCTGCATTAAGAAGCTCGTGTATCACATTCCTATTTTGTGAACATTAAGAAATGCCATCATAATGAATTACTTCAGTTTTTTTTCTCCTGCTTTTTCTCTTCCTCTTGTCTTCTGGTTTGTGATTAAGTCATGGATAAAATCCAGAAAATAAATTCCATCAACAATTGTGATAAATCTAAGTCATTAAGGGCTAGTTAGGTTTTAAAATACCTTTTGATAGATTTTGAATTTCAGGAATCACACTTTCAATCCTGAAGAGAAAATGAGTATATAGGAAGGCATTTTGACATTTATACACTGCCTGCCTTTTGATTGGTTGAATCCTTATTATTAAGTTTTTTTTTGCATGCAAATGAATGTACAGGAAACCTGAAGTGAACGCAGATACAAATCTGATTAAATTTTCAAAATAATAAGCTTTACTTAAGAAAGGAGAAATAATATAGAAACAATATAAAATTAAGATATAAAATTATGCATTTATTAGTATTAATATATGTTCTAAATATAAAAGAGTTTACACTTGAAATACATATAAACAAATTTACTACTAGTATGTGCCATCCAAAGATATTGAATGAGAAATTAAGACTTAAGTTATTGCCCAGGTGGAGTGTGACAAAATACCATTGCTTCTGTATTTTTAACAAATGTATTCATAGTAAAATAACTGAATAAAAGTAACAGAATAAAATGTGTATATGTAATAAATAAGGATAACAGTCCGAATAATGTAAATAATGTAAACAATAAACAAATTTAGAAATTTGACTAGTCCGAGTTTCCAAGTCAAATCTCTTGTATAGACTAATTCCAGTTGTAGTCTGTGTACTCTGTCTCAAGTTAATTTGGTCAGTCAATGGTTGTATGTGGCCTAATTAAAAGAAACCTTAAAAATGTATATGACAGGACGAAATTGTTATCTGGTATTAAGGCACTTGGGTGAAAATCAGATGAAATAGTAAGGTTTACTCAAGCAAAAAGAATGAGTAAATTTGATTGGCTGTTGATACAAAAAGGAATTGCTGAACTTGTTTCTGAGAGATGAAAAGAATCTTTCAAACAAACAACTACAATTTGGTAAGAGATTTCTGGTCAGGGAGAAAATATTAATAAAAACTACTAATACAGTAAACTTATTACACTTTACTGGGAAATAATAAAAATTACTGCAAGTAATGTTAAAAACAGTAGAAAATTAAAAAGAAAAAAGATAATGGATGAATGATGTCGGTTCAAGAATTTCAAGGAATGCCATTAACATAAAATAGTAATTTATTCAACCATACAGGATATTGTGTTAATCAAATATGTTTTTATAGCTTATTTCTTTGTGATTTATTTATAAACAAT
This sequence comes from Acanthosepion esculentum, assembly GCA_964036315.1. Classification (NCBI taxonomy): domain Eukaryota; kingdom Metazoa; phylum Mollusca; class Cephalopoda; order Sepiida; family Sepiidae; genus Acanthosepion; species Acanthosepion esculentum. The sequence goes on along the minus strand of OZ038485.1, from coordinate 19,225,155 downwards.
TTAGTTTGCATATTAAAAACTGACAGTCTCCAACCAAATTATCAATATTGTTAATAAGATTTTTGTTTTTATTTTTAAATCATTTTACCTCAAGCAAGGTAATAATGCCACTAAAGTACAATGGGTTACTCGAAGTGGAAGAGAATGAGAAAGGACAATAAAAGAACAGAGCTAGGGAGTACAGAAGATGGCAATTAAAGCAACATTTAAATTTTTGAATGTCATAGATGGCAGGGAAGAGTTCTACAGACGAGAAAATATTAGAATATAACTTAACGGTTACATCTTGCTATTTCAATAGCAAAACAATGAGGCCTACTTACCTATCTAGTAGTATGTTTAAATTCGGTTAAGGTACAATGGAAGAGAGCTCATTAGAACAGATGACGTGAAAATCTTTGTAAAAAAAAGACAGAAAGAATGATGGTGAGAAAATGACTGAAGTTGAGATGCCAGGTCAGGTCTGATAACATTACAGACCCTTCTTTGTATTTAGTAGAGAATCTAGAGATATATAGCTGGAGCACCAGACCAGATATTGCAGCAATATTCAATGCACAGACGAATGGTAGATTCAAGTGATAGGAGATATTGATCATATAAACATAACCTAAAAATTTCACCAACATAGGTTAGTTAATATCAATTTTATGGTGGGGGGAAAAAAGTTAACTTCTATAATAAGATGTAACAGAACTTAAAACTGTACTCTGATCAAACATCCATTGAATAGAAGAGAAAGAAACAAGAGCCATCATCATCATCATCATACATCTATAGTGACTGAATATTTTACCAGCGATCTTGGACAAAAGTGTTTACCAAATCTGCACATTGTACAAACTATGTAATCACTGAAATTTTAGCAAGTAATCAAATTCACAATCAAATAGCTGGAAATAGTCAACTTATCACAAGATGAATAAAAAATGAAAATACGCATTAGTAATGTGCGTTTATAGGATGTGTAATAGTATCCCAAAACAAAGTTGAAGATAAGGAGACAAAGTGGAAAAACTAGAAATGACATGTGTCTATATTTCTGAGATGACGTATTATGTACACTATTTACATTATTCGGACTATTGTCCTCATCTTTGTCGCCATATTTATCACAACATTTCGGCCTTTCAGTATCTGTCTATATTTCTGAGATGAGGTATTATGTACACTATTTACATTATTCGCACTATTGTCCTCATCTTTGTCGCCATATTTATCACAGCATTTTGGCCTTTCAGTATCTTTCTAGATTTCTGAGATGAGGTATTATGTACACTATTTACATTATTCGCACTATTGTCCTCATCTTTGTTGCCATATTTATCACAACATTTTGGCCGTTGTATGCTCAAGGACACCTGGCACAGTGGACAAAGGCATTTGTTAGATCCAGTGATAGGACCCAAAGAGTGTGACTTCAATACCTGGTTATGGCAGTGGAGAACTTTCAGAGGGGAATTAAAAGGAGAGAAGTGATAACTGACATTCATAAAACATGGCACATGGAACTAGAACAGTCTACTCCAGTGAGCGAAATAAAGGGTTCAGTTCGACATTCCAACCACCTGAAGAAGGCTGGAGCGTACAACGGACGAATCGTTGTAATAAATATGGCGACAAAGATGAGGGCAATAGTTCGAATAATGTTAATAGTGTAGAAATAACATGTTTTACTGAGAACATCTGTTGCTTTCAGCTCCTTTAGGCTAGTATGAAAGACAAGTTGCTGGAAGCAGTTAAATTATCACAAGATAAAATAACCAAATATACACACTGTGAGTACAGGTAAAAGTAATTACTGGGCAATAGATCATATGAAGTGTAAATTACAGTCTAGATTATATGGTAAGTAACCAAGGTAATTATAGCATGTAATAACACACACAAGCACATACAAGGGTGTGCTGAAAAATTTCCACTCAACCAAGAAGTGACTAAAATATAAATCTGATATTTGATCATTTTGTTAGATTTTATAAACTGGATTGGGCCAAGAACTTCATAACTCACCCATACACATAACAGTGACAAATTACATTAAGAAAAATATTTATTTGAAAAGAAAAAGAAAATAATCTCTGGTAACCATTAAATATTGAACTGTTCAACACAAAGGACATTGACTTTATTATAAAAAAAACACAGGACAAAATAACCCTGAAAAATGAACATCATAGAAAATGTAACATTAGAACAGATCCTTCAATTGCATGCCAGCCAATAATTTTCGAATTAACACAACCACTCACTTGATTCCAGGCAGGTCTTGCAACTTGTCAGTCCAAAATTACCCCCTGCCATATTGAGGCTTTTTTTCTTTTTTCTTTCTTTACTTTTTACAGTAAGGTTCACCCTATACAAGGCCTGGGGCCTACACAGAGTGCTATGTTAAGGGTTCATTTATATAGATAGGAGGGAAAAATAATGGTTAACTCTAGACTTGAAAAGGTTAAGATTGTAGTGATTGGGGAAACATCCTCTTGGGAGCCTGTTCCATAGAGCAGTGGTTTGTAGGAAGAAATTATTTGAGTGGAACTTAGTTCTCGTTAATGGAATATGGAGGGAATGTGAATGGTTTGCTGCTATGTAAGTGTCAGGTCCTAGCTGTGAAGTTTATACTTGGCAAAAATCAAAGAATGTAATTTGTCCAAGCAATTTCCATGGAAGTTGCAAAAAAGCAGTATGAGACTCACCACATCATGCCCCTGTTAGTATAAGTATCAAGATTGTATCTATCACCAGCTTGCTTACAGAACCTGGTATTCTCAAGTGGTCAGCTGAGTACTTGCCAGGCTCATCAGCTTCCTTAGTGTCATTAGCAAACTTTTTGAGGTTGTAATCAACAAGAAGATTGTTGATCACTTCACCTCAACAGGGATAACTAATTGAGTGACAAACAGTATAGATTTTAATCAGCTCAGTCCACTGCTGATATACTGTCATTACTCACATAATCAATGAGGCACTAGACAATAAATACATCTAAGGAACAATTATATTAGATATTTCAAAGACATTTGACAAGGTGTGGCATAGAAGGTTGCTGCACAAACTCTCCAGCCAGGGAAGAGTCTTCTCACTTATCAAGCCCTTCCTGAAGGCAGTTAATGCCCAGTCCTCCAATGCCTATATGATCAACACAAGCATCCTGCAAGGCTCGCTTCTCGGTTAAATTCTCTACTTTATGTTAATGATCTGCCTAAGAGTATACTCCAATCTTTTGTGAATATTTATGCAGATGATAGCGCAATGTATGGGTGCACCTCCAAAAATCTAGACGAGTAGATCTTGGCAGCTGATCGCTCCTCTGACCGAGCTCTAACAGTTCAATGGGGAACAACTGGCTGGTCACATTCAGTGCCACAAAAAAAAGAAAGAAAAAAAAGAAAATCAAAATAGTGATGTTCCATCATCACCGAGCAGTCTCTTAATTTTCGACTATCGTGATGAATGGACGTTTTCTCAGGGAGGGGGCCTTGAGCACCTATTAGGACTCAAACTCAAGTGGAACTCACATTCATTGCTTAAGATGATGGGGGGGGGGATGGTCAGTTCCCTGTTCCACTTCAATGACTCCTGCTGCTATCCTTTACTTTTACAATAGCCAGATTGAGCAGAAAATTTAATACAGGTGCCATAAATGGGCAAGAGCTGATAAGTCTTCAGTTTCCCATTTTGATAGAGTCCAAAAGCATCTACACGGCCTTGTGGGTGATGAATTGTTTTTCACCTTACAACCACTTCCCTACAGACAAAATATTGCAAGCCTCTCACTACTTTGCTATTTCCATGGAAATGGTTCTGTAACCCTCTACCCCGAGTGGCTCTCGGGCCTTGTACAGGGTGAATATTGTTAAAAAACAACAACAAACAAACCTGTTTTTCTGCAGTTTAGTAAATATTGGTTGTATTACTATTATCATTATTGCATAATACAGTCAATATTTTATAGTTGAAATGGTAAGATGTAACTAAGTTACAGGCTAACAGTTTCTTTTCTCACACTTCTTGCTTGTGAAACTCCTGGCACATTTTCTTCATTAAGTTTTCTCAAGTAAACAGGCTGGTAGATGAAATAAATACTGTTTAAAATAAATTGGAGTCTCTACTCAAATACAGGTATCAACTAAAAATAACGTTTTGAAGTAATAAAAATGTCAAAAAAAATAATAAAATCCATTAATTCTTTATAAATTACAATAAAAAGTACAAAGTAACGCAACTATTAAACACACTTGCCTTTCATAAATGGCACAGTGGAATAATGGATAGTGGTTTGGATTGAGAAATCAGAGAACCAAGTTCAAATTCCAGTCGAATTCATTACATTCACTTATGTGCTAATACTCTTGAAAAAAGGTATGAATCCTCTTCTTCTCCCCCCAGCTATGGGTAAATAGCAGGACAGATTGGGTTCTATAGCCTTGGGCGGCAACTAGTCTAGTAGAAGGACAACTCTGAATTCAAAACCTGATCCTCTAGGTTGAGGGTTGTGCAGTAGGCTAACAAACTACTCACTTGAAAAACTGGCTTGTTATAGAAACTGTAACGATATCTTGCGGTCCTATGTTCCTCAGGGAATTTAAAGGCATAATATATAAAAGAAAATATAAAGCAACTATTAAATACACTTGTCTTTCATAAACTAAATAACATTTAAAAAATAAGATGCTACACACTGATTAAGTTAGAAGTCATAATTTTCAATACAGGAATCCCTTGATTAGTGCAGCTAATGTATACAGTAACTATAAAAAAATAAAATAAAATCAGTTTTCAATGATTATGGTTAAAAAGAAGAATATTTTACTGCTCTAATCGAGTATCATGTATGCACTAATTGAATTTTTAGTATATAAAAATTTTAGCACACTAACTGAAAATGTAATAATCAGATGTGTATTAATCAAGGAATTCCTGTACTTGTAAAATTCTTGTATTCAACCTCACAATTGAATAATGCAACAGTTTGCTGTTTTTCATTTTAAGGTATCAGTGAAATATTTTGTGATGAGTTAAAACTATAATCATTAATATTTCGCAGAAAACAATCCAACCAATCTTTAGCAAACAAGAAAAAACAGATTTTGTTCCTTTGGGCGTTTCAAATAACATAAAACGTGTGTTGTTTAAGTTAAGCGGATACCAGTCTTTCCCAGCTGTTGTGACGATTTTGTTACAACACTGATCAAGTCATAACAAACATTGAATCCTCCAACTATTTCGCCTGTACTACTTAGCAACTTTTATTGATATCCATTTTCCTGGGCTTGACAATTATGTATACAAAATTTGGTTCTATGTTTTCTATATATTTGAACCGATTCATGCTAATTACATCACTTTCATATATGAATTGTTTATCAAGGGAAATTTTGTTAAATCGACAAGAAATACAAACCCGTATTCCATTTCTATCCACTTTGTTCCAGGTCAAATAAATTTTTCTTTTTTTTAATTGCAAAACCTTCTGGTAGATTCATCTGCAGCTCACAAGTGATTGGAGCATTCTTCCACCTGCTTGGTGCCACTAGACCCCCACCTCTCCCGCCACCCATGGAGTACAGGGCCACAACCTCACAATGCTAGGTATTGCTGGCATGTTTTCTGTAGCAAGTAAATTTTTAAATTGGGGTTGACTTGCCAGTCCCATGCCCCAAAAGCTTTAAATTCAGAGTTGTCCTTCTCCTAGATTGGTTGACAAGTAAGAACTGTTATACTCCCTTCACATTAATAGGAGTAAATAGATTCACCTATTGTCTGGTTCATACTCCTCTCCAGTCTTTTGAACAGGAGTAGAAGTTTATCCCTTGCTCCCTGTTTAGGATTGGGTTTCCAGTTCCTTCTAAGGTCTTCTTTAACTCTTTCCTCCTAATGCTAGTCTTTTCTTATGTTAATACAACTCCACACAGTAACCTTCTATCTTGAGTAGCTCTTGGGCCTTGTATTGGGTGAACATTAGTATAAAAAAAAACCTCCCTAATTGGAGTACACAAATAAAGAGTTTTATGGATGAGAAAATGACAATTTGTGCTATGAATTTTGGAATATCCTTTGGAGAAAAAACATCTGAATATAATTTGGCTTGTCCCTCCTTTAGTTAGCACAACCGTTATGCCTTGCCAATACCTCATAAATAATGGACTATTCCATGCTGATTGTGGAAAAACAGAAAAGACAGATGTTATTTGGTTTCAGTGAGAAAATGAAAGAAAAGGAAGTGTTTAATAGCTGTTTAAATAAAATGGAAAAGGTTGTCAATTTCAAATCTTTTCATTTGTACCCCCTTACTTCTTAAAATAACAACCAGCATTCATATTTGTTATTGCAATATTTTGTTAAAGATGTTAAGCTCAAATATTTAATGCGATAGGGAAAGTTCTATAGATATTTTATTGTTGTAGAACTTACCATGAGCTTATTCAATCATTAACTCCAGAATTAAGATTCATCCAAAAATTCATATAGGAAAACCGTGGAATTTTCATGTGTATTTCTAGCCTCATATTATTATTAGCCTACTATTCCCTTCTACACCCCCCATCAAATGTATATACCTAACACCATTATTTTGCAAGACTTGACCAACAGCAACCTAACGATTAAAAGTAAACTGAATACTTTGTTTTCGTTTCTCCAATTTTTAGATAATAACAAAATTTAAATTTTATATTAATTGTATATAAAACACAATCTGACTTATAGAAAATATACACGGTCTGATCAAAAAGTATTGGGACTGGTGCTATAAAAATAAAACTTCAACAAATATCAATTTGGCATTTAATCTCCTTTGAAGCAGTTCCCTTCTGAAGCCACAAAATTTATTCATTGTCATTTCCATTGGAACTCATCTTTTGTGGATAGTGAGTAGCTGCTTTATCAGGTTCTCTTGGATTTCCTCGATATCTTCAAATAATCTTCCTTTCAAGTGGGATTTGTCTTTTGGAAAGATCACTGATGAAACCTCTGGGGTGTGGGGAGACGATGCAAGCGAGTGAGAACATTATAACTTAGTGTGCGTGCGCAACAGAATTCAAGGTTGAACTTTGACATGCGTCTTCACCCTGCATACTTCAGCTGCGTTACCATAGCAAGTTCAGATACATTTTGATCAGCCCATATATAGGAAGTCACTGGTTATCTTTACCAAGTGATTTAGTGAATTGCCTGTATTCAGGCACTGATCACATCAGATTATGAGCTCTCTCTCAGAAATTGTAACTAAGGTATGTTCAGCATAATTGCAGTGTAAACCACAAGATGAATCTGTGGATTTAGTATTTCATTTCAGTTATGCTTAATTTTCAATATACTAGTATAACTAACATTTCAGGTAGAAGATACCATAATAATCAACAAATATCTCAGATCAGCTAATCAATGGATATCTGATAATGACCAGAGGGTACTTAGTCAAAATGTTGTATCTATAACAACATCAACCAAGATTTGAAAAATAGTTTGAAATAATACAAATATATTGGATCTATGGCTGTTGAAGAAACACAAATATGCCTGAGTAGACATCTTCAACAGGGATTACCTAGCCAACCTAGCAGAGACATATACTTGAAAACGAGTAGGCAGCCAATACTTACTAAATGTATTTTTTTTCTTCACCTGTCACTTAAGTGGCATAAGCATTTCACCTCAAGCAAGGCGGAAGTATCACTAGTACACAAAGGGATAAAGAGAGTGTAAGTAAGGGAAAAGACCGGGTATAGTGGGGGGTTGAGGAAAGGATAAAAAGAAGAACAGGGATCAAGGCAACAGAAGATGTCGATTGACATTTTTGAAGATTATAGCTATCAGGGAAGCATGTAAGAGGAAGGGAGTTCCACTGCTGGGAAGTGCAAGAGAAGAAGCTGTTGGAGTAGAAGAGACAGTTACATTTAACTGTTTCAACAGTAAAAGGGTGGAACCGAGATGCCAACCTAGTAGTATGCTTAAATTTATGCAGTTGGGGCACCAGTGAAAATAGCTTGTCAGAGCTGATGCCATGAAAATATTTATAGAAAAGACAGAGGGAAGCCATATTACGTTGGTGAGAAAGTGACTGGAGTTGAGACCCCATGTCAAGACCGATAACATTGCATATCCGTCTTTGGATTTTGTTGATAACCTTGAGATGGACAGCAGGGGCACCAGGCAATACATGGCAACAGTATTCCATGCATGTAGCTATGAAGGATAGACTCAGATGAGAAAAAACTTCTGGTGCAACACAGAGAACCAATTCTCCTGGCGGTAGATGCAGTGATTGATTCAATGTATTGATTTGGTTTGGAGTAATCTGATAGAATTGAAAAAAAAAATTTTTTTTTTTCATTTTATGAATTTTCATTAAAAACTGTATATATCAAATCTAAATGTAATTTAACTAATGTGATCTTAACACTAACAATATTCTTTTACTGAAAATATTTTAACATAAAACTTGATTGTGTGTGAGAGAGAGAGATCAAGACAACAAAATGAAGATAAAAACAAGATGTCTGATAAGGTGCCAACAACAAGAACAGATTATATAAGGTATTTAAAGCAATAATAAAGAAAGTAAGACATTGACAGAAAACTTACCAGCAGCAATACCAACAAGCAGTACACACACCCATCCAGACCAGGCGTCATGGGCACTTTTGATTTTTTCCCAAATACCTTCGGATTTCTTTTTGATGATATTACGATGTCGCATGCGGTCACGTGCGATGTCTCGCAACCAGTCAATAGTGTGGAAATCATCATATTGTCCTATTCCTGGTGGAAGATCTTCCAATGTATCCATTAAATTGGTAGATCCTGAAAGAAAGAAAAAAAGAAACAATTAGAAAGAAGTAGACTTATTTCTTTATTTTCTTAAAGTCTTGTTATTAATAACTAGTTTCTGATGGGACTTGAGCTTTCATCACATAACCCTTGGGAGCCAGTCTGACATCAACAGCCTCACCTTACTGATTAACTTACAGACACCAATTAGTCAAATTTTATCATTTTGTTATATTCTCCCTTCCTTAAATGTTAAAAATAAAGGGGAAGAAAAGGAGAAAGAAAGAAGAAAAGGAGAAAGAAAGAAAAAAAGGAGAAAGAAAGAAGAAAAGGAGAAAGAAAGAAAAAAAGGAGAAAGAAAGAAAAAAAGGAGAAAGAAAGAAAAAAAGGAGAAAGAAAGAAAAAAAGGAGAAAGAAAGAAAAAAAGGAGAAAGAAAGAAAAAAAGGAGAAAGAAAGAAAAAAAGGAGAAAGAAAGAAAAAAAGGAGAAAGAAAGAAAAAAAGGAGAAAGAAAGAAAAAAAGGAGAAAGAAAGAAAAAAAGGAGAAAGAAAGAAAAAAAGGAGAAAGAAAGAAAAAAAGGAGAAAGAAAGAAAAAAAGGAGAAAGAAAGAAAAAAAGGAGAAAGAAAGAAAAAAAGGAGAAAGAAAGAAAAAAAGGAGAAAGAAAGAAAAAAAGGAGAAAGAAAGAAAAAAAGGAGAAAGAAAGAAAAAAAGGAGAAAGAAAGAAAAAAAGGAGAAAGAAAGAAAAAAAGGAGAAAGAAAGAAAAAAAGGAGAAAGAAAGAAAAAAAGGAGAAAGAAAGAAAAAAAGGAGAAAGAAAGAAAAAAAGGAGAAAGAAAAAAAGGAGAAAGAAAAAAAAAAGAAGAGAAAGAAAAAAAGGAGAAAAAAAGAAAGAAAAAAAGGAGAAAAAAAGAAAGAAAAAAAGGAGAAAAAAAGAAAGAAAAAAAGGAGAAAAAAAGAAAGAAAAAAAGGAGAAAAAAAGAAAGAAAAAAAGGAGAAAAAAAGAAAGAAAAAAAGGAGAAAAAAAGAAAGAAAAAAAGGAGAAAAAAAGAAAGAAAAAAAGGAGAAAAAAAGAAAGAAAAAAAGGAGAAAAAAAGAAAGAAAAAAAGGAGAAAAAAAGAAAGAAAAAAAGGAGAAAAAAAGAAAGAAAAAAAGGAGAAAAAAAGAAAGAAAAAAGGAGAAAAAAGAAAGAAAAAAAGAAAGAAAAAAAGGAGAAAAAAAGAAAGAAAAAAGGAGACAAAAAGAAAGAAAAAAAAGGAGACAAAAAGAAAGAAAAAAAGGAGACAAAAAGAAAGAAAAAAAGGAGACAAAAAGAAAGAAAGAACAAAAAAAAAAGAGAGAACGAAAAAAAAGAGAGAACGAAAAAGAGAGAGAACGAAAAAGAGAAAAAAATTGGAAAAAGTTTATGAAGGAATCCCCCAATGCCGGAATGAGTGAAAAATAGTTACAAGACTTGAAACACCTATTTTCATGAAAAATGGTTTTAAAAGAAAGATTTTATAAATTTCAACTGAAAGTAGTACTAGGAGGTCAATATAGGGAATGTTCCTTATAAGGAAACAGCAGTATCACTATATTAATAGCAGAAAAATAAGCAGGAAATGTCAATTCAAAATCATTCATCTATAGGTAGAATTACTATATGCTTTTTGTTGCTTCACTTTTAGTAAATTTTTAAAAAAATAAAAATAAATGATAGTTGGTTCTAGTCAAGAGGCATCTTTATTTTTCATGTATGGTAAATATCTTTTGCCAAGAATCACAATAATCAAGTGAGAAGAGAATGGATTTTGTAAACTAGTAAATAGTCTACATGTGAATATTGTAAACATAGTGAATATATGTTTTCTCTTGTGTGTTCAAAAAATGATCAAATCATCAAAAGCATTAATGTATTAGAAGAGTAAAACAATCTCCCTTATTGTTAACAAATATTGGTTAGTGAGTAAGCTTAGCTTAAAACTAGCACAGGATCACAATATTTAGACCGCCCCCCCCCCAATGAGGATCAAATTTCTTGCACTAGTTGGCAAGATGAGCTTGTTAATCATTGCCATTGTCCACAAATATTAAGTTTATGTAATCAAGTGGAAATAAATTTAAATAGGTTAAGAAAAAAAGAAAAAAAAAAAAAAAGAAAAAAAAAGAAGAAAAAAGAAAAAAAAAGAAAAAAGAAGAAAAAATGAAGAAAAAAGAAACAAAAAAAGAAAGAAAAAAAGAAAAAAGAAAAAGAAAAAAAAAAAGAAAGAAGCAATATTTTAAAAAAAATCTTCAATAAGCTTCAAACGAAAAGTGACCAGTATGAAATGCTTCCAGTTGAGAGAGGGGGAGAAATTTGTTTCTATTAACACATTAAAAAAAAGAAACAATACAAATTATAATCCTGAATATTTTGTTACTTTTTGAGAAGACAACAAACTTGTTTCTTCCTTTAAGTTTGCAGCTGACATACTTAAAGAGTGAAGGAGTGTAAATAGCAGCTTAGGCTGACTTACTTTGTCAAATCAACATTTCGATAGTTGGTCATCGAAAGACTGACATTGGGAAGTGAGTCAAGCCAAGAACTTTCCAGCACCCTCTCTTTATTTATATATATATATATATATATATATATATATATATATATTTGAATTGGACAAAGTTTGACAATTTATTTAAAGACATTTATGATATGTTTAACATTCTTTTTATAAAAAGAACATTAAACATATCATAAATGTCTTTATATATATGTGTGTGTGTGTGTGTGTGTGTTCCTCCTCTTTCTCTTGAGTTCAATGCCAAAATTAATAAGTTTTTACGTGTTGCACACTACTAAAACCAATTCACAATTTCCACTATACTAAGTAGTAAAGTAGCCTGCAATAGTTAATAGGGAACAAGTCATGCATACCATTACGATTAGTGAAAATACCTATATGCCATTAGAAGAATCATATTTATTGCCTGAGACAGAGAATATACAAAGCTTTTTATTGTTAATGAAGGTAGCTTAAAAAAGAAAAAAAAAAAAGAAAAAAAAAGATCATTTTAATTCCTACTGTAAATAAAAAAAGAAAACTGAAGCTGTTTGTAAGATTCCAAACATAAACAGAGAGATCACCGAGTCATGAGAAAAACAACTAAAAATATTTAAGCTGCCTTTGCTTTGTAGACAAAGAAAACCCACACACAAATCATACAAATATTTTTTTACCCTCAATTTTTGTTTGTATCTTATGCAAGAGCTGAACAGGCAAGTGATAAAATATTTCATGTCATCTGACAACCCTAAATGTAAGGCAGTCAGGTGATGAATGGGAAGAGCAATTTAATTGAAGATGAATAAAATAATTCAAATAATTTTTATAGAATTGCACCAAAAATAGATTTCTAAAAGAAATAAAATATTAAAAAAATGAATAAAACTTTTTATTTTGTTTCTATCAACCAATTTTTGACATAAGAAAATAAGCAATGGCTTTAATTTGAATGACCAAATTTGCAATTCAAAGACTAATAATATATTTTATGACCAACCTTTATGACATTCATCATAAAAAAACTATTTAGTCTTTAAAAGTTATGATATAGGAAAGTTATGATATAGGAAAGTTATGATATAGAAAAGTTATGATATAGAAAAGTTATGATATAGGAAAGTTATGATATAGAAAAGTTATGATATAGAAAAGTTATGATATAGAAAAGTTATGATATAGAAAAGTTATGATATAGAAAAGTTATGATATAGAAAAGTTATGATATAGAAAAGTTATGATATAGAAAAAGTTATGATATAGAAAAGTTATAATTTTCAACTGCAAATGCCCACTGTGAACACCCATTTTACAATGAGCTATTGAATTGATAAGAAGCCATGACACACACAGTATCTGCAAGCAATAGCTTTAGTGCAGAGCACAGAAGAAAAATCCTCTATGTGCTACATCCCTTCAGGACAGAGGCGATCATGGCCATCCACAACTTCTATCTTATGTAGCTCTTAGCAGTTTTTCTCCCTGTGTTAAGGCCCCTACCCTGTTCTGCAATCCATTCACAAAAGCTCATCAAGTAAGTGGCGTGTAGTCTTTCACTATCTCTCCTGCCCGCTACATGTCCTGTGAAGGGGAAGTTTTCAAAGCCATCTTTCCTCATTGTATGTCTAAAGAGTTTCAGCAGTCTGATTCCGGATTCTCAGTACGTGTTCTTTCTGTTGCCATTTACTTTAACACTTCCTTGTTGCTTATTCTCTCCATTCATGGAATTCTCAGCATCCTGTTGAACCACATTTCTGATGCTTTTAATTTTTTTCTCACCCATTAGGAAATTGTTCAACATTCACTGGATAGATATCAGAAAACTACAAATTTGAATTTCCATTTTTCAACCTTGTTTTCTGAAATGATTCCAAACTTCACAATTCTAAGTAGAGAACATTACCTTTTATATATATATATATATATATATATATAATGTATATATATATATATAATGTATGTATATATGTATATATATATATATATGTGTGTGTGTGTGTGTGTGTGTATGTCTATATATATATATGTGTGTGTGTGTGTGTGTGTGTGTGTGTGTGTGTGTATATATGTGTGCGTGTGTGTGTGTGTGTAAGGTAATGTTACAAATAGGAACGATTAATTAGCTTATCTTCATACGCTGACTGGTGGCAAACGCTGCTGGTGGCGGTCCCGCCATAGCCACCGAAACCGTGATATCACCCCTGGTTGGCAGCTGATGAAGACAGGGTATCGCACATGTTAATACATGTTGTATGTTAAAATAAAAATGTGTGTGTGTGTGTGTATATATATATATATATATATATATATCTCTAACAAAAATTACCACAATTTTCTTTTTCTGTTTGAGTATAAAACAGCCGCACATCCAAATCAAATTTATGAAGAAACTGTCCAAAATTAATGTTTTTGTTAAACCACTTTTTATGATCATTAGTAATTATCATGAACGTTAGTTTTATAACTTGCAGCAGAGAAAAGTTTCAATTTCATCTTAAAACAACATTTTAAAAAAAATATTAATTTAAATGTATGTAATGCAATAATATCATGTGTGGAAGGGTTTCAAATAAATTTAAAAGGAAAAAATAAAAGTATTTTCTTTTCTACAGGAAAATGCAATTATATATAAAATGATCCATATAATGAGACAAGGTGTGTGTCTATCAGGGAAAAGGGCAAGTGAAGTTGCTTATAATCTGAATTCCAGATGAGTTAATTATATTCACTTATGTGCAGCTATGGGTTTCTATAGCCTTGATCTAGGAAAGGGACAACTCTGAATTCAAAACCTCCAGCTATGGGTTAAACAGCCTCTCCAAGCCACATTTGGTCAAGCATGGCGAGTATGGCTATACGCCTAAAGACATGGTCAATTAGGTGGGAGTGGTTCCCCCAAGGAGTGAGAAGGCCCTGAATCTGAGTGTTTTTTTTATTTGTTTTCTTTATGACAGTAAAACAATTCCTTGTGACCTGGTAAGTGTTATTTCAATCAGAGTCAAGTTATGCAGCAATTTTGTGTGTGTGTGTCTGATGTGTGGCTGAGTGGTTAGAATGTTCACTTTCAGACCATGAAATCTGGGTTCGAATCTCACCGCGGTTGATTTGTCAGGAAGGAGACTCCCTGATGTTATTGGCCTGGAGGGGAATGATCCCAGCGTCCTGCATCTTTGGAAAGTGCCTGAAAACTACACCACGGGTTGGCCCAAGCCCAATGAGTGAAATTGGGTAGACAGAACTCGGGGGGGGGGGGACTGTCAACAGCTCTGCTAGCACAAAGCCACAAGTCATTGTGGCTGAGGGCTTGAGCATGCTGGCCTTGTTCAAATTGTTGATCACGCAGGATAACATTCTCTCTTCCAGAAACTGTAACTACAAGTTGGCTCTGTGAGTGTTAAAATGTGCCTGAGCGAGCGTCTGCAATAGGGATTAGCTAGCCGCGCTAGAAGACAGGTATCCTTGATTGAGTGACCAGCTATTGCGTGTGTGTGTGTGTGTCCCCTGAAAGCAGTCTCACATAATTTATAACAACGGGGGAAACAAATTAAAAGTATAAACAGGAAGTGCCTATTTTCTAGTCTATTTTGTTGTGAATTAAAAATTTGTTATTGACAGTCATATTTGTGGCAGCAGTGACATTGTTTTTTTTTTTGTTTACAGCAACTTTATAAAGATATATAAAGAAATTAGTAGATTATTAGTAGCCTAAAATATCCAGAGTTCTTGGTAAGTTTCCAAAGAAAAACTGTTGCGAAATTGCTTTTTCAAAACACAATGTCTAGACAAGAAAAGTAAAATATTTTTGCATAACAGAAAATGAACAAACCTCACCATTCCCCATAAAAAAAAAAAAAAAAAATTCCCCACCCCATTAAAATCTTCCTCTGTACCCAATAAATATACACACCAAGTTTATTTGAAGGCTATACATGAAACAGTTTGGCTGTGTAGAGTGAACAAACTTTATATCTCACAGACAAGGAAGGGGTCTGTGAAAAGTTCTAATCTTATACCACTTCCTAAACTCTGATCACATGACTAAACATATAGAATGTATGTTTTTTTTAAGGGTTTCTTGGTTGAGAAGAAACTTTTTCAATACCACCTTCATGTATGTGTCTATATCTCCAGTAATTGATAGTAAGATTATCTAGAATTGTTATTAGATAAACTATTTTCAACCATCTTTAATTTTGGCTATTATAACTTTCATATTCATTTTTGTTGCTCTTTTCAATGGAATTACTTCTGATTGTTTACTGAGGGCCATAAACTGAAAATGTGGATCAGAAGTAAAGAATAAGAAAAACTTTGGACCTTTTTGATTTAGAAAGCTTGTCTTTCTACAACAGCTTCTCTATCAGCTGAATTTCAGGAGCTTTGTCATTGGCAAAAGAACAAATATAATAATTTAAAGAATAACATCAACCAGGCAAAGAGGACAAGTTCAAGTCTCACTAAGTGAGCATTTTTGTTTCCTTGTTTCCAATCTCCGCTGTAGCTCAGACCAGATATCAGGTTTGTTGACAGGGTGCAGTTTCTTTCAGTCAAACACTTGTGGCTTAAAAATTACCTTTTTGGCCAGATTGTTACCCAGGAGTGAAGAACAAAACAATTTCTTGCAGTAAACCAGATTTTGTCCTTAGGTAATACTTTACTACTATAAGCAGAAAATCAGAATTAAGGATTAAACATTGGCCAATAAAATGGAGGATCGAGAATCTAAAATTGTGTTCAAGTTGAGTCTATCTTTACCGATATAAGCAGAAGAGAATCAGCATTTAAATAGTGGTATAGTGATAGAGAAGCAACTATATCAACAGACCAGGAATGACACATAGGCACCATAAAATTCCATTCACTACCATCCCTGGATGAGGAATATGACATGAGAACTAACATCCCGCTGATTGATAATTGGATTTATTTGTAAGTACGAGCTTCGCATACTAAAACTAAACATGCTCCTGAAATGCTTACACATTTCCCACAACAAATTAATTTCTCTGACAGACTTGTCCTTTTTTTTTTTTTCCACAGTGCCAAAGTTCCACCTAATAAACAGTTGTTACTATTTGTTTTCTAAATCCTGGTTTGTGTTCATTCATGTTTCTATAGTTAGAGGTATTGCTATTATTGGGATTTTCCCAATTATATTTGGTAACGAAAATATTGTGATGCCGGCAAGAAGAAAGGAACACAAACACAGATGGAATTGTTTGAAAAAACTTGTATTGGTAGGAAAAGAGAGGAAAGTTTTCTTGCAAACAGTCGGGTTTGCGGAACTTATCTGAAAGATGCGTCCTTTTAACGGTTTTACATTTCCTGTGTCGTTTTGGCTGGGTTGAAGAAATAGAGCCTTGACTTCTGAGCTTCAGTTGCTGTCTAAATCCTCACACGTGTCATGATGTTTAGATGACAGAGAGTGCAGACGAGGAACGTGTTGTCTCTGAGTATCCCACAAGCAAAAGAGGAAGAGAGTTCGTAAAACCCGCTCTCGTGAGTTTGGTGAAAATCTAAAAAGGTAACCTGTGATTGGTTGTTTTTCATCCAATCACAGGGCACCCAGTTAGCGACTCCGTAATAATTTCAATACTACATTAGGGCCAATGAAACAAATTGTGGCTACCACACCCTCTACATATTCCTTTATAAAACTTCTACATTTCTCTTCGTGATGTTTGTTTAATGGTGGTAGTTTAGTTGCTTTCATGCCTTTGGACTGTGTTCTTAATATTCTCTCTTTTCTCTTTGTTTACATTTGCAACATCTGAATCTTCAAATATTTTCTTGCTTATTACTCTAAATTTTTTTTCCAGTCTTTGTAAAATTCTTAAAACAAGATTTTTTCGTGTTCTTATCTTGCCAATGTTCTCAATTTTTTAACAACTTTCTCTGATCTCCGTTCAACTTATTAAAAAGGCATTCGTAACAACAACAAAAAAAAAAAAAAAAATGAAAAAATTCATAACAAAAAAGTGGGGTAACAAAACTCTATATATTACAGTAAATTGGTAATATAATGATTAAAAAAACAGTTTATATAATAATATCATATAATATTTTGTTATTACCAATTTACGGTAATATATATTTTTTATTACTACTCTTTTTCTTATGAATGTTCTTTTTATGTTTGTTTTTTATTGCTGTAATAAAATTTTGTACCTTTTTCAAAAGATCTCATTTCTCTTGGATAAACTGGGAGAAATCTACAGCAAGAATACTTCAAGTGAAAATTGTTCTAAGAATGCAAGTTCTTTCAACCACAATAATATCAACTTTTGTAACTATTTATTACTTTATCCAAAGAGCTTCAATTTTGATTGATTCATTTCAGTCATGGGTTTGTAAATCTCTGTTATCAGGACATTGTATAGTGAACTGATTTATAAATATTTGAAGAAAAAAAAAAAAAAAAAAAAAACTTCTTTTAAAGACCA
>OZ038485.1:19067424-19204924 GCA_964036315.1 Acanthosepion esculentum | reverse complement strand
CTTACTAAAAGTAAGTAAAATTAATCATGTTTCGTACAGCGTACCATCTCTTATTTTTTGACAAGAAAAATATCAGCATCAATATCGCAAAAACTGACTAATTTTTATTTCATTTTGGTTAAAAATTATTATGTTAAAAAAATTGAAAAACATCCAGGCCGATTGTAATGCTAAATAACATTCACTCAATTGTAAAATTTTTGTCCCAGATTAAAAAAAAAAAAAATAAAGGCACGAAAAAAAAAATGAGAGAAAAAAAAGGTTATATACCTTGAAGATAATAGTTTTTTTGTAAAGGCTAATTGCAGAAATAAATAATTTTTTAAATTTTAACATAATATATTTTACGTTTTTGGTAGGAAAATCAGGTGAAAATGAATGAAAGTAGCTGATAATTTATATATTATTATTTGAAATGCTTTTAATTTTGAAACTTGAAGGAAGAAAAGTTTTGTAAAGGTTTCAAAAATGTCGTACAGAATGAAAACTAAAGCTAAGAAGAGGTTGCTAAAAATGAATAGAGATTTTTAAAGTTAAACGTGACCACCGAGAGACAGTAAACGACTTGTTTTAAGCTTGCAAGTCTTTCTCAAGGGGGGGGGGGTATTTTTGTGACTAAAAAGCAGATCGAGATGAGGCTAAAAATTAATACCGCAATAATTCCAACAAATTTGCGGCTGCCTACCCATATTTAAAAAAAAAAAAAAAAAAAAAAATTTAATCTTACATAAATTAATTTTTTTTTAAATTTTTAGTAAATGAAAAAAAGCGTTGGTGGTTCTTAATAAAAAGTGACCCCCTCCCAAAAAACAAAACAAAAAAATACA
Organism: Acanthosepion esculentum; assembly: GCA_964036315.1. Lineage (NCBI taxonomy): Eukaryota > Metazoa > Mollusca > Cephalopoda > Sepiida > Sepiidae > Acanthosepion > Acanthosepion esculentum. Next base: position 19,204,097 of record OZ038485.1, on the reverse strand, counting down.
AACAAAATTTTTTTTGAAATAATAGACATTTTAACTTATTGCACCCAGACACAGTGCTTGTCAAAAACAAAGTTACTTAAAAAATAGGCAAGTGTCAATATGTTCGTTGGAGAAAACAAAACTTATGATTTTGTTTAGTTTTATTAACTTTTAAATACCTAGACTCGAGTAAAAAGCAACACAGTTAATTTAGTATGGAAATGAATTCCAGAAACAGTTGGGGTTTAATGATGAAGTTAAGGAATCTATCTATACAATTATTAGAAAACTGATTTTGTTTTAATTTAGACTAAGTGTGAAAGAGTGCGTGTTTTTCCTGATTATTACCCCCTCCTTCCAGCTTCACTCCTTTTTTTTTTGTCATCGTTGGATTGATTTTTTTCTTAAAAAAGCATAGAGAAACTGATGTTTTCCTTTCTTTTCGGAGCTAACTATTTTTTTTATCCCATCTTATAGCAAAAAGCTTCATTTACAACTTAGGGCGCATAATTCCAAACACACACACACAAAAAAAAAAAAAAAGAGGAAGGAAAAGGAAAATACTCTTGCTTACAAGTTGAGTAAATTCTGGTGGACAAGTAACTTTATAGAAAGATCACTTGTCTTGATGTCGAATGAGACAAAATTTCCTCCGATAAAGATTTTAAAATAGCACTCAAGTTTTGAAGATATATAAATAAAATTAAGAATATTTATTCATAAATAAAACAGAAAATACCAAAACACGACAGAAAGAAAAACATAACGTGACTCACACACATAACAAAATAAAAAACGTGTTTTGATTGTACACGCTCACAGACAAGACATAAAAACGGAAAGAAATTCGAAGTTTCGTTGTGAAGCAATAAGGTTTAAAGAAACAGATGATTAAAAAATAAAAATGGTTATAAATATTTCAATATAAAACAAGACATGACGAAACCAAAATTTAAGTCAATCATGACCCCATTTCATAGAAAAAAATCTAACCGCAATTCACATCAACATGTTTTTTTAGTTTTACACTGACTACACTGTACAGGAATTAAAAATTATACAAACCATAAGTCTTTTTATTTGAGGCTGGATTATTAAAAGACTGGAATGATATAATCCCCTCTTCATCATCCATCATTGTTTCTGTTCAATACTAGGATTTTCATATTCTATATTCCGATACCGTCCATGTGTAAATTTCTTTCTTTCTCTCCTTTTGCCCCCCTACGCAATGTTTCCTGATAGCTTACTTTTTTTTTTTAGCGCACCATCTCGACTGAACTACAGTTAAAAATTATCAACACTGGTCTGATAGATAGCGCGGAAAGCGGCTTATATCATCACAATTCACAATTAAAGAGGAGTTTTAAATGATTTATTCACAACAATCACTACATGACTGTTGATGAAGAAGTACCACCACTGCTTTACTCCCCCGACCACTTTCATCATCGACAGGCATGTGGTTGGGTGTACTGCAAAATACCAAACCTCTTTATACCTAACAAGCAGAAAGACTGCCAGATTTCAGAACTAGTGATCGATTAGTTAGTATTTAACTTTTTTCTTTAACTTGAAATTGGTTGTATATATCTTTAAGATGCACCTGTTGCCAACTACTAGTAACTGTATTTGATTTGAGGACTATAGAATTATAAAAGAATCATGGTACGCTGACTTGTCATAAACTGATTTCAACTCAGTCATTTAAAAGATTCATACAACAAATAAAAAATAGGGATATTTTTATCTTTTCAAGAATGAAAAGGACTATTACTTGCTAATTGTAAAAGGTTATCATTAACATACCTAAGATTAAAATTTGATTATTATTCTTTCTTTTCATGTCTTTTCAGGACGTGGACGATCATGGCTCTCTACATCTTCCTATCCTATGTAGCGCTTTGCAATGTTTGACTTTTTACTATCCTTCCCTACCTACTGTTCTGCCATATGTCCTGTGGATGTCAAATCCTCCAGGCCCTGTTTCTTCATTACACATCACAGAAATTTAGTTAAACTTTTAAAATGTTTAAATGAGAAAAAAAAACAAAAAAACCTAAAAATGCTACTCTGTGTGTATATTTTTTAATTATTTACTATTTTCTTCCACATTATAGTAGAGAAAGAATTACCTATTAGTCCTATTTTGATAAATTAGTAATCAGTACAAAGTTAAGAAAAAAAATCAGAAAAGTGTTTCAGAATTCATTTTGTGGACTAAACCTTTCATGATAAAAAAATTACTTCCTGATAGGCAGCTTAGTTTTAAATGTTTACCTATTAAATATTCAAAGAGAATTAACATGTATGAATCACAAACAGGTGTTAATTTGACATTTTGTAAAATTAAAAAAAAAAAAAATGTAATTACTATAACCATTGCAAAAAGTTAATTGAACTGAATATGAATAAAATTCGAACATATCAACATTTCTCAGAGGTCATTCAATGCTGGTTAATAGATTCAACTCTTTACAAGAAAGATATCTTAATGAGTAACTTTTATCAAAATTATCTCTGTATAATAAGGTTATCTTGAAAATAAACATTTGTATGATATTTTAGTAATTAAATTTAATGCTTTCAAAGGATGGTACAATAATGAAATTGTCAACCAAATCATCGCTATCTCCAACAAGGAAAAATAGGAACAAAATTTACTTAGATAATAGTTTTTATAAATTATTTTTCTTTATAAATATAGAATTATTCAATTTTATCAAAGGAATTCCTTTTAAAATCTGTTGAATATTATACAGAAAATGGAAAGAAAAAGGACACTTGTACTTAGAATCAGAAAGAGACAAGAATCAAAGAGGTGGTTATACAGAAGGATGATGAGAATACCATGGACAAAGCATTTTAGGAACGAGCAAGTTTTAAGGAAAATGGAAACAAAAATGACACTTATACTTACAATCAGAAAGATAGAGTTGAAATTTCTGGGACAAATTATCAAGAAGGCAGTCTTGGAAAATTTGACACTCAAAGGACATTGTTTACTTGATGAACATATGGGAACTGATGGCAGAATGGTAAGAGGTGGGGGATGTTAAAAAAAGACACACATTGCTATGAGTTACAAAGGACAGGAAGTTTTGGAGAGCCAGGATTGCCCACATCCCGAAGGAACATAACACATAAAAAATGTAGAAAGTAAAACATCCTTATCTATTGCATTAATAATCTTATTTAATGAAAATCACATATATGTAGTAATTTACTAAAGAAAGCTTAGATGTGGTAATTGATCTAACGAGATAAGCTTGCTAACCATTACACCATGATGAAGTACACACACTCTCTCATTATATATATATATATATATATATATATATATAAAGAAAATTGTATCTCCTGTTGTTAAACTACAAGTATAAATTTCAACTAAAGATAAAACGGTATTACTAATAGTAATATTTGGTGTTATACAACTCGGAGATCAAAGGCACTTGCCATAACTCAAGGTGAGAAATTTTTTATTAATGTGATTTCTTAAAAAAAAAAAAGCTATATTAAAATAAAATTATGAGAATAAGGATTTTTTTTCCCATCTCTATTTTTTTTAATGTATAATTAATAACATTTTGTTACTTTTAATTTTTGTTAGTTTTAATTTTCTTGTGTCTGGTCACTCGTATTTAATTAGGCTTATCTATTAGATCAGCTAGTCAATCCCTGTTGTAGACACCGGCTCAGGCACATTTGAATTGGTTCAACACCCACAGACCTCACCTATGGTCTATGCTGAGCAGATATTAGTTACAATTTCTGGGAAAGAGTGAATTATCTAGTGTGATCAATAATCTGAACAAGGCCAGCACACTCAAACTCTTGGCCACAATGACTTGTGACTTCATGCTAGTGCAATCATCAGTGGCTCCCAAATAGTTCAGTCTACCCAATTTCACTCACAAGGCTTGTATCAACCATGGTATCATTTTCAGGCCCTTTCCAAAGGTGCCATACACTGGGATTGCCTCTCCAGGCAGAGAACATCAAGTCACCTTCCTGATAAATTGACCACGATGAGATTCTAACCGAGGTCTCATGGTTGGAAAGCAAATATTTTAACCACTTGGTTACGTGCCCATATTATATTTTTAATATTTTATTATTTAAAGTAAAAAAAACCTATATTTTTCATATTTTCAAGAGGCTTTCTTTCATGAGATTTAAGATTAACATTAAAGATTAAAATCATTAGTCCTGTAATCCATTAGGGGCATAAGGGAACTAGATGTACTGTAGCGGTGGGTTTGTCTAGGGCAAGATAGAATCTATTCCTATTCAGGTTGAATTCAGAATTACCCTTCTCTTCAACTGGTTGCCCTACCAAGGCTAAAAAAGTCCAGTTTGCCCTGTTATTATAATAATTGGGGCAGTAGTTGTTTTTACAAGAAGCAATTAGTGTTTTGATATTTTTGACAGGACACAATTCTAAGTGTTCAGAGTTGTTTTTCAGTATAAAATAATAACCTTAATTTGTATTTAAAAGGAGAATAAGCAAGGCAAGAAGGATTTAAGGATAAAAAAATTAAGTTGGATTGTATTTCATGAGAATCACATCTGATTTTATCACTAAAAATTTCTGAGTATAAATTCCAATGTTGAATGGAAGACAATTCCAAGTGCCAGGCTGGTTAGAATTGCTTCAAAATTAACTAAAAACTGAAACTTTCAGTATCTGTCTTATCTCTGAGATGAGGTATTATGATTATTTATATTACTTACAAGGACACGGGCCAATGGATAAAGGCGTTGGTTAGATCCAGTGACTAGACCCAAAGAGTTGAGAGTTCAATACCAGGCTACAGTAATTGTGAACCAAAAACTTGTTGAGTTGAGTTCCAGATAGAAGTCCTAATATTTAACCTATAGTTAGGGTGAGGAACTGGATTCATACCTTTCCCAAGAGTATTTTTAAATAAGTGAATGCAATGAGCCTGACTGAAATTTGAACTTGGTTCTCTGAATTCTAATTCCTTGCTGCTGTCCATTACGCCACTCAGACATCCATGTAGTAAATGGAAATAAACAGATCACCAGATTAGCAGCTCAACCTTTCAAATGAGGTAGAATGAAAAGCAAGACACTTATGACTGCTGTCCTGTCATCATCAGCATAGTTGTAAATATGACTGCTGTCCTGTCATCATCAGCATAGTTGTAAATATGACTGCTGTCCTGTCATCATCAGCATAGTTGTAAATATGACTGCTGTCCTGTCATCATCAGCATAGTTGTAAATATGACTGCTGTCCTGTCATCATCAGCATAGTTGTAAATATGACTGCTGTCCTGTCATCATCAGCATAGTTGTAAATATGACTGCTGTCCTGTCATCATCAGCATAGTTGTAAATATGACTGCTGTCCTGTCATCATCAGCATAGTTGTAAATATGACTGCTGTCCTGTCATCATCAGCATAGTTGTAAATATGACTGCTGTCCTGTCATCATCAGCATAGTTGTAAATATGACTGCTGTCCTGTCATCATCAGCATAGTTGTAAATATGACTGCTGTCCTGTCATCATCAGCATAGTTGTAAATATGACTGCTGTCCTGTCATCATCAGCATAGTTGTAAATATGACTGCTGTCCTGTCATCATCAGCATAGTTGTAAATATGACTGCTGTCCTGTCATCATCAGCATAGTTGTAAATATGACTGCTGTCCTGTCATCATCAGCATAGTTGTAAATATGACTGCTGTCCTGTCATCATCAGCATAGTTGTAAATATGACTGCTGTCCTGTCATCATCAGCATAGTTGTAAATATGACTGCTGTCCTGTCATCATCAGCATAGTTGTAAATATGACTGCTGTCCTGTCATCATCAGCATAGTTGTAAATATGACTGCTGTCCTGTCATCATCAGCATAGTTGTAAATATGACTGCTGTCCTGTCATCATCAGCATAGTTGTAAATATGACTGCTGTCCTGTCATCATCAGCATAGTTGTAAATATGACTGCTGTCCTGTCATCATCAGCATAGTTGTAAATATGACTGCTGTCCTGTCATCATCAGCATAGTTGTAAATATGACTGCTGTCCTGTCATCATCAGCATAGTTGTAAATATGACTGCTGTCCTGTCATCATCAGCATAGTTGTAAATATGACTGCTGTCCTGTCATCATCAGCATAGTTGTAAATATGACTGCTGTCCTGTCATCATCAGCATAGTTGTAAATATGACTGCTGTCCTGTCATCATCAGCATAGTTGTAAATATGACTGCTGTCCTGTCATCATCAGCATAGTTGTAAATATGACTGCTGTCCTGTCATCATCAGCATAGTTGTAAATATGACTGCTGTCCTGTCATCATCAGCATAGTTGTAAATATGACTGCTGTCCTGTCATCATCAGCATAGTTGTAAATATGACTGCTGTCCTGTCATCATCAGCATAGTTGTAAATATGACTGCTGTCCTGTCATCATCAGCATAGTTGTAAATATGACTGCTGTCCTGTCATCATCAGCATAGTTGTAAATATGACTGCTGTCCTGTCATCATCAGCATAGTTGTAAATATGACTGCTGTCCTGTCATCATCAGCATAGTTGTAAATATGACTGCTGTCCTGTCATCATCAGCATAGTTGTAAATATGACTGCTGTCCTGTCATCATCAGCATAGTTGTAAATATGACTGCTGTCCTGTCATCATCAGCATAGTTGTAAATATGACTGCTGTCCTGTCATCATCAGCATAGTTGTAAATATGACTGCTGTCCTGTCATCATCAGCATAGTTGTAAATATGACTGCTGTCCTGTCATCATCAGCATAGTTGTAAATATGACTGCTGTCCTGTCATCATCAGCATAGTTGTAAATATGACTGCTGTCCTGTCATCATCAGCATAGTTGTAAATATGACTGCTGTCCTGTCATCATCAGCATAGTTGTAAATATGACTGCTGTCCTGTCATCATCATCATTGTGGTAAATATGACTGCTGTCCTGTCATCATCATAGTTGTAAATATGACTGCTGTCCTGTCATCATCATAGTTGTAAATATGACTGCTGTCCAGGCATCATAGTTGAAAATAGGCAATAGAGAATTCAGGCTACTTTGCATATTACTGTCAAGCATTAGGATTGACCAAAAGTAAGCCACTAGTTTGAAACACCTATATAACTAACAACTAGAATGAATATAGTTTTATTAAAATTTGGTTAAGGTATTCCAGTCTTCCAGAATGTCACATAATGCAATATTCTCTAAACATGCAGTGCCAAATTAGAATGCCAGTAGTAGAATATTTAATAAAATCAATTAAAACAAAAACAAAACAATGTAGAAAGTAGTTTGCGGTTACTTTTTGTATATTGTTGGATTGACTTCATGAACCTGGTTACGGCAAATTTATAACAGAAAAAAAAGAGAAAAGAAATAGAAAAGAAATGACAAAATGAGATCAGCTTTTCAACAGTCTGTCGGGTTACCTCCTCCTAATTTTCAAAACTGCTTGTAGGGGATGCTCTCAGGACTATAGATACTCTGTGATCAAATTTTATCATTCTCTTCTTACTTTTTGTGTTTACATGTCAACATGTAAATTGCTTGCGGAAGAATGCAGTCCCTTTTGGGAAATGCATGGACAATACACACCATACTCACATACATATGTATATCCACTCATTGCACATACTTTGGACCAAAACAGTTTTAACATCATTTGTCACACACATTATTGTTTTTGTTACTTGTATATTTTTCTTGTTAATACATTATTATTTGTTTGTACATATATATTAGTTGCTGTCATTATCATTTATTTATGTGGACTCACATTCTAAGCCTGTCATGTTTGTTGTGGACATTTCAGGAGACATACGTGTTTATCTCTCAACGCATACACTGGACTGCAACAAGTCCATCATAATGCACAGTGTAAATGTCTACATCAAAATAATGCATAAGGTCATTAAAAAAAAGAATATCCCTTACATATGACTTAGAAATTCAGAATAGGTTAAAGCAGTAGGCTATTTTTTTTTTGTGGTGGTGGGGGGGTCATTTTTTTGCTGTATTCTTTAACATTTCTTATAATCTCTTAACTCATGATTAAGTTAATGGGATTTTAATTTTGCATTATTCATGAAATGCAAAATGATCACATTTTTTAAAGCCATTAAAAAAAAAACATCAAAAATAGCAGAAAAAAACTACACTTCATATTTCATTGATAAAAATATGTTATAATAAGAAAAGACGGCTATTGTCTTGTGAAAAGAAAAAGAAATCCATACATTCTTACAATCAGAAGCGGGTTTTTTGATAATCAACAGATTGTCACTAATACTATAATATCAGGGAGTTAGAGTTTGTTTCTTTGAGGTAAGTGAAAAAGAAAATGGTACCTAAATATAGACTGAGATTTAGAAGGATATATTATAGACTATGTTCTAGTTATTAGAACACTAAATAAATTTTTTTTTTTTAAATAAAAAATTAGCTTTTCTTTATTGCCTAAAAAGGACTAGAATACCATTCTGATATGAAAACAATGCAAATAACTTTCATCTTATAAAACAATGTATTCCACTTTCATTTTTGATAGCTTAAATTTATTAATTTTCTTACATTGGACAAGGTCACAGCTGTCTGTAAAGATTATTTTATTTTCCTAACATCGGTTCAATTCTTTGATCTACATGCTACAGGTGTTCAAAGGAATTAAATAAGAAAATAAGTTCTATAATAAAGTTGCTTTTGATGTTAAGAGCCAATTTAATAGCATAGTAATTTTTATTTGGTAAGAAAAAAAAGAAAGAAAGAAAAAAAAAGAGGAGAGAGAGAGAGAGGGGGGGGGGGCTATCAAATATAATCAATGATTTACAGGTTAAAATTTCCTTTCAAAGAAAATGTGAGGGAAAGCAAATATTCAGAGAAAAAAAAAAAAGAAAAGAAAGGAAAATCACCAGAGGCAAGGGTTATTCATAAGGCATTCATATGTTGACCTCATAGTATTGGTAGTCAAAATGACCACATTGATAAACTTTTTATTGTTATGAATCCTTGTTCATAGGTTTTAATTACATATGTTTAATTGTTTAACAGTCATGAGGGCTAAGTATATAATTTTCAATCATTGATAATGATTAAGAGGAGAACAATTTTGCCGACATTTTTTAAACCTACACATTCTTTTTTCTATATTAAAAATCATAATGTGACACAGAGTAGCATTATTTTCTTTGTTTTGAAAAAAATCACGAGAGAGAGAAAGTTATTTTGTAAGTAAGACTGTGGTGAGTATGAAATAATAACTCCTTTTACACACTCGCTTCAAATTTGGGTGAGCCTAGGAAAAAGATGGAATGAAATTTGCAAGACTATGTGAAAATTTCTTTGCACCAATGACAAAGTTGTCTTCACAGAAATTAGCTGTTAAGCCCAAAAGAAAAGAGAGAGCCTATGTGAAATCCATTTCGATATAAGGAAAAAAATTAAATTGAGAAGAGTGAAGTCGTGAGAGGTTTGGTTTCTGTTCATGTGTCCAGCATTCAGTTCCTGCCAGTGTCAAATTATATGCTAATTATATTATTGGCCTTAACCAAGTACATGGCACCTTGAAGAATTTTCAACAATCCCAAAAAAAACCAAGTATTTTAAACTCTCTTCATCAACCTTTGAACGTATGCTTCTGTGAGCAATGAACTCTCTCTTACCTTCGTTTCAAACACTTTTTAATATTATTTTTTGTCAGGTCATTTAATCTGTTTTATGAACATTTCCATTTCATAACAATTCATTAAAACTATGGACTTTAAAAATTTCCGATTTATTTTCTTGAAATGAGCTACTGACACAAGTTCAAGCATGTAAATTTACGAAGAAATTCCTTATCTTGTTTTGATAAAATTACCCATGTGTTTTCTCGTCATTATTAAACAGTATATATTAATCTTGGCATTGGTAATTCAACTATTCATTTTAACTCCTAAGCCACACACTGCTATAAAACTATACTTTTTTTTCATTTATAAAGAACAATAGGCAAGTATATTTTTGTTCTCTTTGCCAAGGGTTTCATTTAAATGCAGTTATTAAATGACAAAATAAGACTGTATTCATTCCTGATTGTTCAAATATATTTGCTTTGGATTTTACTTAGAGAGATCACAGTTAAGAAACAAGTCATCATCTGATGCAGATGTCTATTGAAAATAATCTTTTAAAGGTTTTCTAATCCTTTTAACTAAATGTTTAACAACATTACAAATTTTCAACGTATAACATGTTGGTTCCAATCTAATATGAATTATCGCTAAAAACATCCCCTCCCTAAATCTATAGACAAATTGTACAGATGCATGCTGGGAATTTTTTCTAACCAAATAAAATAGACCACTTCTTGGTCTCATCCACCATATTTTTGTTCTTTCTTGTCTTGAGGTCAGATGGCTATAGTCACTTGACTGTATCCCTTTTGCATGTGAACACAATTCTTACTTTGTGAACTTTTTACCTTATTACTGTTGCTTTGCCCAGTTTGTTTTTTTGTTTTTGTTATTGCTTATTGGAAACTTTGTCAATTCCGTTTGTTGAGCATTTTGCCAATTACACTTAAACACGGCTAATTACATGACACAACACAATATGGTTGGTCCTTGCATATTTCTGCTGGTATCTAAAAATTTATTGATTGGATGGGCGAATAAACTAATAATAATAGCTATTGCCATGCTTAATTATTTGACAGTGTTCTTAAAAAGAAAAGAACATTTACTTTTATTGTGGTCTTGTATAAGCCAAATAAGTTATTTCTCTAAATTTACAAGATGCAAATACAGGGAATTTTTATTATTTTTTCATTTCACCCCCAAGTAAGGTGTTAAAGTCATTAAGATAGAAGGGGTTGCTGAGAATAAAAGAATCTGAGAAAAATCATTAAGGAGACAGAACATTAAAACAGCAGGATTCAAGGAGACAAAAGATTTAAATTTTTGAAGATCAAAGTTGATTGGAATGCAAGCAGCTGGAAGAGAGTTGCACAAGTGAGTAGTGTGAGAAAAACTATTAGAATAGAACTTGTAGCTACATCTAGCCATTTCAGTTATTATAGAAAAGACTTATTTTATAAGTGAATTGAAATTAAAAAGTTAAAGACTAATGATTTGGTTGCAAACATTTAAGACATTTTAACAAGTGAATATATACGGAAAGTTGCCAGAAACTTAAAATGAATTCTTTGATAAGATTTAACATTGGCTATTTGTACAATGGTGTTTATTGATTGATTAATTTTGTTTTTTTTGTAGCTTATCAACCTTTTGCAGCTTATTTTAAAGCCATAAAATATTTTTAAATTATTAGAATTTCTGGAGATAATGATTTATTGATACAGGTTCTACTAATTAATCCATAGTTGCCGGGAGAAGAGATGAATTCATACTTTTCCCATGGGTATTCGAGCACAGGTGAATATAATGAACAGGATTGGAATTGGAACTCTGCTCCCTGATTTCCAATTTTGGGCTGTTATCCATTTCCCCATTTCACATCCAAGCTTACAGCACCTGGTATTCCCAAGAGGTCACTCATATAGAGACTGACCAGGCTCGACGTTTTGCCAATGATGTGTTTTTCTAATTTCCTAAGAAAGAGATAAAGCCATTTCCCAATTTGCTTTACCCGCATGCCATATTTTTTATAGATAAAAAATGTAAATTCTCTGGGAATTGTTTTAATTTGTAGGGGTGTGGCAAACCAGGCGGCTCTTCTCTTCACTTCCACATAACCATGGAAAATGTCTTCCATTCTCTATCTTCCAGTTTATATTTCATTTTGAGCTTAACCCTTTTTCTGCTTAAAATAGATGCTTAACCACCTCACGACCTCAGTGTCACATTAGCAGAAAACGGGGATGGAAAAGTTCACCAACCAGACCAGAGGGTGCATCAATGCCTATTCTGTCCAGATGGATCACTACTCAAAACTTTAAACTTACTTTACAGAATGTGCTCTTTTATAAAGTGACATTCCCTGATTCTGTGTCAGGACAACTGTTTGGGCTCAGCTCTAAAGAATGACAATTTATTAGTGCTTAGCTTTAAAGAGAAAATGAGAAGCCATATTCATTAAATGTTTCTTGTGAGGCTAATTATTAGGGTCCGTCCAAAATTAATACCTACTATTTTATTATACTGGCCAATGACGTTAGAGGTGAATATTGGCAGCAATAGAGGGTTAAACCTTCTCACCAATGAAGTGTGTGAAAAGAGAAGAGTGTATGGCAAGAAAGTGCATATGAAGAAAGTGTTCGAGAAATTTCTCTGTGCAGAAAAAACAAAACTACACTGACACTTGATGAATGCATATGGGGATGAAATAGTAGACATGGGTACAGGTAGAGTGGGTAATGCATTTCAGTCATGGTGACAGCCCCACATAGGTTTTGACTCCAAAATAAAGAGCACCTTGAAAATGCATAGCCAATGGTAGTGGCTATAGAAAAGAAAATAGTTTTGTAGCTAAAAACTTACTCTACTCTACTCTATGTGATCGCACTCTGTATCTAGGGTTGTCAACAATTGGACAGGACATTCCTTGATTTAGCTCTTTCTTTCTCTCCTTGTCCTTTGTTGAGTTTAGAAGGTAAAAAAGAAAGAAAAAAAGTCATTTTTAATCATATTGGGTATTATATTGTGTATCTACAAAAATTAAATTAAAAATTACTACTTATATATTTTTTTTAACATCTTTTATTATAACTTGACAGAGTTGTCAACTTCTATCCGAATCTGTTGCTTTAGTGATGTTCTGAATGTAATGCCTTTGATTTATTTCCATTCAAACAAGTAATTGTATAATGAACAGAAAATGTAAACCATAATGGAGGTAAATAATAAATCATATTCAACGATTAATGGGTGATAATATCATATGTCGGGTCAATAATATAGTGTTGTGGTTACCACTATAACAAGAGAGAGCTAGGGAAGAAAGATTTATTCTCCCATTTACATTTCCCCTATTATGGGCATTATTATATCTGAGATAACAACACTGTATTTTATGGACAGAATTGAATGGCTGAAAGGAAAAGGAATGACTAAGACATACACAAAACTATATAAACATATATACAGGTGTCCCATGCAGAAAATAATATATCTACACAGTAAGCAGAGTGTAAGGAGAAACAGAATGGAAGGGTTTTACATATAATATGGAAATTGCTCTGTGTTTCTGGAGAAGCCATATTTAGGACTCCAGATTCAAATGGACCGAATTCAGCTATTATGTCCTGGGGAGGATATATTCCATGAAGGGGAAATGGTGAGTCTTGGGTTTTCCCATATTGAGAACTGTGAGTTGGAGTTTCTTTCTATATTTGGGAAAGATATATTCCCAAAAGGAAATGGCACCATGGACTTGTAAGATGCTGAGGAAGCAGATTTAGCCTCTGCCCAGGCTAAAAAAAAAAAAAAAAAAATGCTCAATTTGGCTGCTGTAAACAAACTGAATAGCTGGCCACTCTTGTCACTGTATGAAGTAATGTCACTAAGCGGCTGTGCAGTGACCCATGTGACTTACATCCACCAAAAGGAGATAATCACCTTCTGTATCCCTACAACCATTTTAAAAATGTTACTGATCATTTTTAAAACAGTTAAAATTTTGTTCTTTAAGCAACTGCTTGTTTTAGTTATTAAAAGATTTAATTTTGTTTCATTTGGTAGTCTGTGACAATGATATTTGCCATTTTAAGTATTTAAGTAGTAAAATATTTCCAATATTTAAGTAGTAAAATCCCCAAACTTTGTAATGCAAGACTGATATTGGCTTAAATGTGTTCCTTAAATTCTTGGTAGAAATTGCCATAAAATGAATCAATGTTTAAAATACAACTTATTTAAGTGAGAGTTTTCTGTTTAAATATTCCTCAATTGACATCTGATTTGTCTAATGTCAGAGTAATTAAAAAAAAAACTCCAAATGTTAAATTTGGACAACAAGAACATGTTAATTTAGAGTGTTAATTCATTTCAATCTGCTGATCCATGTAAATGTCCTTAACATGTCAACAGTACTTAGGTGACATTTCCTTTGACTTATCTAAAGACCTATATATCTAATTATATATATCTAATTACTAATATATATATATATCTAATTATATATATCTAATTACATACATGAAGGTTGATACTATTATCTATGATGGGCTTGTGGAGACAATTCAGTTTCAGTATTCAGTCAAACTTTTGTGAAATGATCGTTCAGATCCAATGCAAATATAGAGAATCCTTCAATGTGAGTTTTGTTTCAGGATATTTAGTTATCATGATGAGTATATAAATTAATGTTTAAGCAAAGCTAATTTTAATATAGTAAAACTAGAATTATTAATATATTTTAGTCTATTTTATAGTAAGTCAGCTCTTTTATTATAGTCTTGACTAACTTTACTTTTTGTATTTGTTGATACAGGTCTTTTAATTTAGTGGCTCTGATAAACAATGCTGATAAGACTAAAATGTGGAGGTAGAAATTGCAAAATGTCTATAAGTTTGGTTTATGTTTTTGGTTCTTTTAGTAAGCATTTGGCAGTATAGAGTAGCTTACTCAAGAACGAGGGGTGTGCAGGTGGTGTAATGGATAACAGCTCGGAATAGGAATCTGGGAGTGCGAATGTCAGTCAGGTTCATTACATTCACTTACACGTAAATACCCATGTGAAAAGTATGAACCCATCTCCCCCAGTTATGGATTAAATAATAGGACATGTATCAGGAAAAACAATTGTTGTTTTCAAAAGATAGTTAATTCGGTATTCACATGTAAAGAAAAAAAAAGAAAATTATTTTTACACTCCAAAATGTGTTTTGGCTTTAAATAACCCAAAAAGGGTTAATAAACTGTTAAAAAAATACAAAAAAAAAACAAAAACAAAACAAAAACAAAAACGGATGAATTAATCAATTCCTCAAGGAATACACTAACAGGAATACACTTCCATATTAATTGCATTTAAAATACACTTCCATATTAATTGCATTTAAAATACACTTCCATATTAATTGCATTTAAAATACACTTCCATATTAATTGCATTTAAAATACACTTCCATATTAATTGCATTTAAAATACACTTCCATATTAATAATGATCATGAATCACTAGTCTTTAATTATGGGTTTCTAAATAATGAACAAAATTTTCCAACCACAGCCAATAGCAAATACTATCGGTGCTCGCAAAATGCTAAAAACAAACTAATTTGTTAAAATAAATATATTCAAATTTCTGATGTTTTTATTTTTCATCATCATTTATTCAGATAGCGCTTTTTGCTACAGTCACCACTCTCCTCCATCTTACATTCACAGTTCATGGTGACATTTAAGGCAAAGTAGTGCAAGGGGCTTGCGGCTTCATTTTCCACCGGGGGATGTTAAGATTACCTTGTTCCTCCTGTCAGAAGTTAAAGAGGCAAGACCTACAAGGCAGCTGGTAGTATGAATTCAGAGTTTTCCTTCTCCTAGACTGATTGCCAACCAACACTATAGAGCCTAGCTTATTCTGTTATTTAACCATAGCTGGGAGGAAGAGATGGATTCATACCTTTCCCAAGTGAATGCAATGGAATTTGAACTCTGCTCTCCGATTCCTCAATGCAAGTCGTATCCATTACTCCACTATTTTCACGTTATTAAAAAATAATTTTTATCTTTATGTTATTAAAAATAATTAACACTGAGGACTTAATTGTAATATTGCAAATAAAACCCCCAAAACATTGCCGGTTCTGAATCAGCAGGCAAGCAGAATGATTCATAATAAAAGTACACAAGCCATTTGACTAGATCAGCACTTAAAATATTTCCTCTCTTAAGTAGGTCTTTTCTTTATCAAACCAAACATTCTCTATTTAGTGTATGAACAAACTGTATTCACCATAAGAAAAATAAAATACATATAAGAACTACAAGTGTTTGATTCGTCATATGAAATTTTCCTGACTGCACATTTTAGACATTCAGGAAAGTGTTCAAAGCAAAACCAAACCGATTGGTACAATCACCAACCAAAACTCCTTTCATAGTAGGGGGTGATTGCTTGTTATTAGTAAACACAGTAAACAACTGTTATAATCAATTCATGGGTTTTTAGACATTCTTCAAAATCAGCTCAAATATCTTGGTAGAGAAAACAAAATAATTTGTTATATCTTTACATTCTTCATCATTTGTTTAAAAATAATGAGAGAGGATAACATTTCCTTTAATTACAGTGTAGTCAAAATCCTGGTCTTCCATATTTTTCATTGGTTTTTGCAGATAGCTTATGAATTGAGCTAAATTTATAAATAGTTGTTGGTTGGTAAGTTATAAGAATACTAATGTACCTGTGTGTCAAAAATGATGGTAATTGAAAGAAAGTTTTAATAGTGAGATGCAATGAAATAAAAGTCTTGAAACAATTTTGTGAAATCCAATAAAGTGTAGATAAAGAATTTACAACTAAAATAGAAGCTAAATGAAGCATTTAATTAATCTGTTCCCTTTATCATTTTTAGACGTTCAATGATAATCTATGTTTCATTGATTACTCCTGTTATTATATAAATTTTTGCTCAATATCTTTTCATGGTAAAAATGTTATATGTTTAATATAACAGTGAAATGAAAATATCTATCAGAAGAAAAAGATTACTTACAGAACAACAAAACCTATTTCAAGATCAAGTTGAAGCAAGACAATCACTTAATAGACAAAGATATCTGAGTGTCTTACATGAAAGGCTTGAACAAATAAGACTGGAATCTAAGAAACATAGGATTAAAGTAACTAATTAATTAAACAGTTCATTTTGTTTAGGAAGTAATTTTGTCTAAATGCAGATAAATATTTGTATAGATTATTAAAACAACTAGGGAACGTAATCACTCATAAATTTGCTAACTTAAGTTAATTTACCTCCCCCTTCCCACTAAAGAAGGGACAAGAAATATATAAATATACATTGATAATTATTATATAGTTTGATTCACTTAATTCAAGGTCATCAAGAGCTTAAAAAATGGTTTACTTTGATATAAGTAACAGAAAAAAAATGTAACTTTTACATTAATAAATCAATCAAATAATTTATATAAGAATATAGTCATTTTAATTAATGTAATTTAGTTCTGCAGGAAATGTATGATAAAAAATGGGATTTGGATTTTCTTTATCCAAATAAAATAACTATATTGAAAAGTAAAAAAATTTTTTTGAAAATAAATAATAACTACATATCTTAATTATGGGCACATGGCTGAATGGTTAGAACGTTCAATTTCTGACCATGAGACCCAAGGTCAATTTGTCAGGAAGGTGACTACCTGATGTTATAAGTCTGGAGGCGGTGATCCCAGTGTGCAGTATCTTTGGAAAGTGCCTGAAAACTATACTAGGGTTTGACACAAACCATTTGAGTGAAATTGGGTAGACGGAACTCTTTGGGAGCGGTTGATGGTTGTGCTAGTATGAAGTCACAAATCATTGTGACTGAGGATTTGAGCGTGCTGGCCTTGCTCAGACTGTTGACCATACTAGATAATGCACCCTCTCCCAGAAACTGTAACCAAGGTCCGCTCAACATAGTTGCAGTATAAACCATCAGGTGGACAACATAGTTGCAGTATAAACCATCAGGTGGGCAACATAGTTGCAGTATAAACCATCAGGTGGGCAACATAGTTGCAGTATAAACCATCAGGTGGGCAACATAGTTGCAGTATAAACCATCAGGTGGGCAACATAGTTGCAGTATAAACCATCCGGTATTGAATAAAGACTAAATGTGCTTGAGCAGGAGTTTGCAACAGGGGTTGATATAAATGGCCAGTCATTATTATTATATATCTTAATACCTTTAATTTTGATAAAAATCTACTGGTAGATTTATAAAGTGTGTGTGTGTGTGTGTGTGTGTGTGTGAATTTTCATATTTTTCATTAAATTATAGATCCAATTTATTTCACAACTATGTTGTTTCCAAAATGGAAATAAAAAAAAATAAAAAATGTGAAACAGAAATATAGATAGTCTATAGATTAAAACTATTTTAAAATTCAAATATTTAAGCAAGAATTTCAATTATTAAAGAGAAAATAACAAAAATCCCTAAAGTTTTATAGAAAAAAATTCAGACAGTATAACAACAAAAATCTGCTAGGTCGTGGAAATTATTTTCCTCCATATATGTAAGGAAAAGAAAAGGAGAAAAGGTTGAAAAAGAAAAGGAGAAAAGGTTGAAAAAGAAAAGGAGAAAAGGTTGAAAAAGAAAAGGAGAAAAGGTTGAAAAAGAAAAGGAGAAAAGGTTGAAAAAGAAAAGGAGAAAAGGTTGAAAAAGAAAAGGAGAAAAGGTTGAAAAAGAAAAGGAGAAAAGGTTGAAAAAGAAAAGACGAAGGAAAAAAAGGAAAGAAAAGACGAAGGAAAAAAAGGAAAGAAAAGACGAAGGAAAAAAAGGAAAGAAAAGACGAAGGAAAAAAAGGAAAGAAAAGACGAAGGAAAAAAAGGAAAGAAAAGACGAAGGAAAAAAAGGAAAGAAAAGACGAAGGAAAAAAAGGAAAGAAAAGACGAAGGAAAAAAAGGAAAGAAAAGACGAAGGAAAAAAAGGAAAGAAAAGACGAAGGAAAAAAAGGAAAGAAAAGACGAAGGAAAAAAAGGAAAGAAAAGACGAAGGAAAAAAAGGAAAGAAAAGACGAAGGAAAAAAAGGAAAGAAAAGACGAAGGAAAAAAAGGAAAGAAAAGACGAAGGAAAAAAAGGAAAGAAAAGACGAAGGAAAAAAAGGAAAGAAAAGACGAAGGAAAAAAAGGAAAGAAAAGACGAAGGAAAAAAAGGAAAGAAAAGACGAAGGAAAAAAAGGAAAGAAAAGACGAAGGAAAAAAAGGAAAGAAAAGACGAAGGAAAAAAAGGAAAGAAAAGACGAAGGAAAAAAAGGAAAGAAAAGACGAAGGAAAAAAAGGAAAGAAAAGACGAAGGAAAAAAAGGAAAGAAAAGACGAAGGAAAAAAAGGAAAGAAAAGACGAAGGAAAAAAAGGAAAGAAAAGACGAAGGAAAAAAAGGAAAGAAAAGACGAAGGAAAAAAAGGAAAGAAAAGACGAAGGAAAAAAAGGAAAGAAAAGACGAAGGAAAAAAAAGGAAAGAAAAGACGAAGGCAAACAGGAAAGAAAAGACGAAGGAAAAAAGGAAATGTTGGGGAGGTGGACCAGGTATTTTACAATTAAGTCATCCACCCATTTTACTGATTAACATAATTTCTATCTTTGCGAAATGTCCTTAAAAGGGGAGAATGAAGGATCCATTATCATCTATAGATGGTGCTGAGATATACAGGTCACTAAACTATATGAATACTATATAAGAACTGACACAATTTAGAAATTTATTAAGCAGAATTTTTTGTTTTTACATTCTTGGCCCAACCCATTTACCAAAAATTTGGTCAAACACAAGATTTGGGGGGAAAGAGCTACTTTGCATGGCTGATAACTTTTCAAGATTTCCTAATATGATTTTAATTAGCTGAAATAATTGTAAGCAAAAAATAACTATTTTCAAACTTCATAGTCATGAATAAACTGCATTCATACACATGTGTCTGTGTGAATTTTTATTACTGAATAAAAATTGTCTGTTTCTGCCTGTAAAACATACAAAATATATTCCACACACACACATCTCTCTCTCTCTTTATATATATATATATATATATATATATATATATATATATATATTAAACTATGAAAGGATCCAAATACCAAAGATTATACACAATTCCTGTGGTCAATGATAAAACATTTGAGCCTTTAGATTTATGAAAAATTTGTTTAAAGTTACAGTTACAGCATAGAAATATAACATTCTTACATGTAAGTAGCCAATTTTTTTCTCAGTTTCTTTAATAATTATCCACTAAATATCAGTATTAAATTAGATAATAGCATCAAAATAAAAAAGACACATGCTAGAACAAAAAATAAGTAAATATGTAACCTAATTAAGGAATGGTCATAGAAAGAGTACAAAAATTCAATTGGTTAAAATGCTATGAGAAATTGCGTGGTAAGAATTGTGAATAATGAGACAATGTTTAACTATAAAAGGATACAAAATTACATATAAATTTTGTTGTTAATAAATAATTAAACTGTGGTATATATAGAAATAATATTATCTTCAACCCTATAAATGATATTAAAAACTTGGGAAAGGTATGAATCCACCTCCCCCCCACCAGATATGAGTTAAATAATGGGACTTGTATCAGAAAAGAATTATTATCTCCCCCCAAATTCTTACAATCCAGAAATATTTGCTGGCTCTAAATAACCTGCAAAATGTTGATAAGCCATAAAAACAAATCAAACAATCTAAATGAGAGGAAATTATAAAACAAAAGCGATTAACACGCACACACGTGTGTGTGTGTGTGTGTGCGTGTGTGTGTGTGTGTGTGTGTGTGTGTGTGTGTGTGTGTGTGTGTGCGCGCGTGTGTGTGTGTGTGTGTGTGTGTGTGTGTGTGTGTGTGTGTGTGTGTGTGTGTGTGCGTGTGTGTGTGTGTGTGAAAATAAAGCCAAAAGTAAAACGTATTTCGCCAACACATTTCATCCTGGCAGACGTTATCAAAATAAATGTTAGGATTTTATTTTAAAAATTTTTTAAATTCAAGAAATGCTTGTAAATATTCGCCAGGTTAACAGAAAAGTCTAGTTAAATTATGGAGGATGTTAAGTGGCATAATTTAATGTCTAATAAATGCAAGTGAGTAAATGATGCTGAATATTTTTTGTCTTGATAAAGTCTGTCAGAGGATGAAATGCATTGACTAAGTTTTTGTTTTGTCTATATTCATATTGTCCTTTTACAGATACATTGTAATTATATATATATATATATCCCCCACATATGTTGGTTTTTATAGCTGTTCTGAAGCAAATCACTTAAAATACGAAATTTTAAAAATTGAACATTTTAAAAATATTTAAATATATTAATTTTACAACTTTCTTGGAACAGATGTATTTGAAGGAAATGTTAAAAGTTACCTTGTAGTTGTGTTACATGACATAATTATGATGTATTTTAAATCAACCTATAAGTTGTGAAAATGATATTTAGAAAAAATATTTAAAAATGTATCAAAGTAAAGAGAAAATACAATTTCAAGACCTGAATTCCGTATTCTAATAAAGGAAATTTCTCATCTTACATGAACATTATTCTGAATGTATTGCTGCCATATTGTTGGTGTTTATTCACCAGGTAAGGGTTTATTTTTCTTTTATAAAACAGTACTTATTTTTTATATATTGTTAAGATAATTAAATGAAAGACAAAGCTATAAGAAGAATTGAAGGACATTAAAAAAAAATGACGGAAAAGAATGGAAGTGTGGGAAATGAAGTAAAGAGAATTACAAAGTAAATGGAGGGAGAAGTAAAAATAGATAAACAGAAAGACCAAAAAGATGTGATTATAGACAAAGGCTGCTCACCTGAATCCAAATCTTCATATTTCTCCACCAGGGTGTGATACATATCAACAAGTGTCATCATTTAACTTGTGTGATTTGGTCAGCTTTAAGCTGACCAAAGTAATCACAAAATGTTTCACCAGCCAATTTAAGGAAGTACAATTTTAATATTCTATGGAATGCACTAGTTTTGATCCTAGTCTACAAAAACTCGGTGCAGAGCCAAGTGGAATGAATATTTTGGGATAATAATAAAATAAAAATAATTAACAGGTGATAACAGGTACTGTTAAAAACAAGTGTTGATAAAATAAGAACATAAGAAAAAACAAAACAAAATCTATCCCATTGGCAGCAGAGACTTTAAAAAATTATACATGTAAAGAAACAAATAAAAATAAACACTATTAAAAAAAAAAAAAGACGAAAAATAAAGTGTTAATAAAAATAAAAAATAGAAAAAAAGAAGAATGAAAAGGATAAAGGAAAAAAAAAAGTTGCTAGACAGCTGTTGGATTATTTAAAAATACTGACGAATTTTCAAATTTATATTTTGATGAAAAGAAGGAAAACAATATTTTCTTTTGAGAGACACAACTATAACCATAGATTAATTAGAATAATAAAGAATGGTAATTCACTGCCAATCCATTCTGATATGCAAAGGAAGAAGCCAGAGATGTGTTCTGTACTTCCTCTGTGACAGCTGTTATGTTGGGTGATGCTGCTGCTGCTGGCGGCACCAACAGTGCTGATGCTGTTGTCGTTGCTGCTTTAATCGACATCTGTAGTGTCATGGTATTTACTGTCTTCGACAGTGCAGCAACTTGTATTTGAGTGAAGGGAGCAGAGGAAATAAAAGAAAGTTGCGTTGTTGTCACCAAGGCAACGACACAACGCTTGATGCCTGTCTCTTCCTTTCTGACTAAACACAAAAGAACAACTTCTTAGCCAATTGGATGCTGACACTGCTTCTGCCATGGATAGAATGAACAAATACAAAAAGTTCTAAAAAGGATGAAGAAGAGGAGCAGGAAAGAATTTGGAATGGGATAAAATAAAGGAAAGAAAAACAAAGATGTGAAAAGGAGAAAGAAAAAGATGGTTTCTTCACTTGTTGATGTCAAATGCACACTTATTTTGAAGGGGGTGACATAGCAAGTTGGTATTTTTTGTCAGACACACTTTGTATTGTGCAGAAGGTGTTCTGTGTAATTAGAATGTTGCTGTTGTTGTTGTTGGTGGTGGTGCGGGTGTTCGTTACACTCTGACAATGCTCCAAAATGTTCAAAATGACAGTTGTGGTAATGGTAGTCTGTCAATGGTAGAAGTGTGGAAGGTGTTGTTGGATAGCATCAAAGTTACCAACAAGTCAATGGCAAGTGAATGACATGCAGATCAGCAATTACTTCTGCAATCGATTCTAAAAGACAGAATTCTCTCCTACAAATCCCGGTCCATTGAAGCCATTGAAAGTTGTCTATTCAAGCAGAAAACAATCCTGTTGACTGTCATTGTAGCACAGAGAAGAGAGAGAAGGTGAGCAAGTCTGGACGATGAAAGAGAAAATGGAAGACGAGAAGAAGTGGAATAAAGGAGACAGGAACAAAGGATGGACTGTCAAGTTGCAAAGATAAATGACACAAAAGTGGAGAGAGACAGGGAAGAGTGTAAGGAAAAAGACTGCATAGAGAGAGAATGAGAAAAAACAATTGAGAAAAGATCAAAAAGCAAACTAGACAGTAAGAAAAGGGTTGGAGTAAATCAAGATCAGGCTCAGAAATGACAAAAAAGTAGGAAGAGAAGAAAAAAAACAGCGAGAGAAAAAAAGAAATGTAGGAGAAAGTAAGAGAGTCAAAGGGAAAGAGGAGCGGAGGAGCGGAAAGAGTCAAAGGGAAAGAGGAGCGGAAAGAGTCAAAGGGAAAGAGGAGCGGAAAGAGTCAAAGGGAAAGAGGAGCGGAAAGAGTCAAAGGGAAAGAGGAGCGGAAAGAGTCAAAGGGAAAGAGGAGCGGAAAGAGTCAAAGGGAAAGAGGAGCGGAAAGAGTCAAAGGGAAAGAGGAGCGGAAAGAGTCAAAGGGAAAGAGGAGCGGAAAGAGTCAAAGGGAAAGAGGAGCGGAAAGAGTCAAAGGGAAAGAGGAGCGGAAAGAGTCAAAGGGAAAGAGGAGCGGAAAGAGTCAAAGGGAAAGAGGAGCGGAAAGAGTCAAAGGGAAAGAGGAGCGGAAAGAGTCAAAGGGAAAGAGGAGCGGAAAGAGTCAAAGGGAAAGAGGAGCGGAAAGAGTCAAAGGGAAAGAGGAGCGGAAAGAGTCAAAGGGAAAGAGGAGGGGAGGAGCGGAAAGAGTCAAAGGGAAAGAGGAGGGGAGGAGCGGAAAGAGTCAAAGGGAAAGAGGAGGGGAGGAGCGGAAAGAGTCAAAGGGAAAGAGGAGGGGAGGAGCGGAAAGAGTCAAAGGGAAAGAGGAGGGGAGGAGCGGAAAGAGTCAAAGGGAAAGAGGAGGGGAGGAGCGGAAAGAGTCAAAGGGAAAGAGGAGGAGAGGAGCGGATAGAGTCAAAGGGAAAGAGGAGGAGAGGAGCGGAGAGAGTCAAAGGGAAAGAGGAGGAGAGGAGCGGAGAGAGTCAAAGGGAAAGAGGAGAAGAGTGAAGAGAGAGTAGAGCAAAAAAGAAAAAGAACAGAATGAAGTTGAATCGATTAAAAGAAACACAAAGAATCAAACAGGGTAATAGAAAAAAAAAGTGAGTAGACAAAGTGAGAATGAAAAAAGAAAAAGACAAAGTGAGGATGAAAAAAGAAAAAGACAAAGTGAGGATGAAAAAAGAAAAAGACAAAGTGAGGATGAAAAAAGAAAAAGACAAAGTGAGAATGAAAAAAGAAAAAGACAAAGTGAGAATGAAAAAAGAAAAAGACAAAGTGAGGATGAAAAAAGAAAAAGACAAAGTGAGAATGAAAAAAGAAAAAGACAAAGTGAGAATGAAAAAAGAAAAAGACAAAGTGAGGATGAAAAAAGAAAAAGACAAAGTGAGAATGAAAAAAGAAAAAGACAAAGTGAGGATGAAAAAAGAAAAAGACAAAGTGAGGATGAAAAAAGAAAAAGACAAAGTGAGGATGAAAAAAGAAAAAGACAAAGTGAGGATGAAAAAAGAAAAAGACAAAGTGAGAATGAAAAAAGAAAAAGACAAAGTGAGGATGAAAAAAGAAAAAGACAAAGTGAGAATGAAAAAAGAAAAAGACAAAGTGAGAATGAAAAAAGAAAAAGACAAAGTGAGGATGAAAAAAGAAAAAGACAAAGTGAGGATGAAAAAAGAAAAAGACAAAGTGAGAATGAAAAAAGAAAAAGACAAAGTGAGGATGAAAAAAGAAAAAGACAAAGTGAGAATGAAAAAAGAAAAAGACAAAGTGAGGATGAAAAAAGAAAAAGACAAAGTGAGAATGAAAAAAGAAAAAGACAAAGTGAGAATGAAAAAAGAAAAAGACAAAGTGAGGATGAAAAAAGAAAAAGACAAAGTGAGGATGAAAAAAGAAAAAGACAAAGTGAGAATGAAAAAAGAAAAAGACAAAGTGAGGATGAAAAAAGAAAAAGACAAAGTGAGAATGAAAAAAGAAAAAGACAAAGTGAGAATGAAAAAAGAAAAAGACAAAGTGAGGATGAAAAAAGAAAAAGACAAAGTGAGGATGAAAAAAGAAAAAGACAAAGTGAGAATGAAAAAAGAAAAAGACAAAGTGAGGATGAAAAAAGAAAAAGACAAAGTGAGGATGAAAAAAGAAAAAGACAAAGTGAGGATGAAAAAAGAAAAAGACAAAGTGAGGATGAAAAAAGAAAAAGACAAAGTGAGAATGAAAAAAGAAAAAGACAAAGTGAGGATGAAAAAAGAAAAAGACAAAGTGAGAATGAAAAAAGAAAAAGACAAAGTGAGGATGAAAAAAGAAAAAGACAAAGTGAGAATGAAAAAAGAAAAAGACAAAGTGAGGATGAAAAAAGAAAAAGACAAAGTGAGGATGAAAAAAGAAAAAGACAAAGTGAGAATGAAAAAAGAAAAAGACAAAGTGAGGATGAAAAAAGAAAAAGACAAAGTGAGAATGAAAAAAGAAAAAGACAAAGTGAGGATGAAAAAAGAAAAAGACAAAGTGAGAATGAAAAAAGAAAAAGACAAAGTGAGAATGAAAAAAGAAAAAGACAAAGTGAGGATGAAAAAAGAAAAAGACAAAGTGAGGATGAAAAAAGAAAAAGACAAAGTGAGAATGAAAAAAGAAAAAGACAAAGTGAGGATGAAAAAAAGAAAAAGACAAAATGTGTGATGAAAGCGAAATAAGGGATATAGTTGATCAGTGAGGGAAAGATAATTGGAGAAGAAAGACTGAACAAGGAAGAAAATGTTTTAGGGTTAAATGTAGAGGAAAAAAGGGAAAAAAAATCTTCATGACAAAATATAAAGCAATACAATTTCACAACAGGCATACTGCTGCCAGTATCTGGTTATTTATACTGTTGCAGATCCAGTCTGAATGCTACATTAGAATTCTTCTGACTCTTCAACTTTACTTTGATTTCTTAAGTGCAAATGCTTGCAACTTGACCAATGAGACAAGTGAAAAAGTTCAGTCAGGCCAAAATGATTAAGTGAAGCTAGAAAAAAAAAAAAAAAACATTCTATAAATACAACATCTTGACACCTATACAATTCAGCACAACTTCAGAAAACAAATCACTAAAAGTTTTTTTTGAGATCTTCAAAATCAAAGAATGGCTGACAAGAACAGTGAGGAAAAGTATTTTATTTTTTGTATCCACTTGATGTAAGAATTATCTCCATAAAAGGTAAGTGTTATTGATCTTTTAGAACACAAATTCTTAAAGCAAATCTATATATATCAAAGAACTTAAGTTCTATAAAAGACAGAGCTGGAAACTTTATATAACTGATAAATTTTTGTCTAAATTTAATTAAATTCTGGAAAAACTTTAATGCAGATTTAAACAAGAAATAGTTGACCCATAAAGAAATAATTTTTTAGTTACATATATAATTTTTTTTTTTTTTTTTTAAGTTAAAAGGTGACTTCCCAAATTTTTCTGTTGAGAAATCAAACTTAAGTCTTCTTGATAAAAATTGTTTAATATGTTTTCCAATAAAGTAAATAAAATTGAGAAAACTTAATGTTTAAAAAAAAATGAATTTATGATTGGCTTTTTACAGCAATAGGCATTAGTTTAACATATTACAATAATCAAATTCCATCCTCATATTTTGAATACTGTCAGATGTTTGCTTTAACAGACATGATGGCTAATTCATTTATAATAACTTAATAATAAGAATGATTGTGCACTACATTTTCACCAAAATATCTGATTGGCATGGATAAAGCTATACTGAAAGTGACAGAATTTCTCTGCATTCTAGTCAAATTTTATTTATTTTGACTAAAACTAAGTATTCTTTACATAGTGTCATTAAGCCAGAAAAAATATTAAAGTGTATGTTGAGAATATGAAATAAAATCTATGTAGTAATTTTTTTTTTAGTTTATGTCCAAGTTATCGATGCAACATAAATTAGAATTGTCTATACAAGACTAGTCTGAAAAGTTGTTAACTCATTTAATTAAAAAAAAAAAAAAATAGAATTTTATTTTTCCCTTGTAAATATTAAATAAGAGACAAACCTTATTTTATTTCATAATACAAATAAACACAAAGTAAATTTTTAATGTATACAGAAAAATATTTGTTATTTAAGATGAAAAATTGATGAAGATAAATTGCAATGATTTATTTATTGGTAATTTTTTATTGATGTAGCTTACAAAAGTGCTTATAATAAAGTTTAGTATTTACCTTTCTTTTAACATATAACACATAAAAAATAAAAATAAATTACGGAGAATTTTTTTAAGCTTTAAGAAAAGATTGATTCATTTTCCATGGTTTATGAACCCTTTGCAGAAAATGTTAAATTTTAAGTTTTTTTTTTTTAGATAATAATGGTTTAGTGATACAAGTCATACTAATTAACCTATAGATGAGGGGAGAAGAGGTGGATTCATACCTTTCCCAAGGCTCTATACAAAGTGAATAAAATAAACTGAATGGGAATTGGAACTCAGCTCTCCGATTTCCAATTCAGAGCATTATCCATTGCACCACCTGCCCATCCAAGCTTACAATCCTTGGTATTCCCAAGTGGTCACCCCTCTAGGTACTGACCAGGATTAATGTTGCTTAACTTCAATGAGATGTGGCTATAAGCCTTTTAGGAAACATGAGCAATTTGTATTTTTATATACAGTTTTGTGCATAATTAGAGTAACTTGCACTTTTATGTACAAGTACATTATATATAGAGAAAAAAAGAAAAAAAAACAACAACAATTTTAATCTATAATAAAAAATTTAAGGTTTGTTCTTTTTGGGCTAAGAATAATTTCATTTTTGCATCCAAAGAAGTTGTGCAAAATATTTAAGTTATTTATAAATCAAATTCTAATGCACAAAATATAAAAAGCTATTTAAAGATATTTTTATTAAAATAATTAAGAGTTTGTTTTTAAATAAGGGAAATTAATATAAGCATATGGTTATTTTTCTAAAATTTAATTTCATGACTAGATATTTTCTGTATTACCAAATATTTTTTGTTACACTAATAATGACTAAAAACTTTCCAATATTTTTTGAATATCTTTTGTTGACTTACATTACAGGTAGATGATTGCAGATAACATTAAAAAAAAAAAAAAAAAAAAATCATTCCCTGGGATAGTCTCACTTAAATTGAGATAAAAATATTAATAAAGGTCACTTAAAGCTTACAGTAATTTAAAAACAAAACAGTGTTTTGAAAAAGCCTTTTTTTATACACATTTTGTCCAAGCTTATCAAAATCTGAATGGAGACAAAATGATTAAAATGTGAAGATAGTAAAGTTATTTAGTCTGTATAGTAAAACTAATATTAATTTGAAAATACTATTACTTGGAATATTTCAAAAATACTTTACCCCACCCCCTCCATTAAAAGTATTAGTTCTATTTTTAAGACTATAAAATGCATTGAATAAATTGAGTCAGTCAGCTTGAAGATATAAAAAAAAATGTTCCCAGACAAATTTATAAATTATTGGTTAGTTTATGACAAAAAGAACCTGTTTTCATGTAACTGAAACACTTATGTCTGGAAATCTTATCTCAGACAAACCATTTTTGTATACAAGGCAATTTTTTTAATTCCCAAGTTAAATTTATATAAAACTGACTAAAGGAACGTTAAAAATATAATAATATATAAAATATGATTATAAAATATATAACCCCTGTTAAGTATTGAAGTTTTCTGTTTTCCCCTTTTCAGGAATAATTTTTAATTTTTTCAAAAACTATGTATATCAAACATATTGAATAATCTTGTTTAATATTGAACTAACCAAAAACTTTGTTTGGTTTAGTAAATAAAAAAAAATAAAAAAATGAAAGAATTTTATTCTTAACAAATCTTATTGAATTACATATTTAATATTCCAGTTGAGTTCATTAGATTCACTTATGTACTAATAACCTTGGGAAAGGTATGAATCCATCTCTTCTCTTCTCTTAAACTATGGGTAAAATAACAGAGTGGGTCCTAAAGCCTTGGATGGCAACCAGTCTAGGAGGAGGAAAACTCTGAATTCAAAACAGCGTGGAGAGAGTTGGGCTCCCTCAGCTTAGCTTACCCAGGAAACATCACTGCTGCCACAGCTGCAGTACATGTTGTGCCCCTATGAATCTAATGGGTTACAGGACTCACGATGGTGATATGTAATATTTTATTTTCTCTCCTGGTAACTTCATAATAATGGATTTTTAAAAAAAATCTTTCTAATTAAACAACTATTTAAAATGCTTTTTGTAGTCTTCCAGGGAACTGAAATTTGAGTTTTGGAGAATTGTGTAAAAACTGAAATATGACAAACCATTATCAGCACCTAAGTGAATAATATTTGTCTGGTCATCAAAGACATGTGCTCTCAAATTATTCTGGCAAAATTTTCTGCTTTTTTACTTAACTAATTCTGGATACATTATTGATTGCTACTTTTAATCGGCCTTATTTGGAAGTAGTACTTGTTTGAATTAATCATTTGGCTTTATTGGCAGAAGCACTTTTCAGCATCAAAATTCATAAATCACTTTTGATATGTTCAGTCATTTACAGTAACTTTTCCATAAACTTCATTTAATTTTGTATTTGAGAGACATTAAAAAATGTTTTTCTTTTTTGTTTTGTTAATACTTGTATTTTTCGTTAACATGTCCCTCTTCTTGATTAAATGTTCTCAGCATTTTGTAACACACTTTTCACAACTGACAAATTATCACTGTTTATCCAGCATGTTAAAATATTTATTCCCTGTAGAAAAGTAAATGTATGTATATACATGTATGTTTGCAATCTCAGCACAACAACTTCCTAGAGTTTTCAGGTTTTTAAAATATTTTAAAATATCTTAAATTTTAATAAGCTAGAATTATTTTGCAACATACTGACACATGTTGAAATCCTCCCAGTATTTAGTATTGTTGAAATAATTACTAACATTTTTTGTTAAGATTTACAAACTAAGTTTCGTTCAATTTCACAACCAATTGATTGGAAAAATATTTTAACAAAAATCCTACTTTGTCGTTTAACAATTTCTTTAATTAAATTTTATGACTTCATGGTAAATAATATTTTTAAGAAAATTTCTTTTCTTCCTTTTTAACAGCGAATAATAAATTCTTAGGATTTCTTACTCTTGAGCATGCAACATGTAACTGGTTTTGGGGAAAATATTTCTTTCTGGAGCCAAATTCCACCTTTTTGAAGTGTTTAGCCTTGGGATTTGTTTATAGTTGATTCCTGTATATAAAAACTAAAGGAAAAGATATGCAAAACCAATATTGTATTTTTATTAAATAAGTATTAGCTATTTTAATCATTCAATTGTTTTTAAAATAGTGAGAGTATTTTGTATGTTAAATAATAAAACTTTAATTTTTCCCAAAAAGTTAATGACATTTTATTGTATTAAGCTGTGAATACTAGTAAAACCATCTGTACTTTGTACCCCCCTTACCTGTTTGTGCTTCTCCAAAATTTGGTTTTCATCAGTGAATGTATGGCTATTTTAGAGGGTATGACAAACAGACTAGTGGAAGTCTCAGAATTTTATATGTAGATAGATGATTTCAGTATGACAAAATATTGCTATGGTTTATCTCTTTGCTAATAAAAGGAAGAAAACTGTCTACTATAAAAGAAAGTATGTTTAAAAAAAGGGAAAGTAAATAAATTCAATAATACATTTTTGCATGGCTGTTAAATGAACATACGCAACTTTTATGGCATAAATCTGTTCAAATTTGCATCTGGAAAATGCATACAAGTGCAACTTTTGTTCAAGGCTAATGCTTTTGTTTATCAGATAAAATCAGTGGGTTCCATTGGCAGGACTAAAATGTGTAAAGTAATTAAACATTATATATTGGGGGAAATTTTAATTAAAAAAAGATTACATGTGCAATTGGTGGTGTTAATCCTTTGAACAAGTGTAGTATTTTAGAATTTATGGAAATACACAGATTTTATTTTTCTCTCTATCTTGAATATTTGTAACATTTCTGAACTCTTTACTTCCTCAGATTAGGTAAGAGTTTTTGAAAAGATCTGGACAGAGCATAAAAAAACTATGTGACAGGAAAGTAAAAGTATAGTAATAATAACTATTCAAAATACACACACACACACATATATATATATATATATATATATATATATATATATATAAAATAAAAAAGATGAGGAAAACTATACTTAGTCTTAGCCAACACGTTTCGTCATCTGACTTTTTTTATTCATTTTGTCTCTTTTACAGTTACACTCCATCAGAGAATATTTAAACACGCATATATATATATATAACACAAAAACACACATATTATACATGTAAATATATATACACACACACACACGTGCATGCATATAAACACAAAAACACACACACATATATATATATATATATATATATATATATATATATATATATATTCGTAGTAGATATCTCTGATGTATTATCAGTCTTCCTTATCTTTTCATATATATTATTATTATTTTTTTAAAACTTATATGAATTCTGCCTAAAATTTCAACTATTATCATTGGACAATAAAAATGGCTTTGGAAAAGAAATTTTTGTGCAGTTTTTATTTTTTTTTTAAATTGTAGATGAATATACAGATAATGTTCTACATGACGATGGCCCACAGGCAGAGTCATTACATAACAGGTAATTACCACAAAAACAGTTGCCAATGGATTAGTTGAGAAGTATTAAAATTTCTACCAAGTGTATATATTACAATCTCAGACAAATTTATGGTCTCAACATTCAAAATGCAAAAACATTTAAGAGTTGTTGATTATAGAAGTGCATTAGGAAAAAATGATTTATTCTTATGGAAAACCAATAGGTTTTGTTAGCAGATTTGGCACGTGCACATAGAAATTGAAGAGGGGGGTTGTGAGCATGTTATACTGTTGATAGAAATAAATATAATTGCTTTTGAGAAATTCTGAAAGATGTTATTCTTTTGGGAAAAGAAATGGTTGGCAGATTTTCCATCTCTTTTATTTGGCTTAGTACGGTTAATATTAGCAAGGGTCATGTAATTTGAAGCCACATTTTATGAGTTTATAAAAATATAGCAAACAAATTTTTTTCTATGAATTTAAAATGAATCTATTGCCATTTGTATCCTCATAATCAGCAATACCAAAGAAGAGATTTGAGGCTGTCAGAAAATGTTAATTGCTATAATGTTGTATCGTTAAAAAAAAGAAGAAAGAAAGAGAGACAAGAACCTTTAGAATTTCATCTTGATATTACATGAGAAAGATTTTTTTTTCCGTTTAAACTTTGTTTTGAATTGGAAATAACGACTTCATGGTAATAAGGCCAACTAACCTTGGAATCTCAAGTTACACATCGCCTTAAATCAGACTCCACCCAAAAGATTGCACGATTCAATGAAAACTAAGGCTGAAGATAAATTTAAAATTTAAATACTTTAAATTGTTTGTTCTCAGGTTAGTGACTGGTTTATAAAAAAATAAAAAAAAATGAAATGCAAAGCATGTATTTGATCTGAAAAAGCTAAGATGGGTACCTATTGCTACATATATAAATAACACCAATTTATATAGTACTATTCTAGAAATGACAACTAGTTACTGACACTCCCGAAAATGTTTTCCATCATATTTAAGGAAATGAGTTAAGCTTTTTTTTTAGTACCCACTTCTTAATCTTTTCCACAGACTCAGGTCTTTTTCATTTGTGACTTTTATTTAACTATTTTTTGAAGATGTAGATTTTGTTTTTTAGGTGTTCAAGCATCTCTTTGTGATAATGTCTAATAACATTCATAAATATATGGTAGCTACCAATGCATAGCCCAAATTTTTGTGGTAGTATCCCATTGTAAGATAATGAACACCCTTTTTACGATAAGTACTATTTTAATCTTTGCATTCAATAAGCCTTTAAATACCTGATGTAAAAGGCTTATTGAATATAAGGATTAAAGACTTAAAGGAAATTTGATATTAAATCTTACTTTTATAAATTTTATTAATCATGATTGCATTAAAATGATAATATTAGCTGTTTCTTTATAAGAAAACATTCAGCATTGATTGACCAAAGCAGCCAGTGCTACTTTCAGTTAAAATTAATAAAATCTTTCTCTTAGAATTTTTCAGGAAAATAGGTTTCAAGTCCATTGTTATCCCTCTTTCCAGTACTGATGGTGGATTCTTTCTAAGTTTTTTTTTTTTTTTTTAAATGTGGAATGTTAACATCTTGATTATGCAATCATTTTCTCTGCAAGTTACATAAGCTATCTATTTTAGCTGTTGCTGTCATTGAGAAGTCTCCAAGTGATGTTGTTTCAGTTATTTGGCTCAAGTGTTTGTGATTCTGTAGTGCCAGTTCAAAAGGTTCGAAGATGGATGATCCTTGCTGCGGACTACAGGTTTTATTCACTTGAAGTCATTCTTAACCCTTGATCTGAGAAAGCGGTTGTATACAACTGACAGTTTAGATATTTCTGAACAAGTTTTTGGTGCCATATGGAAACATGTCAAAATGTATTTTACTATTCTTCAAAATAGGTAGTAAAAAGCAATTACGTTTTTGCCATTTTGCAAATGGTCTCTCTTGTACATAACACGTAAAGAGTTAGAGGATTATGACAACAAACCAAGACAAATTTGCAAGTAGTGTGAAACATCAACAGGAAATTTCTTACACTATTTACATTATTCAGACTATTGTCCTCATCTTTGTCGCCATATTTATTACGTTTTGGCTGTTGTATGCTCACGTCTTCTTCAGGTGGTTGGAATATCAAACTGAACCCTTTATTTCGCTCACTGGGGTAGACTGTTCTAGTTCCACATGCCATGTTTAATGGTTGTCACTTATCAGTTATCTCCTGTTAATTTCCCTCTGAAAGTTCTCCACTACCTTAACTGGGTATTGAACTCAAACTCTTTGGGTCCTGTCACTGGATATAACTAACGCCTTTATCCACTGTGTCATGTGTCCAGAGGGAAATTAACCAGAGATAACTGATAACTGACATCCATTAAACATGGCACGTGGAACTAGAACAGTCTACCCCAGTGAGCGAAATAAAGGGTTCAGTTCAACATTCCAACCACCTGAAGAAGGCTGGAGCGTACAACGGCAGGAATGTTGTAATAAATATGGCAACAAAGATGAGGACAATAGTCCAAATAATGTAAATAGTGTACATAAAACCTCATCTCAGAAATATAGACAGATACTGAAGGAAATTTCTTTAAAGATAGTCTTAAGCTAAAAATGAACATGCTAACAAATCTTGATTATCAGATTTTTGATTTTTATTGCTTATCAACCAGAAGATACCTTTAGATTGTAAGAATTAGATGGGGAATAATAATGATTTACTGATAGAAGTCCTACTAATTAACCCATAGCTGAGGGGAGAATAGGTGAATTCGTACCTTTCCCAAGGGTATTTGTGCATAAGTGAATATAACGCATCTGACTGTAATTGGAAATTGTTTTCTGAGTCGTTATCCATTTCACCATCTGCAGATCCAATCTTACTGAATCTGGTATTCTCAGGTAGTCACCTATCTAGATACTGACCATGCTTGATGTTGCTTAACTTTGGTGATCATATGAGAAGCAGTATTTTAATGTAATATGGTCGTCAGCTGATGATGATTAGAGTCACAACGATAAAGGAAACAGTATAGAAAGCAACTGACTAAATCAAATTAGGATCAGCTCTCATCATTATCATTGAATGAATTTCTCATCAACGTTTTGTCATGAGCATTATATTAGGTTGGTGCAAAAATAATGTTGTTTTCTCACATGAAGTTGAACATCAAAAAACGACATTATTTTTGCACCAACCTAATAAATATTATAAATACATGCTTTTGCAACTAGAGTGAATAATATGATTCAATTGAATTTACTTAGCGCAAAGAATATTTATAACAAAACATTGCTTTTTTTTTTTGTATACTTTAGTATTAAAGTTAATGTTAATAAAAGCATATAACTGATGTTAAAAACCTTTTTTTTAAAAAAAAAAAACAAAAAAACATTCTTTAACCAAATTTCATGTTTATATTAATATGAATGAACAATTAATTTATGTCTTCCTCAAATGACTCAAATATATTTGGGAAAACTAAAGCATTCTATAATAACAGACAATCTGTGTTCAGTACCAAGAGAGAGAAAAGAAAAATCTTCATATAAATTTAAAGTTATCTTTCTTCTAGTTTTAACATACACTATTTTCAGAATCACCATGCATTCAGATGTGTATTTGCAATCTCATACTTTGTCAATGTGAATGCAATAACTTGCACTTAGAGTCCTGAATGGTCAGATTCTACCTCTGAATATATTTAGTAAAAATGAAAAACAGTTTTTTTAGTGATGTGGCTCATTTCTTTTTAAACAAATAATTTACTCTGGCATTCTTCCATATAAAAAGAGTGGAAAGAGGAAAAAAAAAAAAAAAGGAAAAAGGGGAAAAAGACAAAAGGAAAAAAAGAAAAAGAAAAAAAGGAAAAAAAGAAAAGAAAAGAAATTCCATCCACTGATAGATTGGTAGGAAATTGACAGTTGTCAGAATGAAATGAAAATCTAACTTGGAATCCCACCCCCACCTCAATTCTTACAACTTATTTCCTTATTTAAAACTACTTATAAACTAATTTCAAAGATTTCAATCTGTGTGTATATATTTGTTTAGACTGAAAAAGTAATCATGGAAAACTGAAAAAAGAAATTGCAGAATAGTTAGCCATGCAAGCAAATAGCAAGATCTGACCTCACCCCTAACGCTGTTATTGAAACCCCAAAGTTTGAGAAAATATTTCTAAGTATACAAGGCTGACTATCATTTCATGCCATGAAAATTAACAATTTTATTTTTTATATTGTAGCCAAAGTAGACAACAGAAAAAGCCAAATGTCACATAAGTATTGTCTAATTTGTTATGATGGAAAACCTATGTGGGTACATATGGGACCAAAAACAGCACAAAAGTACAATAAAAGTTAATGTAAGCAAATGATTTGGTTCTTTTAATTAGTAATATTACAAAATGGAAGATTATCATAGGCCAAAAGTTTCAGGGCCCTCCCTGCATTTAAGGATGAAGTAAGTTTCATGTCTGATTCCGTTTAATTAAATCTTATTAAGCTCGGATACTAAAACTATTTAATCCATTGGTGAATGTGTGTGAGTGAGTGAGTGAGAAAAAAAAAAAATTACCTAAAATTTAAAATCTACCAACCCTAAGATTAGATTACCCTTAGTCAGTGAGGTGGATGTGGCAAAACAAGCTAAACTTTTAATGAAACTTTATGCAGTAATAGATTAATTCTATTATTATTGAATATATGATAAAACCCTTCAGAAAGAGAAACTCCTTCTGGCCTGAAGTAAGCTAATAAATTAGTTTTAATAAATGGCTTTCAACCTTCAAAATTTTAGGCAATTCGTAGAAATCCAGAAGACGCTCCCAAACTTTTGGCCTAGATTGTGCTTTTGGATTTCTTGGTTTCACTTAATGATAGAGATTTAAGGAAAGTTAATATTTGGATAATTCTTCTTAATGTGTTTTAATAGCTTATTTAGTTCTGTATTTGCAATATTAACGTTCAATGGCTCATTGTTTCCTGATACTTTTTACCAAACAATCCCTGTTGCATATGCCTGCTCAAGAAGATTTGTGTTTCTTCAATATCCACAGATTTGTGAGTTACTATGCTGAATAGACCTTGGTTGCAGTTTGAGATAGTGAGAGAATCTGGCGTGATCAACAGTTTTGAACAAGTCAGTGTGTGAACTCCCAAGGGAAGTGTTTTAAAGGTGATTAAATAAAATTTCTGAAATGTACAAAATTGATTTTTATGCCCCAAAGTTGGATACATTTTTGATGTAATGGAATAACCTGTCACCCCCATGAGTGACTACACTATAGGTAGTAACTACCTATAAGTATCTGTGAGTCTACAGACTACAGAGACTAGCTGGAATCTTTTCAGCTGTGATGGTCGAACTCTCTGCCTTCGGGCAGAGAGGAACCCGGATGAGAATCCGTTTATACGGGTCCGAAAAGGAATATTTTTGGCCGAGCCTACAGGCTCGGAGAACTCACGTTAAACTCGGCCTTGTGCCACATACGACCCTCGGGGGGGGGTAGATATACTAGCTGGAATCTTTTCAGCTGTGATGGTCAAACTCTCTGCCTTCGGGTAGAGAGAAACCCGGACAAGGCTATGCCAAAGAGCAGAGTCTCGTTCGGGGAGGTAGACTAACCCGATCACGTTTAGCAAATTCTACTCGGAATTTTTGGCCGAGCCTAAGGGCTCGGATGTCCCACATTAAACTCAGCATTGTGCCACATCTACTCCCATGGGGAGGGATGGCTAGTAAATACTGACTAGCTGTAATCTGTTGAGTACAACTCAGACTTACATGAGAACTACTAATCTTCCAATAGTAGCACTCACTACTGGATTGACTTGCAACAACCTTGTGCATATCAGTTACCTTTATTCTTATTGTACTGGTTTTTACAATAAACCTTTACTTATTTATCCACCGTGTTTTTTAAGTATATATTCCTATTAGCACAGAATATAACAATTTTGAAAGCACTTCATATATACATATATTAGTCTTATTGTTATGTTGAGACCTATCACACAATGAAATATATAGGTACCTATACACACCCTATTTAACTAATTTGCAAAATAAGTCTATTTCATAGATAGCAAAATCTTATATTCTTTAAAATTGATAAGTAATCTTTCTTGGAGATGTTATCTTTCATAACTAGTATGTATGTTTGTGTCTGCATAAAACTGCTTATGCTTTAGTAATGTAATAATTTTTATTTTTGCGCACAAAAAAAAAATTAAACAAATTTACATTTGGAGGAACCCAAGAGTTGTAGCCAGAAGAATATACTAACTTACTGGTACCATTAATTTATTTAGCATTATTTTGAGCTTTTAAAACCTACACAAGATTTATCATATGATCGATATGAATCCATCTGGTCTTTCACATATTGAGCCTATTTCAGACAGCAGGTTTTTACAGGTGGGATTGCAAGCCATGCCTATTTTTGTTATTTTTATCCATAGCTGAGGAGTGGATTCCACTCGAGGTTTGAGATTTAGAGTTGTCCTCATCCTAAATTCAACATAGCCATATCAGTAATCTAAAAGGGAGGAGAAAAAAAACAACAACAAAAAAAAAAACATTCTAAAATATCTGAATAAATTAGCCTGTTTCTTTCTTTTTCTTAGTTTGCTGTAATGTAACCCCCCCACCCCTTTGCTGTGGATAATTCTTTTTCAACCAGACTTTTCTTGTCAGCTCTCAATAATCAATAATAATGGATAGACTTTCTTTGTTTTTGAAAAATTAGATCCCAACAAAATGGCAAATACTGAGTAAAGGGTGCCATAAATCATCTATGTGACACTTAAAAGAACTGTATTGAATGAGGATAAATTCTCTGCTAATGCAGTCTTAATGCAAAGCAACAAAAATAATTTTAAGCATGATCATGTAATATTTGGGAAAGACAACAAAAACACATAGGCCTCCTGAATATTTACTACAAGCACATATGCAAATTATCACTAATTATTTTTCCTGTTAATCTCATAATACTTAATCTTTAAAACTTAAAAACTTATTTACTTATAACTTTTTTTTAATCATTTCATCCGAAGTAAAACAATAAAGCCACTAAGATGCAAAGGGGTTACTGTGTGTTAGAGAAAATGAGAAAAATATACTATTAAGGAGAGAGAACAATAAAAGAACAAGAATTAAGAAGACAGAAGATAACGATTGATATTGCATTTAAATTTTTGAAGATCTTGATTGGGAAGCAAGAAGCCAGAAGAGAGTTCCACAAGCGAGAAGTGCAATAGAAGAAACTGTGAGCATAGAACTTACATTTACATCTTGCAGCCATTTCAACTAAAAAATGATGAGACCTTACCACTGATCTTGTACTATCTAATCTAATAGTATTCAATCTGATACTTGACAATAAACCTTATTAAGCCTTTATAAGAATTATTATCAACCTTACATTCAAACTAAGAAACACATTTTTTTTGTTATACTTACATTTTGGCTGTTGTACCTTGGCCTTCTTCAGGTATTGGTTATACTTGTTAACATTCTCAGAATTTTGAACAAAATCCTTTATTCAATTCACAAGCAATAGTTTGTTCTCATTCTGCTTCCTGTGCAGAGGGCATATAGCAATTGGGTACTACAACGTAGTGTAATGGTTAGCAAGCTTGTCTTGCTAGATCAATTACAACTGAGTTGTGCATTCGATCCTCACTGGGTGGTCCAAACTTTTGGTCTTGTGCCACATCTAAGTTATGCTTAGAAAATCAAGGTCACTTTGATGTGGTGTAATGGTTAGCAAACTTGTCTTGCTAGATCAATCATGACTAAATAAGGAGGTCAATCCCCACTGGTTGCTCCAAACAGGCATCCTTGTGCCACATCTAAGCTATGCTTGGAAAACCGCCATATTTCATATCAACCAATATTCTTCAGTCTGTTTCCTTTTGTACTGATTATCCATTTCTTCCACTGAACTAAACTATATGATGAGTGGAGTAAAGTATTTGTGAAGACATATCTGGTTCACTATAAGTTGTGAGTTCAAATCCCAAGTCAAGTAGTATGAAAAAAATCATATAGTCTGGTTCAGTGGAAGAAACAGTTAAGTTACACAAAGGTGAATACGATTGGTGCATATTAACAGACATGAAGTATCCCTGCCACCAATCACGGAAAGCAGAATAACTCACTTTTCTGTAAATTGGATAACGGGTTTGGTCCAAAATTATGAAGGGTACAATGAATGAAATATTTTGAGTATAACAACCAAGATGATAATGATAGTCAGAATAGAATGGTATATAATAATAATAATAGCCTTGTTAGAACAATGAAAGAGTCTGAGAACCAGGATTGCTCATCCCCTAATGAGGCATGGCACATACAAAGAATAACCTTGTTAAAGACTAATAAAACAAAAAAAATGAAAATAAAAACAAACCATTAGTATCCCTCTATTATAAATGAATAACCCAAATGAGTAGTCATCTTACTTCAAAACATTTGAGCAACTGTTTTCATAAGATTTTCCTATAATAAAAATGTGTTTTTTTATTACATCTTTTGATTTTTTTTTTAAACAATTTTTTTCAAGATAAAACATATTTGTAATAAATGGTAAAAGGAAAATGACATTTTTCTTCTATATGTTGTGTCACTTCATGGCATTGGTGATCATGGCTTTTCAAAATTTTCTGTCCTTTGTAGATATTAATAAATGTTATCTTTTTGTTATCTCTCCTAAATCCTGTTCTGTCATCAATTTACTTAAAGTCACTTGGTAGTTTATGTATCGTTTCCCTCTTGCCTTCAATCTATCCAGTAAGTATCCAATTTTTCAAGTCCTCTTTCCTCATTATGCACCCTAGAAATTTCAACTATTTCTTTCTGATGTTAAGTAAGGATCCTTTTTGTTTCCATTTCTGCTAAAACTTTGTTGTTCACATGATCAGTCCATGGTATTCTCAGCATCCTCCTGTAGAATCATATTTGTTGCTTCAAGTCTCTTCATCTTTGAGGAGATTGTCCAGCATTTACTACTATATAGGAGGACTTATATTACATAACAGTTCAGTACTATTCTTTTTTTTGTAACAAAATTTTCCTGTTTCTTAATATTTTGCTTAGCTTTTGGAAGGCATCTTTCACTATCCCAATGCACTATTGAATTTCAATGTCACACTTTTTGTCCACTGTTAGCACACTTCCTA
This sequence comes from Acanthosepion esculentum, assembly GCA_964036315.1. Lineage (NCBI taxonomy): Eukaryota > Metazoa > Mollusca > Cephalopoda > Sepiida > Sepiidae > Acanthosepion > Acanthosepion esculentum. The sequence goes on along the minus strand of OZ038485.1, from coordinate 19,163,147 downwards.
GATATTTAAATTGTTGTGCTTGTTTGATTTTGGTATCTCCAATTTGTAATTTGCATGTGGGTTGTTACCTTTTGCTGACAACCATGTATCGTTTTCTTGCAAGTGATGCTTAGTCCTTTCTTCTTGCTTTCCTCCATTGCCTTCAGTAGGAATTAAAGTTATAATACTGACAATGAAACCGATTCAGAAAGGCAACTTTTCTTTGTATTGAAAATAAATTTTCTTTCTATCACATTTAGAATAATTAACCTTGTTAATCTCATGCCACAGATGGATGTTGATGGTTTTAGTTTTGAAGGAAAACTATATTGCACATTTGCAATTACATTTAAATCTACCACCCTTGCCGTATCATCGACTGCATACCACTGGCCATGACAGTCGTCTTAGTGGGATTTACAGACTAATATTATATTTTACAGTTGCAAAATGGCCAGTTTTTATTTCATCAGCCAACTTGATGGTTGGGGCTCATATAGAACATCATTCTTCCAATTCATTTGACCTTGTTTTTTTCAATCCCCTTTTGGGATCAATGGTTAGCAGAAAGGTATGAAAGAGAAACAAAATTGATTAGTGTTACCTGGAATTTATTCTGCTTTGTATAAATGTGTTTTGCTTTTACTTCACATTGGTTTACTTCATCAATACAACGATGAGAGTAGGTAAGAAAAGTTGGTCAGACTTTCTTTATTCTTCAATACATGAGATGGTGTTGAAATGACAAAACCAGGTGACCCTTTGGCATGTGATTAACAACTATTTCAGTCCCAAAATGAGGATCATTAGATTAGATTTTCCGACCAAGATAACTTTTGTTAAACCCTCCAGTTCTGATTTTAATTTTCAAATTTCTTTGAGGTAATATTGTCCTCCTTCATGTGAATCCTTTCTGGCTCAATTTCCAGTTATCAATCAAATCATATTATTTACAAATGATCTCTCCTACTGCCAAATACAGTCACTTTTACTGGCTTTAACCTTGATCCAATTTAGCTATCTGGACATTTACATATTTGGGAATAGATTTGTGGGAAAATCATTCTAAAACCGTACCACAAATTCAACATTTTTGTCTAGTTCTTTATCTGTTTATTTATCTGTCTGTATCATTTCTATTTTCTAAGAAAAGAAAAAGTTATAATTTTATTTTCAACTTGCTTGTAAAATGCTACTAGAGTTTTATCTTGCAACATGGATTTCTGAGCAAAAAAAGATAGCAAATTTTACAGATAGCAAGAAAGACAAAATTTTATTTTTTTTATTGATTTGAAATAAATCTTAAATTTTAATCTGATAAGCCATTTTTATTTTAGTATTTAGTGTAAAAAGATTGCATCTTATAAATAAAATATTTTAAGCTTATAATTAAATTTTAAAAAATAATTAGAGGAAAATATATTTTGAAAATGGAGCCTGCATTTAATGTCAACAGTATCCATCTTGGATATACTTTTATTGATATAGGAGGAAGTGGGAAAAAACAAAACAACCTAAAGAAGTTAGAGCTTCCCATACATTCCATTTCTGGAACAATATACATAGGAAGTCCAAAATTTGAGCCTCTGAACCAGCAACTAGGTCTTGAATTTTCTAAACAACCTGTTCACTGAAGTACATTCATTTACTTATAAAATACATAACTGAACACAAAAATATATTTATTAGAAGTGTTCATTTTGTAATAGTCTTCAAAACCTAATTGTTTCCACTCAAGGTTTTAAACATTATTTTAAAAAGACATTCAAGGACAAATGCCCAGACATATTAGAAATGCAATAAACTGAAACCTACAAGACCAGAAGAATTGGCTCTTATTTGTTTAGTAAGCCTGATGCAAATCATAACTGTAGTTGAACAGAAAATATATGCAGTGTTTCCTCGTGCATCCAAATGAGCAAACAGATGCCACAAAACTAATGAAGCTATGTGTACCTGAAAATCAATAGAAAGAAAAAGCTAATACAAGTGGGGAAAATTGCCTTAAGTTATATATATATATGTGTGTGTGTGTGTGTGTGTGTGTGTGTGTGTGTGTGTATGTGTGTAAGAATGTATGTGTACACACACAAAAAAGGAGTCCTCTCTTGGCTTGTTTTACGGCATATCAACCTCAATGGGTTATTTAATGCCGACAACATTTTTATTGCTGGTAATATTTTTTTTACCCCAAAAATGTATTGCTGGTATTAAAACCTATTTTTACACTTTCATAGTGTTTTGACCCCAGTTTGGGAGTTAATTATTTGCCCATAGCTGGGACCCTAACAGGTGCTACCACCCCAGGTCTTGGTGGACCTGGGAACACCAGCAATTAAGAGGTGGTTCCATGCCCCTCAAAACCTCCTAATCAGAGGCCTTGCTGTTGGACGTAGTTTATCGTCTTACCCAGGATGGCAAAAGAGGAGTATATTCAAATTGGAGGACATATGATTATAATATTCAAGATAATATCGTTTTCTTTAATGAAATTATTATTCATATTGCAAAATGCATCAAGCATCAATTGAAAATGTTTTCTTTTATTCCGTTTCTCATATTTTGTGAATCTAAGTACATCTAAAAACTTTTAACATTTTAATGATGCAAGGTTTACACAGTAAACTTTCATGGAGAGGGATTGATAAGATTCAACATCAAGCACTGAATTTGGACAAAGAAAGACTTTAGATTAAAGTGAGAAGCACATCATGTAAAATTAATGCTGACATATCAATATGTCAGCAGTTAATTTCCATGTCTTTACATGTTCTCATTTCTGGGTTTTCGTTGTGCCAAGTCCAGAAATAGAAATTCTCAATATCACAAAAGCAATCTAAAGATATGGCCGGCAATCAGTTTGGCTTTACAGCTGAGCCCAGCAGAGATTTTGAGTAAGCAGCTTTATATTAGCAAACATTGGCTTCAATCAGTTATGAAAGAGATTTTGCGCTTTTTATAATGAATGGAGTTAGAAAGCCATGAAATGAATTATACTGTAATCTGTCTGGCAATGTGTGGAACAAATACAATAATAATAATAATGATGAATTTACAATTTACATTTTCAAAAGTTTAAAAAGAATGGAGGCAGTAACAACAAATTCATGGAATTAAGGCTGTTTATAAAAAGCATTCTTGTTGAGAATTCATGGTCATCCCTTGTACAATCATGTTTAAAACTAATCTGGCCAATCCAATATAATTAGGTACCTCCAATGATTTGCTAAAAATGAGCATATCATGATGAAAAAAATGCCCTAAATTTAATAAAAACAAAGTTTTATCATCAAAATCTTTGTTATTATTAAGAGGAAAGACCAAAGGATTTTTTAATTATTAAATTATATTTTTTAATCCTTTTTAAAACATTAAAAATTTTGTTTTTCTTGCATCAATGGGTGATCATATATTTGTATAGGAAATTTGAGCTGCTTTTTGCAGTGAAAAACACATTAACTTGGATATTCTTGCAAAAATCAAATAACTGTCAGATTTTAATGAAACTTTCAGAACTTATTCAAAACTGAATTAAATTATTTTAGAAATGTTACTTTTTTTTTTTTTTGGTAAATATATATATATATATATATATATATATATATATATATATATATATATATTTTTTTTTCCTGTCACTAGATCTAACTAACGCCTTTATCCACTGTGCCATGTGTCCTTGAGGACCCAAAGAGTGTGAGTTCAATACCCGGTTAAGGCAGTGGAGAACTTTCAGAGGGAAATTAACAGGAGATAACTGATAACTGACATCCATTAGACATGGCCCGTGGAACTAGAACAGTCTCCCCCAGTGAGCAAAATAAAGGGTTCAGTTCAACATTCCAACCACCTGAAGAAGGCTGGAGCATACAACGGCCAAAACATTGTAATAAATATGGCAACAAAGATGAGGACAATAGTCCAAATAATGTAAATAATATACATAATACCTCATCTCAGAAATATAGACAGATAATTTGTAATGGTTAGTAGAGATTGCTATTAAGTAAAAACTATATTTACTAATCATAAATTGAAAAGCTTACTACAAAAGTATTTAAAAAATATTTCTAAAAATAATTTTTTTTTGTGTGTATAAATGTACCAATTTTTGTAAATACAGACATGAATATAGAACACTAGCAGCATGGCCCGGCGTTGCCCGTGCTTGATTCAAAAATCATACGCCTCATACAGCAATCGCTATCACTTGACTTTAAATATTTTTGCCCTTCCTTGTCTTTAAAGGAGTGCCCTTTGCCGTGCTGATGTTGCTACATACCTTACTTCTTGCCTATCTCACACTGCAAATTTTTTCTAAGCTCTATACTAAACATTAAATCTGTTACGAAAAAAAGAACTAAACCAAATGAACACAAAACGATCAGCTTTAAAAAAGGACTCGTAACTGGAAAAACCGAATGAAAAAAGAATGTTAACAACAAATACTTTTTCACACCCAACCCAGTTCTGCGGAATCAGAATCAACGTTGAGTTTAAGCAAGTGAATGAGCCAATTGGAGTAAAGCGACATGCAGATTTAAATTTTTCCCACTTGTGACGAATGCAGCTATCAATTTTTTTTTGCATGCTAGCATGCTATTCAACATTCGTGTCAGTCAGCTGTTGGCTCTCACGCTGGCCAATAGAATCTTCCTGTCTATTTGTGGCAGCCAGCTATAGGCTCTCACTCTGGCCAGTAGAAAATGGCTGCAAACTACATGAAAATTACCATAGAAGCATGAAAAAAAATCGATTATTTTCACTATCAATGGAAGTTGGGAAATGCAACGTCAGTCTTGGCCTTTTCGCTAACTTGGAGCATGTTCATGTAAATTTTGGTGCAAATCCGTTGAAAATTGCGGTCGTGCATTCGTCACACACACACACACACATCCTGCCTTTTATAGATAGTGATTACCAGAATATAAGAGTGGTAACTATAGTAAATTTAAAGACAAGGTACCTAAAATTCAATAAAACATTAGATTACTTAGAATATTTTTCTAAATTTTTAAGATTACTGGGTAGTTAAAAATTATATAAAAAGGTGCTCATGTTATATTTGTCAAGCAATTTCTACAGATATGTCTCTTGTAGAAAAAAATTCCAAAACATAAGCCTATTGAGATAGCTATCAACATCTCATAAAACCACCCACTTCCATGTTAAAAAACTGCTTTTCTGTGATATTTAAAACTAAAAGTAGTATCTGTTTCAAATCAGGTTAATTAAACTTGAAATCTGTTAATCTTCCCGAAATAAAATTTCCCAAAAGTATATTCTATTTTTTAAAATATTTTTTAATAAAAAGAAACATACATTGTACAGAGAGAATTGTAAATATGGCTAAAATCCGCCATTTTTAGCAATTTCAAAACACAAATTGATTCCAATCAATTTAAATTCATTTTGAAATCCTGCAAAATATTTTGCTTATTGGAAATATTAAATTTCTATTAGCTTGAAATTTAAACTAAAATAAAAGCTTTAAAAGAAAGATTTTTACTTTTAAAAATTCATTTTACACTTTAGGTGTTGCTTTTCTTTGGAGGTACCTACCCTAGATAAAATCACAATTCTCATTTTTTCTGTTTTATCCTAAATCATATTTGTAAATAATTTTTAATATTTTTGTAAAATATTTTCAACTTATTTTTATACTTCTGATTTTCTGACGTAACACATGATATTAAAAAAGATAAGAAAAGAATAGACGATTTATTTATTTTTAAAATGCTTAATATCTTTATATCATGAAAACCTGCACTAGTAAGGCAACAATAAAATCTTTTTTTTTTGTATTCTGATAATCATGTTGATAATACAATGACTAATAAGTCAATTTACTTTTTGTCATTAACAAAATTTTGGCTTGCTATTGTTCTATAGAGAATAGAAAGAATTCCTTTGGCACAGAAACAGACCTATTGCCAAAAATAATCAGATGAATAAAAAAAAAAACCTCAAAATATCAGTGTGACATTGTTACTTTGATAATGTGGTCAGGTATGTGACTGCAGATCCATAGTTCTACTGAGCCAACTTTTTTTGTGTGACGTAGTAGTTCAGAAAGGTGTTTGGCCATTGCTGTCATTGTTCCGACATAGTTGTGTCATGATGTTCATTTTCCTGGCTTTTCAGCCAATATACTAAAGTTGGTGTGTCTCTAACTCTCGTAGAAAACTGAATTAGAGCTCTTTTCACCAGGAGAAATGTTCCTTCTCGCAATGAATGGCACAATATATATATAGTCTGAATTAATTGGCTACTTTTATTGTCAGAAGCAAGGAAATTTTACAGAATACTTGTCAGAATTCCTAGCAGTTTCAGACCTGCACACGCAGGCAAAAATTATGTTCCGCAATTCGTGTTTGAGTGAGAAGGCACTCGCTCCTGCTACAGTTTTGATAAATGGAACAGTTTTTTTCATTTATTCTCTTTTTTTTTCTTTTAATTATGATAACTGATGCCAGTCTCAGCCAAATTGAGACGTACTATCTTATAACAATATGATATTCAAGTCAAGTCTGATCTGGCATCTCGTTTGCAGTTGCTCTCTCACAGACGTGCCATCGCCTCTCTGTCTTTTTTTACAAATACTTTCACGGTAATTGCTCTGATGAGCTGGTTCCCAGACTTCATGAATTCAAGCGTCCTACGAGGCTGGCATCCTGCTCTCACCCTTTCACTGTTGAAATTGTTAAATGTAGCCGTCTCTTTTGCTCCAATAGCTTCATATCTCGCACCTCTTGCCTGTAGAACTCCCTTCCCTTTTCCTGTTTCCCCTAACAGCTATAATCTCCAACTATTCAAATGTAATGTCAATCGACATCTCCAGTTGCCTTGATCTATCCACTATCCTTCTCCTCATCCTTTCCTCTATCACTCCTATCTGCTCTCGCTCCAAATCTTCTGTAACCCCTTGCCTTGATCTATCCACTATCCTTCTCCACATCCTTTCCTCTAACACTCCTATCTGCTCTCGCTCCAAATCTTCTGTAACCCCTTGCATGCTAGTGGCTTCCCGCCTTGCTTGGGGTGAAATGCTTAAAAAAAAAAAAAAAAAAAAAAAAAGGAAGAAGAAGATAAAAAGTTAACTGGAACGATTTGCTAACCCTATCAAATCACTGAAACCTGTTAACAATATATTTCCATTTTCCAACAACATGTATGGACCATTAATTATTTTTTGAAAAATAAATCCATTTCTTTTTTCATTCAAATCCTAATCATTAAAATGAAACTTATCAGAAACCAGAACTATTTAACCTGGTAATTGTCAAATCCATTGTACTCAGAAATTTGAAACAAAAAAAAAAAAAAAAAGAAGAAGAAAAGCCCAGGATCAAGAGAGGTTGGACATTTTCAGCAAAATATATTCTATTTAACAGTGTCCATTGCATTAATTATCTCTGGAACAAATGAAATGTCCATTTCATTAATAATTCATTGCAAATAAACCCATCCTTGAATCAACACTGATACCAACAGTAGCTTAATTGCCTCTCTCTGTCCTGGTTAAATTTTCCTAACCCTCCTCCTCACAGACTACAGCCCCACTTGTTCAGTTCCTGCATCATTCTTGTGGCTTAGGTCATCACGGTAACGAGAGGCCTTGCATCGTGGATTCTTGAATAACAACGATTACAAAAATGGCAGCTAACCTCTGGCCAGGATGCAGAGACCAATTTTGAATGATATCAACGTAGGACAGTACTGAGCTGAGAAGATCTCACTTGTCTGACTAGCTTGCAAGATATGAGCAGAACACAGATCACTTCATTCTGATGGTCTTTCTTTCCCCTTTACTTCTCTTTCCACTTTTCACGCACACACACATTTAGTCGGATGCTTTCTTCTTCATCTTCCCGATCACACAAAAGCATCCTCGGCCATACATACTCGAGATTTTATCTACTTCATTGACATGCTGAAATCACGAAGTAATTTGACAAGATAATAAGGTTTGTCCTTAAGGAATTTGGTTTGGTTTCTCTATAGGCCAATATTGATTGTGCTGGCCAAGCCAATGATAGCATCAGAAGCAAAAGTGCTAAGCAGGCAGGATATGTGTCTTCAGACATCCTCTAACGCAAAATGATTGGCAGGTAATTAGTTTTTTTGAATAGGGACAGTCAGGTAGCAAAGACGACAGCCAACCAATCAGATGCACAAGTGGTGAATGCTGCTAAGAAACCAGATGCTCTTAACAATTCTTGTAAAAATTCACAAGATGGATTTTTTTTTTTTTAAATATGAAAATTTCTATTCATTCCATTTAGTTAATTTTTTCTGGGTAGAGGTCAAAAGAAAAATGTTTTAGAATCTTTAACTCTGATTTAATGTGGCTTGCAGGTATTTTGAATCAAGCATATATGCATTAATTACACAAATATTTGATATTAACTGACATCTATGAGGGCATGCTGAAAATTCTTATCCCTTCTTCACAAGATCTAACCAAATGAGCAAGGAGAATTCATATAGACATCTCTTCTTCATAGAACCAAGAAATTTTCAGCACCTCCTCAAACATGGGAGTTAAGTGGAATCAACAGGCATTAACAGAAGCTGCTTCTTAAAGATGAATGGAAAAATATTAATGAAGCCTATTATAAACAAAATCATCTTTTCAAAGATCCTGCAAACTTGGAGGTTCTTTCCAATATTTTCACAAGAGTAATTTTGATAAAATGCTTTTAAAGACTTCCTAATATTAATAACTTGTCCAATGATGTATAAATGATAGGCACATGAATTAACATCATGGCATAAGACATTCTTTTGATTAATATTATTATACGCTTCTATTGTCAGATCTTTTATTATTTTTAATGAACTTTATTATACAAAGTATTAACAATATTAAAAAAAAAGAAGAAAAATTCTATGCATTTTCTTAGATAATATTTTAGGTTAGAATTGTGGTGCCATTATTTGTTCTTTACATAATTTATTCAGACTAATATATCAAACTGCCTGCATACAGACAAAAATGAGTTCAGCAGATATACAAAAATAGAAAGGAGCATAAGACAAGGATGGGTCTTCTCACCAGACTTATTCGACCTATACAGCAGGGTGATTCTGAGAGACTAGAAGTTTTGCCAGGATTCATTATTGGTGACCCCAATCTTAACAATATATGTAGATGACACAGTGTTGAAAGCAGACACAGAAAGGAAACTAAAAAAGCTCCTACTGAAGGAAAGCGAGAAGAAAGGACTGAATATAAAGTACAAAAAGACATAATGGATGGTTATCAACAAAAGGATGAGCTCAAAATACAAATTACAAATGGGGGATGCTAAAATGAAATAAGTACAGAAATTTAAATATCTGGGAGGTATTCTAAAAGAGAACAGAAAGTATGACACTGATGGCCAAAGATGCATTCCAAAAGTTAAGCTGGGTATTAAGAGAGAAAAACTTTGCTAGAAACAAAGAAATGAGTACTGGATTGTTATGTAATATCTGTTCTCCTGTATGGTAGCAAATGTTGGACAATCTCCTCAAAGATGAAGAGTGCCGAGGCAACAGAAATATGGCTCTACAGAAAGATACTGAGGATACCATGGACAGAACATGTGAACAAGACAAGGTTTTGGAGAAGATAAAAACAAAAAGGAATTTTATACTTAACATCAGAAGGAAGCAGTTGAAATTTCTTTGGCATGTAATGAGGAAGGGGGGCTTGGAGTACCTGATACTCACAGGACAGATTGAGGTGGGTGAGAGAGAGAGAAAAAAAGCAGTGCTTAACATGTTTGATGAGCATGAGTAAATGGATGATAGAACAAGTTTTTGGAGAAATAACGAAAAGGTAAAACTTAATAAGAGCTACAAGAGACAAGAACATGTGGAGTGCCATGCTCACTTACATCCTGAAGGGACATGGCACACAAAAAAAGAATACCAACTGCACCATAGTGTCTCAGTTGAAAGAACATGACAGCATTTTTAAGTAAGAATAACTTAGACAGTTTTGCAAGAGAGTTAATTTTTTTTTTTAATTCTAACTCAGGAAAATGGTGATTGCAAGTTTTTAGTAGAGAGGCTTTGAAAATGAGTTTAAAAAGTAAAACTTGTGGTAAGATTTCATTGTAAAAGAAATTTAAATATTATCATGAAGATAATTTTTCTTAATCCTTTCCCTGCCAATTATTTTGGGAAAAACGTTTCATTTTCAGGCAAATATTTGTTATTTGTTTTTAATATAGTAACTAAGAAACTGAGGCACTTTGAAGTACCCGAGAGGTGGCTAACACCCCTACCAGACATCTGGGTTGACAATTGGACTCATTTTGATGCTCAGAAGGCCATAAAAAGAATCAAGATTGACATATAAACATGTCTGTAGCAGGTTTTTTGAACGTTATGTTTTTTGAATGTTTATTCATCAGTGTTTGAAAAAGACACTTTTGGTAAAAACGTATATACATGTCTATGCTGGGGAAGTGGTTAAAGTCCATTTTTATTTTATTTTAAAAGAACTGAACAATCTAGCAAAACTTGAAGAAGGTATTAGCTAGATTGCCTTCACAACCTGAAAATCTGTTAAAAAAAAAAAAAAAGGCTTTCTGATCATATTACAAAGAAATTTTTTTTTTTAACAAGTAAAAATGCAATGAGTATACCAAAGTAATAGTACCAAATTTAGTACAGAAGAATATAAGAAATGAAAAGCAATTCTGTTCTGACACAAGAATATATTATACATTAAATGAAAATTTAAAATATCTACATTGGTGTTTGTATTAAACTTATCACAAAATTCTATTAACAAAAATGTAAAGGCTGCACATGCAATGTCATGAACTCAGCTTTCTCAGTCACCTGCTTCCAAACAAAGATAAACAATTTTATATTTATGTTTGTAGCTTATTGAACTTGGTCATTTGACAGTTTCAATTCAAAATGAAAAAAAAAAACCAGAACTTGCTAACATAAAATGTATCACTAATTCTCACTTCTTGGGATTAGAAAACATCTAAGTCATATATAACAAAGGTTTTATTACCATTTCATTAAAGAATCCATCAAGCTTTAGATAAGAACAATAAAGTTGAGACATTGCTTTTAGATATCTCAAAGCCATTTGACAGGATTTGACATACTGGTCTTCCCAAGCTGAAGGGCAATGGAGTCTCTGGACGAATTTTGGATTTGATTCAATCATTTTCAACAAATCATATAATGAATGTCATGTTGTACAGACACTCTTCTAAATGATGTAACACAGCTTCTTTGTGCCTCTTTTCTATAAATGCTTTCATGGTAATTGTTCTGATGAACATTCCTCTATGGTACCTAGACTTTATGAGTACAGTACTAGATTGGTAACAAAGTACCATCATTTTACAGTTGAAAACGGCTAAATTCTAACAGTTTTTTCTATCACACTGCTCACTTGTGGAACTCTCTTCCAGCTTTTTGCTTTCCAGTTAAAATCTTCAAAAATGTAAATGCAATGTCAATTGTTATCTTCTGTCTTCTTAATTCTTGTTCTTTTATTGTTCTCTCTCTTTAATGTTTTTTCATATTCTCTAACACAGTAACCTCTTGCATCTTAGTGGCTTTATTGTCATGACAACTATTTACTCCTGTCTTAAGAGCAAGTCTGATGGACTTCATGAAGATAAATTTTCAGTTGATCTTGAGAATGTGATTCACTCTTATCATTTAGAGTGCTGTGATCTAATCCTTGTATTCTTTTCCACAACTAGATGAAATAGAATACACCTAGTTCTTATATTCTCTTTGAAGTGTGGGGAGGCAATACAACTGCAGAATTAAACCACTAGATTCTTCAAGAGACATGATCTAGTGGATTAAAACATTGGTTGAAACATCTCTGGTTCTTTTGTGGTTGAAAGTTCACTCTCTGAATCAAAGGTCTTATAGTCTGGTTCAGTGGAGAAATAGACAAACAGCACAAAGGTAAATAAACTAGACAGAATTAACAGGTATTTATAACCTCTGAGTATGGTAAGCAGAATGAGAACAAAATACTCTTGTGGATTGAATAAAGGGTTATGTTCAAAATTTCAAGAAGCTCGAGGATGAAAAACACCTGAGAAAGGCTGGAGGATAAAATGAGCAAAATGTTAGTAAAACAATTAAGATGAACATCTTTGCCAGAACAGAAAGGAATGAAAATTCCTACAGAAATCTATTAATGTGTACATTAACTAAAAAATCTATATGTATTAAATTGTATAAACTTTAAATATATAAGGAGACATTAGTAAGTCTGCAGTCTGACAAGCATTCATAAGCTGAATTTTGTTTTGAAATTTTCACTATAAATGTTCAATCTATGTGAGTAATATTCATCACTGAATTAAGTGCATTGACAATATTGTATAAAATAAATGCTTTGGTCATTATGGTGTCACTGATTTATGTTGGCTCACATTGTTAGATGCATATATTGGTGATATGACAATAAAAGTTGAACCTTTTCACTAATAACCTACAATTATTTTGACTGAGCATCTGAATGGCAGTCTGCTCAAAATTGTGTCCGACATGAAAATGCATATGAAGTAGAGGAGTCTCACTGAATTCCTCTATTTTGAAAAAAATACACCCTAGATTAATGAATGTTTGGTTTGGTTTGTTTTGTTTTACGGCATATCAACCATAATGGATTATTTAATGCCGACAAAATATCCTTTTTTTTTTTTCCAAAATATATAGCTGGTAATATCTTTGTTTAAAAATGTATAGTTTGGTTTGGTTTGTTTTACGGCATATCAACCATAATGGATTATTTAATGCCGACAAAATATCCTTTTTTTTTCTCCAAAATATATAGCTGGTAATATCTTTTTTTAAAAATGTATAGTTTGGTTTGTTTTGTTTTGTTTTGTGGCATATTAACCTCAATGGGTTACTTAATGCTGACAAGATTTTTATTTCTGGTAATATTTTCTTTTTTCAAATATTTATTGCTGATACTAATTTTTTTTTTTTAAGTATTTCTGATATTAAAATTTATTTTTACACTTTCATAGTATTTTGAGTCAGGTTGTGGGGTCAACTATTTGCCCATAGCTGGGAATCTAACAGGTGCTACCACCTCTGGTCAGGGTGGACTTGGGAACACCAGCAATTAAGAGGTGGTTCCATGCTCCTCAAAACCTCCTGATCAGAGGCCTTGCTGCTGGACGTAGTTTATCATCTTACCCAGGACGCGGATGTAGTTTATCGTCATACCCAGGATGGCCTAGATTAATGAACGGTTGTGGAAATGAAACAGTGGATGTGAGCACAGTTGGTGGGTAATGCATTTCAGCAGTAGCAATGGAACTTGTAATGACAGGTGATTTTATGAGTGCAACATGCAGGCTTTTGTTCCCTGTTGGTGAAATTGCATAACTAATGATGGTGACTTTGTTAAAAAATAGTGTTCCAGAAGTTGAAAACTTGCTCTATCCAGTAGTGCTATTCTGCTAATTGTATGTTGTAGTTTCTATAGAAATATAAAGGAGGAGTTACTTTCGGGGATATCTTCCTATATTATGATCATGATATCTTTACATCTGCATTGAATTACAGCCACTAAATAACTTGGGTGAGAGAATATTCTTTTAGGCTGGACATTATTATAATCAGAAATCAATTTGTCCTTCTCAATCTGACAACACAGAATGACTAATTTAAAATATCTGTGAATGCAAGACATAAATGAATTACTGGATATAAATTCATAAAGGAAAAGGAAATATGACAAAAAAAATTAAGCTAACTTTACATTTTTTTTTTTTCTTTCTTCAGGCTGGCAATGTACAGAGAGTTAGAAAAGCAATTAACTAGACCTTTTCATTGTATTGAAGAACATTAACAGAAAAATAAAGAATTAAAGAAAAAATAAATGAAAGGGGAAAAAAAAATAAACCAATTTTATTGACAGCTGAAGCAGAAATTGAAATGGCAAAAATGAAAAGGGAGAGAAAATCTATTTTGATGCCTTCTTTTCTTTTTCTGTTTCTTGAATGACATTTAGAGAAAGATTGGCAAAATTAAATTTGGTCAAAGAAATGAGAAGAAAAAATTGCTATTTATCTTTATCCCCCCTCCGTCCATTTTTGCCATGAAAGCATAAACAGCTAAGCCTTCCCCAAAATGAGAGAAAATGAAATGTTCACATTTAATGTCTAAACTTATGCCAAATACAAAATATCTTATTTCCCCATAAGGTTTTATGGATTTTAATTAAGAATGAGATTAGCTTAGTATGGATTTATAGAGAAAAACTTCTTAAATTAGATTAAGCTTCTTCAATAACACAATTTATTTGATCAGACATTCTTCTTTTTTAAAAATCAAAATATGATAAATCATCACGGTTGTCCATCATTAAGGGAAAAAAAAAAAAAAAAAAAAAAAAAAAAAATCTAACATTTTTCTTCTGAATTGTCTACATCTAGAAAATGAAATAAGCATGCCAAATGTGTTAGACTGTAAGTCATAGTCCAGAATGTTTGTTGAGGCATTTACAATTATCTTTTGGAATAACTTTTTATATCACCAACTAGGGTCATTCCATGTCAATTCAACCAATCAATGTAACCCCACCAATTTTTTTTTTTTTTTCATTTTGATATATGTTGTAGATCTTATAGTCATCAGAAAATCCTGAAAATTTATAATTCTAACCTTTTTCAGGTGTGAAATAACTTTATATAAAACCAAGTATGAATTTTGAAAATTTATCAGTGGATCTAGAAGTGGTCCCACAAACAAAACCTGAACGTGCAGAGTCTGGAGCAGTGGGAACACTAGAAGTTGGGGGTTGTGATCAATGCCAAAGATCTATGATGGTGCCGTTCTCTTTGAAGTTTGCAGAGATTTGGTTGACAATGGCACGTCAACGTGATTAGTCAGCAGCACATTCCTCTACCTTCTTTGGTCTAACCTTGCACCAGTGTATGTTAGTGTAATAGTGCAGTGGCTCTGATTGAGTTATACTAGCGCATGGTACATCATGGTTAGTGACTTGAAATATTGAGAGACTTAATAATTCTAAGTGAAGGAGTAGAGATATTAGAAAGAAAGAAAGAAATATGGGAGAGTGGCTAATTGGATTGGAATCTGATGGAAAAAAAAGTTTGGTTTAAAAATATTAATTTAAGCCCATAAAAAAACTTATAAGAAGAGGCTTGGAAGAGTTTGAACTCAAATTAAACTAAGTAAGATTTAGTAAGATTCAGCATAAGTGATACCCCCAGCCAAACTCTATAACACTCAAGGAAGTTTGAATGACATGATTAATGAGTTTGCCAAAAGTTCACAGGATTTTTGGTAACCATAGTTTTTTTTTGGTTTTTTTTAGCAAGCTATCAGGCATATTCATGTTGATTTCAATATAAATTTTGAAAACTTAATATCCAGATCAAAATTAAAAAGCACTTCATAATACAGCCATCTGCAATATTTAACAAGAGTTTCTTTGATCATGTTTATTCCTGGACTGAAGTCTATATAAACAGAGGACAATCAGAAATCAGTAGCATTTAAGAGAGTTACCCAGAGATCTCCAGAGTATGTGCCTTGTGAAAACTGGCAGCCGCACGCTTCATCATGCATTAAAGAAAACATGCCATAGAAGATATTCACTGTTAAAACATTAACATCATCAGTATTACTTAAACAAATGTTTCTCAGTGTCTCAAGGGTAGAAAAGGGGTGATTGTGATGAAACAGACCCCATAGCTGTTGGATGCATTTTTAAAATTTTACCTTTAATTGTTGATAATTTTTTGACAACTGAATGTTGAAGAAATACAATGAATGAAATCTCGCTCAGATCAACAAAACCATGGCCTTGTTAAGCATTGATTTGATACTGGTTGAGTTTGCACAATCCAGTTTCAAGGTGGGTGCTGTGATCCTTAACATTATTCCAAGCATAGAGTGAAAAGTTTCCATGTAAAAGGTTCATGTTTTGCATCCATAGAGGAGAGAAGGGAGGACCATTTCATTGTATACTTTTAGATTTGTTGACAGGTGGACACACACACATATATATATATATATATATATATATTAGTGTGTGTGTGTGTGTGTGTGTGCTTAAAAAAATGTAACCCAGTTTAAATAACATGTTCATGATCATTAAGAAGTCTATGAAGAATATTTTATAGTTAGTTTTGACAAGCAATCAAGAAGACTAGTTTTATAAGCAACAGAAATCTGCATTTAAAAAGAAATTAGTTGTGAGGAATTAAGGGTGGAAGCTGTTTTGTAAGTTTCATAGATGCTTTCTGACAAAGACTGGTAGCAGTTTTCCAGAACCCTTAGCAACACTTTGGTATTTGTCACATGATAAATTGAAATGTATACACCAGTGTCATTGTTTACCAATCTTTGCCACTTGGAACGCATCTCAAAAACACAATCTCCTGATGCTCCCCTCATTTGCCCCACCAATCTGAACAAGATAAATATTCAGACTGATTATATACTCCCCTAAAATGGAGGAATGGTAAATGAGAAGGAGTACAGATCTGATTGTGTGAAAGAACTTACCCATCCCCCTATTGTGACAAATGAATTCATGATAAAAAGATAGAAAAGAAAGAGAAAAGGGGGACAGAAGCAGATAATAATAACAATAAACCTGGTTACGGAGGGAGGACCTGATACCATTCTATGGGACTACACAATACACACTGACAGAACAATCAAAGTCAACCGCCCAGACATTGTTATTAAAGATCACAAACCAAAAAAATGCTTCCTTATTGATATGGCAGTCCCTGCAGCCTGCAATGTATCTTTGAAGATATTCGAAAAGCTGTCAAAATACAAGGACCTTGAAATAGAAATCTCAAAAATGTGGCACATGGGAACATCAACAATCCCTGTTGTAGTTGGAGCCTTAGGATTGGTTGGAAAAGATTGCAGTAGACTAATTGAAGGGATCCCTGGAAGTCCATGCCTCAAAGAGATACAAAAAATTATTCTGACAAGTACAGCCCACACTTTACGAAGGGCTTTATCTATTTAATTTTTTTTTTTTTTTTGCAGTGGAAAGTGTCATGATACCATTTCTAACCATAGGTCCCTGGGTGGGACCCAGAAAGAAATGTGTAAATGCCAGAAATCAAAGAAAATAAAAACAATAATAATAAAAGCAGTTGTAAATAATCATGATTTTTGTCAAGTGAATAAACAAATAATGAAAATTAAAAAGATAAAATAAAATCAGTGAAAATAAAAACTGCTAATATACAACAGATGAAAGGTGGATAAACAAAATCATTAGCAAATAAAATGAAACTAAAATAAAATTTTAAAAATTAGGAATCAAAACATCACATCACATGTAAAATTTAGTAAAAATATTGTAATATTAGTGGCCTTGATCTGGTGCCACAATTTCAGTCACTTTCCCGCCTCTGTAAGGTTACCTCTCTGTTTCTTTTCTATAAATACTTTTATTGTAATTGTTTGGATGTGATCTTCGCTGAGGTACCTCGACTTTTTGAATTTAAGGGCAATACTAGACTGGTGTCAAGATCTCATAATTTTACAATTGAGCTGGCTAAATGTCATCGTAAGTTCTATGTTAACAGTTATTTTTTTTTTTTTGCACTTCTCACTTGTGGAACTCCCTTCTGGCACTGTGCTTTCCAGCCAACTTTAATCTTGAAAAATTTAAATGCAATTTCAATCATTATTTACTGTCCTCCTGATTACTCTTTCCTCTTCCCGCTCATTATT
Organism: Acanthosepion esculentum; assembly: GCA_964036315.1. Lineage (NCBI taxonomy): Eukaryota > Metazoa > Mollusca > Cephalopoda > Sepiida > Sepiidae > Acanthosepion > Acanthosepion esculentum. The sequence continues at coordinate 19,145,432 of OZ038485.1, read as the reverse complement.
AATATTTCTGTTCTTAATTCCTCCGTACCTGGCAACACATTGAGTCTAAGTAGCGTTACTGCTTTGCATAGAGTAATACTGATTAGAAAAAAAGAAAAGTAAATTACAAGATAAAAACAGAGGAATTGAAATGTCAAAGAATCCAGAATTGCATTCAGAGAAAATAAAAGCCAAGAAAGTGAAAGAAGTTTCACATTCCTATTCCTGTTTTTCAGGTAGAATAAAAAGGTAAAAAAACAAAGTGGCACCAGAATACATGTCACTAAGTACAAAATAATAGCAAGGCTAGAAGTGAAAAGATTGAAAGAAAAAGTTAAGAAAATGAAAAAGTTAAAAAAAAAAAAAGGAGAAAATAAGTAATAATAAACAGTCCAAATAATGTGCATGGTGATAAATGACTATGACAATAAAAAACACTAACAAAAAAAAAAAGAAGTTTTAAGGATAACAAAGAAAGACATGGGTACTGATCCTGGAGATCATGAACAATGGTTGTAGATAAGAGTGATTTTGTCAAAACTCCTTAAAAAGCTGTAGCAAATAATGGTAGTAGAAAGAGCAAAAAAAAAAATGTTATAGTGATGTCTGTAGGAATAGTCTAGGTACCATAGCAAAGAGCTCATCCAAACAATTGCTATGAAAGAAATTATAGAAAAGGAACAGAGGCAACCTTATGGTGGTGGGAAAGTGACTGAAGCTAAGCTGCCAGATCAAGACTAATAATATTGCAATAATATTTCTGTAAGTATTTTTACTAAATTTTACATTTCATGGGACTTTTTCCTTTGTAATTTTAAAAATTTTATTTTGGTTGCATTTTATATGCTAATGTTTTTGTTTATCCACCTTTGTTGTATATTAGTAGTTTTTAATTTCCACTGATTTATTTAATTTTTTAATTTTCATTATTTGTTCATTCACTTGACAAAAAATCTATCAAAATGGAAATAGTAAAAGATCAGTTGTAGTTAAAGTCAAAAACAGGTTGTCAAAGAAGTCTATTACATTTTAGGTGAAGGAGCAGAAAACTTTTCAAATGCTTTCAAGGTTTTGTAACATAAAAAAAAATAGTGATTAATTAAACATGAAGATAAAGTTTTTGAATTAGAGATGTGATGAAAGTTACAGAAGAGGAAAATTAAAAGTTGACATCATCTTAAACAGTATAAAGAAAAAATATCAAATTATGTTAAAATATCAGTAAATAAGGACTTATGCACCTGCAATATAGTTTTTCTCATGACATCCCTTTTTTTTTTTTTTTAACTACCATTTACTCTTCAGCAATGGTTATTGTTTTAAAAAGCAATGATTAGATTTGGAATAATACCTAAACATCTGAAAGTGAATTTATACATTTTCTTTGTTCTTCAGAATTGACAACAAAAATAATAAACACTATTTATTTATTAGATTGTTTATTTAAACTACTCTAAGTATAATGGATGACAAAATACTGACTAATTGCCAATTGATTCAAAATTTATAAGATGGTAAACAAGGATTTCTTTATAGTTGGTTCACATATTTTAAGAATTTAATGTTTAAAAATTTATGAATAAAAAATTGCTTTATAAATTGGTATATGATAAATACTGCTTTGCATTAGTTCTAATTGTATTCATTTTTAGAATGTTGTCAATAAAAAATCATTATTGTAAATAAACAATCTAATAAATAAACATATTGTAAATTCTCAAGAACAAAAATAAAAAAAATGTATAAATTCACTTTCATCATATGTTTAATTTTTATTCCAATTCTAATCATTACTTTTTAAAACAATAAAACAAGAGTGAAGGTAGCTAAAATAAAAGCATTGCCATGGGGAAAACCGTCCTTTTTGATCATCTGTATTATTGCAGGCATGAACAACCAGGTTTGCCAAAATATCTTTAGAGTACAAAAAATACTACCTCTTTCTTATAATGGCAGTTGTATTTATAGACACATAATATATGTGGATTTTATTTTAAACAAAGGAGAACTAAAAGAACAATTGTTTTTTCCTAATCTAATTTACATGGCAATCAATCATCAAGGGTAGACTATGAAACAAAAAAAACACAAAAAAACAAACACTGAAGATAAAAGGGATAAAATTTAACTGAAGAAAGATTATTTACACTATTTGGACTATTGTCCTCATTCCTAGTAGGTAAAAGCATTAGTTCGTTACACAGTGGTTGTGAGTTCAATCCCTGGGTCAGGCAGTGTGTACTTGGACTCCATGGAAATAGGCAAGCAATAATTGAGCAGTGAAACGAGAACAGTCTACCCCCATAGATTAAGTAAACAGTTCAGTTCAGAATTCTCTGTAGGTTACCCAGATCGATATATACCCGAAGAAAGCTGGAGAGCACAATGGCTGAAATGTTATGATAAAAACAACAAAGATGAGGATAATAGTCTGAACAGTGCAAATAACGAGAACTATAATATCCCAGAAATTCAGATAAAAATTATCGAAGAAAGATTTAAAAACAGGTTTCTGACAATGAGAAGCCAGTATAATTTAAATGACTAACATTTTTTTTCACAACAGAATTTCCCTTTTAAAAGAGTAGAAAACAGGCAGATTCACTAACTTTTAAATGTAGCGCCGATAAAATTAGAAAACTTAGAGGAAAAGCTTACTTGATGATGGAAAACACACTTGCTGTTTTTGATCAAGTTGTAATTTGTAGGAGCCAATGTTTTGCAACAGAAGAATCAAAAGAGTTTGTTGAATCCTAAACACTCACTATTTGTAAATCAGTTGTTAGTCTGAGATCAACTGTAATTTTCTTGTTCAACATGAATTTCAGGTTGGAGATAAAAATTATCAAAAATACAATCTTTCCATGAAAGAGAACAAGGAATAGTGTTTTACCTTGATTTTTAATCTCGTCTGAGATCGCAGGTTTTGGCTGTAGCTAAAAATCATTCCGGTTCTGACAAATTAAAAAAAAATTTCTTTGTTATTTTTTGTATTGCGATTGTTCGATGACCTTTCCTATTGAATAGTCAGGGATATTCAATAATACCAACATATCTGTGTCATTTTTCACAGAAGATCACAAAGATCACTCTTTCTAAGCAAGTCTGTCTAAAAACTATAATGAATCAAATATTAATTCATTAGGAATAAACTAAATTGTCACAATGATACAAAGGTCAGTTCTGTATTCAATTTAAATATGTAATTTATAAAGGTTTGAATGAAGATTATGTAAATAAAAGATGGGATATAAGGGGGGGTATAACTTGATTAAAAGCTACTGTGCCTTCCTTATATGTGGCGTGGGTGTGTGTGTGTGTGTGTGTGTCTGAAAAGGTCTTTATCTAACTCCCACATTTTAAATGGCATTTTTTTCCAAATAGCTTCTTGATTGAGGCAAACACTTTTCAGCACCTTGCTTGTAAGTACATTTAAGCAGATGATTAATAGCCAAATATGAGTGTTAAAGACTTTTCAGCATGAAAATGAGCAAAATGAAATTAAATGTCAATCGCTATCTACTTTCCACCTGATTACTCTTTTGTTCTTGTTCCTTAGTAATGTTTCCATTTTCTAATTCTTACACACCCAGTAACCCCTTGTGTCTTAGTGGCTGTACTGCTTTGCTTGGGGCGAACACGATTAAAAAAAAAAGAAAAAAAAAGAAAAAAAAAAGAAAGAAGTTCAGTGATATAGATTTACCAGGCAATTGTAGAATTATGGCACAAAGTCATAAAGATTGGATTTGGTAACAAACATTTGCTCAGCTTCTTCAGCATTTCCATGTTGGGATGCTTCAGGCATCTAGGATTGATCCTGACTGTATTCCTCCAAGAGTAATGGAAGAAATTCTATCTGGGAGGAAGAATCCCCGGAGTTGGGCATGATATATTTTGATCCAAATCCATTCACAAATGGTTAGCGCAGATTACAAGAGCAGTTTTTTGGTAATTGCAAAAGGATGTTATTTAGCTGCCTACTCACTTGAACTGAATATCATACAAGGGTGTGGTTAAGGGACTAGAGACAAAAATTGCCCAGTCCCATTAGTACTTCTTCATTGGGATGCCTTAGGTATGAGAGATTAACCATGATTCTCTTTCTGTCAGATTGGGTGCAGTTTTGTGTCCGACCCCCTGAAGCAGAATACATGATACTCTTCATCAAACTTAGACACAGATTACAAAAGCAGCTTTGGGATATTGCAAAGCATTGGCATAGACAGAAAAAAAATAATCAGCTTATTTATTTTTGGTCTTGGTGGAAGAGTCCATTTGCAGAGAGAAAAAAAACTTTTTAATTTGGAATGTTCTATAATACAATTTTAATGAGTTACTGACTTAATTAGGTTGTAAATCTTTAAATATCACATAAATATTCTTTTTATACTTAAATTCTGATTATGAACAGTTTTTTTTTATATTTCCTACTTATTTGATGAGGGTGGTGAAAAGTCCATAACGTGACCTATTTTCCAAAGTTTAAGCATTATTATGTCACTGTAACAGGAAAGAACAACACATTATATTGTAAAATACCAAATTGCTGGATCCTTGCATTTATTTCTTTAATTTTGTTTCAGATCATTGACAACCACGTCAAAGGAAAGTGTGGAATTTTCAAGTATTGAACTCTGAAATGTTATGAAGATCCTGTTTTTGCAGATGAAGGCTTCAAAAGGAAATCCATGAAATGTATGATACAAACTTTTAATGACAAGTTCCCATGATACACAACTGTGAAGAAGTGGCCTGAAAACTTCCAATATGAAGATTTTGAAATCCAAGATGCTGCACAATAGATCTGAAAACCTTCAACAGTATCAACACTTGAAATTACCATTACCCAATTTAGGCTGACTGACAAATCTCAGCCGAAAAGAATTGCAGAGAACTAGAGACATACTGGGAAAATGTTGGGTTTATAATTCATGAGTAATTGGGTGAGCCAAAGTTATCAACCAAGCAGGTGTCAAAATATTTAAATGCTGACCAGAAACAACATCTTGTGGACAACACTAAGTTGATTTTCAGAACAATGTGTCACTCTTTATAAAAAATGATTCAAAAACCAAACCTATATTACTCATAAATTCTTTAACCTACTTTCAAATCTACACCTGGTAAGTCTTTATGATGCCTATAAAAATGGAATGCACCGTCTTTGTACCTTGGCAAGGATATTTATAAATGTCAGCATAAATCTGTGCCACAAACACCATTTGATTTACTGTACACCTCTCTTATATACTTTTGTCACCTTTGAAAACAAGTAAATAAAAAAAATAAAAAAAAGGAAGGAAAACATATTTGTGTCAGGTAATAAAAAAATTTACCAACAGGCAAATAACACCAGACACAGCAATGAGATGGCAGATTTGATTTTTTTCTTTTATTCATAAACATTATACTCTTAAAGCCAAAATATTGCAGGCGTGAAGAAATTTTTAAAGAACATCAGCACATTTTTATATATGTGTGTGTGTGTGTGAAGAAATATAGTGTGCTATATTTATGGGATAAAGTGCTCAATATCAGAGATAGAGCGTATGTAAATATAAAAGTGAACATTGAAGTCAACACTCAACGGCGACAGGTTGTTTCATGCTGGACGCAATCGTCAGGCTGCCTGATGATTGTGTCCAGCATGAAACAGCCTGTAGCCTCTGAGTGTTGACTTCAATGTACACATTTTATATATATATATATATATATATATATATATATATATATATATATATATATTAGATTAACTGCATCAAACAAAATAATAACTAACCCTTGATTGAAAAGACTAAGATTATTGTGTTCAGGGAAACACCCAAGTATGAGTCTGCCCCACAAAGTGGCAGTTCTTTGGGGGGGGGGATCAGTGAGGTGAACTTTCTTCTTACATTTAGAATATGGGGGGAAATGAGGGTGATTCATCTCTTTGGAAGTAGCATAGCATGTCCTCGCTGTAAAGGTCTGAACTAATGGAACTAAAGAATGGAGCTTATCTGAACATTTGCCATAGAAATAGTGACAGAGTGGTGATAAGCTTGCAAAGTCTAGAGGAAAGATGTTCCAGAATGGAGAATAAGATTCAAATGAAGATTGAACCCCAATATGGCAGCAATACTCCAATATGATATAATCAGACTCTTGTAAAGATAAAGCATGGCAGAAGGTGTTCCGTACATTCTGGATCAATAAAAGGAGTTGACCATTTTTTCCAGCAGCTTTAGCAATGGATTGTATACACAAATTCCACTTGAGGTCAGGAGTGAACTTGATACCCAGTAGCTGTTCATTGTATGAAGCCTTATTGAGAGTCTAACTATTCATCATGACTGAAGAGTCATAGTAGAGATAATGATGAAACATTACTAGTTTGGTTTTTGAGGTACTGAAAGTTGCAAGCCAATTATTTCTCAATTGAGCTGTTAGAGTTTGGTCAGAGGAGAGAACAGTTGCAATGCTCTGATAATGCTGATTTTTGGATATGGGTCTATAAACAGCATATATATATATATATATATATATATATATATATATATATATATATATTCTTATATGTTACATCTAAAATGAAATGTAGTCAAGTAGTTTATTACATAAATCAATCAATTTAATCTTGAATACATGATCCCAGTCTTAGTAAAAATAGCTGGTCTTCCATAGACGTTTGTTCTGAGCCTATTCTTTCAAACTCTTTCAAACTCGTCAATGCTTCTTTCAATCGCTGTACATATTGCATAATGGTTTTGTCTGCTCTCTGTCTACTTTCAAGAAATTTGGTTCTTTCTGCTATGACCAATCTTTTTTTTTTGGGGTTGTATATTTGCTTTTATGATGGCAGCAATTTCTTCACACACTAAATCTTTCAACACTTTGGGATAAACCGTGAAGGAGATTGTTTTTATGGACTCTCACCACACTGAAGCCAAAAACAAATCTGTAACTTCATTTTCTCCTCCACAAACTTTAGTGTCCTTTAACTTTTTTACTCTCGCTGATACTGCAAAACACCTAAACCAGGTTTCTACATATTCAGGATCCTCCATCATGGTTAAGTAACCGATCGACGATACCATATTGTTTTGATAGGTATTCTCTTTGACAAATGCAGTCTTGTCAAGAGAAGATAACTCTCCCATGGGTATAGTGATACTGCCTTTTATACAGTACCTCATTTACATATCACTACAAGAAGTTATATCATAAGGATAAATTAACTAGATAGACTTAATTGATATCAAGTATCAACTATGACAGCCACTAGAGGGTACAATGGCTGAAATATGAGAACAGCCAAGATAAGGGACTCTAATCTGAATGAATCATTTTATAACGCTAACAATGTTTTGTTTTTATTTTTTTCTAAAATGGTATTTAAATTTAAGAAAAATCTAAGCTAAACATTTTTTCAACTTCCAATTTTTTTGTTCATTTGTCTCAATGAATTCAGAATAAAATAACAGTTACTTCATATTTATTTGCATGAAATATATGCCTAATTCAATCCTTACCACAAGAAACAAATAAATGGAAGGAAAAAATGTTAACAATCCTTTTATCAACCAAGATAAAATAATTAAGACAAGTGAACTGTTTTTTTTTTCTCTGACAACTAAAAATGGATGCTTTATTTCATAGTTAGTGGTCAGCAACCTGGGTGCTACCACCCCACCATTGGGCATTTGACTGGCTGTAGTGAGAATTTGGCCATTTTTAAGGGGGGGGGGAGGGGGTTGTGGGCATTTTATTTGACACCTATAATTATTTTTCACCACTACAAAAGAATTTCTTGGATTATGACAAACTAGAAAAAAAAATTAGAACAAAAAGCAGATGTTATTTAATGCTTTCTCTGAGTTTGATATTTTTTATCAAGAAGCAAAAACATTCTGAGAAAAGTTTGTTAATGAGGTATAAGTCTCCTCCTTTCCGTAAAATTAAGACAATTTTGTAATTTCGTTAATATGGCATTACCCCTGGAGAACGCCATTTCCACATGATATGAAGTAGGAGAGGAAGTAAGAGAGGAACAGAAATTTAACCTTTGAACACGAGTTTGAATACCTGGTACAAATACTCTGGTGTACCCAAATGACTTGATAACCTCATTTGTCTGCCATTTAAGCTTCATTATCATGTCACAACAGGAGAAATTTTTCACCCAAATTTGAATCCGTCACCTCAACAACATCAATAATGAAAGGATCAAAGATCCAGTCAGACAAATTGTGATTCCAAGATATCAAAAATAAATTTCAAATGTTCACCAAAACACACACAATCACTGTCCGCCATTTCCTTGGCAATACCAGCCAGTTGTGGAGAAATAATAATACAAATACTTGTATAGGACATGACAACAATAAAGTTGCATTTTCTCAATAAAAAAAAAGAAAGAAATGATGCGTTTAGTGTCAATAAGGGTAACACTTTTTCTCTGAAATTGCAATTCATGCCATTAAAAATCTGGAAAGAATCTGCCATGAAGAAAATGGTAATTTTTTTTAACCTTTCAAATCATTTGCCATTGATCCTAAGTTCTCACTCTGAAGAAATTCTTGTAGACTGTTGAATAATTCCACAAGTTGGCACAGACAGTTGCCTTCTGAAAGGCCCCCAAATGGTAAATACAATGAAATGGTCAGTTAGAATTGAGTTCATAATCCATGTCATAATCCACAAATAAAAGGATATCCATAGAAATGAAGTTCTGTTTCCATTTAACTTTGTTCACAGCCAGAGTAGGCAAAACTTGAATAAATATCATTTAAATTTTATCTGTTAATTCTGAAATTATTGCTTAGTAGATATTCCAAATTAATAATGTTGAAAAGTGGGAGTTACATGGAAAAAGATTATAACAGTGAAGAATTTTCAAACATCACTTCAAAACCTTAAATTACCTGAATGAAAATGTTTAAATTGTGTTTAAAAATAAGCCAATAAATCTGCATATAAAAGTTTAAAATTGAACTGACCTCTCCACTTTTATATCAAACCATGCATACAGTATTTGAAAATATTGCTATAATACACTGTTTTTTTATTGTTTTGTACGGCTTATCAACCTCATACACTGTACTGTACTACATTGTAAATATAGGTTAACCATATAAGTATTGTAAACTTATACAAATATACTGATTGCAATAGTGAGTGTGTAGGGAGAAGGTTATGTTGTGCCAGTCTTTTAAATAGAGATATCTGCCTAACATGCAACTTATGCAAGCAAGTCCCAGAAAAGATAAAATAATGCCTTTGTTTAATATGGATTTTCTGATTTGGTAAGGAGAATCATACAAAGGAGATTCAATTTTCATTTCTGTGTAAACAAGATGGATTTTGATAAATCGATCGAAATAAAGGAAAAGCAAATCATTCAATTTGTATAAAACTTATTTACGTATGCATGAAAAAGAAAACAAAAAGAAAAAAAATTGTATATGTAAGACCATTCTAAGTTCTGATAAAAAGTCAACTGTATTGATATCAAAGAAAAGTTGAATTATTACAGACTTGAAAGTACCAATTCTTCTGAGAGTCAAGTTCAGAACAAAGTCCGTTTTCAAATAAAGTGAGATAATCAAACTTACTGCTAATGACTTAATACTTTAACACACTTTCCATTAAAATATGAAAAACATGCATTTTTAGAATTAGTCTTGCCAATGCTCATGCATGCATCAAGACATTTTACATAAGGATTTGTTTCATTTTATAATGCTCAGTTGATTTAAAGAGAATTTTCTGCACATCAACATTTACATGGGTCATGGGCACAAAAATTTAATTTTTTCTTGACATAAACAGAGAAAACTATCCATAGCAGTCAACAACATTTTGTTTTTATCTACCTTGCAGAATAATAGGACATACTAAAGTGTAATAGACAAAATTCCCAACAAGTGGAGTTCACAAAGTTCTCAAACAATAAGAAGACAAACAATATATATAATGCAAGTGAAAACCAAAACAAAGCAACAGTACAGTATTTACATTAGTCGGACTATTGTCCTCATCTTTGTCGCCATTTTTGTCACAACGTTTCGGCCGTTGTACGCTCCGGCCTTCTTCAGGTGGTGGAAGAAGTCCGGAGCGTACAACGGCCGAAACGTTGTGACAAAAATGGCGACAAAGATGAGGACAATAGTCCGACTAATGTAAATACTGTACATAATACCTCATCTCAGAAATATAGACAAAGCAACAGTAATACAGCAATGAATTAAAAGAGTAAGAATTGTATTCACCCGCAAAAGGGATACAGTCAAGTAGTTATAGTGTTCTGCCTTCAAGGCAAGAAAGAACAAAATGTGGGAATGAGACTGAGAATTTTGTCCATTTTTATTGGTTTGGAAGAAATCCCAGTATGCTTCTGTATGATTTGTCTATAAATTTGGGGAGGGGGGTGTTCTTTGCAGTCATTCCTATCAGATTGGAACCAGCATAGCTCTCCAGAGTGAAAGACACAAAACTAATTAATTTTCACATACAAAATGAAACACGAGACATTCTATTTTTCCTTCCTCTACTGGTATTAAATTTTCTCATATATCTATATCCCGAGGGGTGATGATTTTTGCTTTACACTGAGGAGCTGGTGTTACATAGTTCTGCATGTTAGTTAATGAATATAAATGGGATCTTGTGGTAAGTTTATCCACTCACAAATGTCAAAGTATACTTCACTAAAACAAAAAGGAATTAAACACAAAGGTTTTCTAAAACTTAACATGTAAGAAATATATCAGATGTCATAAAATAATTGATGAGATTTAAAACATTTTGAAAAATTAAAGTAGCAAATTAAGTGCCTATTTCTTTTTAACTAAAAAAATGTAGTCATAAGATTATACAAACTTTTCTTAATGACAAATTTTTATTTTTGTTTTCCATAAGTTAATATTTTATATTGATGAAGATACAAAGTTATCAAAAAAAAAAAAAAAAAAAAAAAAAAAAAAAAATACAAAATAATGTTTAAAATTTTAAAAGTGGAAAAACCAGAAATATGCCAAGAACTGAAACAAATGTGTCAGAAGGAATTCAGACTCTCCAGACTACAACATTATTGATGACAATAAGAATACTGAGGAAGGTGCTGGCAGTTCGAAAAGATTTGCTTTCTCATGAGAGACCTGACATGAATATTAATGCGGAGACTTACTATCACTTAATCTCTAATTTAAGACTCCAGTTACTAGGGGGGTGGGAACACTGAGCACAATCATTATTATTATTTACTTTGATTTCTGTTGTAAAATATTTAAATCTAAAAAAACAAAACAACAAAAAACAGCAAGACAATACAGTTTAACAAGTAAACTGTCAATAGTGTCAGGCTTGAAGTGTATGCATGTACTTGACTCTCCCATCGAATTCAATGTATGAGGGTCAAGCAGATAAGTTCCTAGAAAACCAACAGCCCGAAACCAGCACATGATATTTGATTATAGTGGTGAAGGTTTTGTACTGAACCATCCACACTTTTTGAAGGGCTGAATACAGAGACCTGGTGCACTACATACCACAAGGTCTGCAAACGACCCTCCGCAGGTTTTTGAATTCAGAGTTGTCCTTCTAGACCAGTTGCCATCCAAGGCTACAGAACTCAGTCTGTCCTGCTATTTACCCATAGCTGGAGGGAGAAGAGGATTCATACCTTTCCCAAGTGTATTAGCATGTAAGTGAATGCAATAGATTTGACTGGAATTTGAACATGGCTCTGCGATTCCTCAATCCAAGCTGCTATCCATTACTCCACTGTGCCACTATATATATATATATATATATATATATATATATATGAGAGAGAGATAGATAGATAGAGAGCAAGTAAATAGAACGTTTCTAAGTGCACATTTTGTGTGAGAGTCCTTGCATATATTTTGAATAGTGTGTAAATATAAAAGCTTAAAACAAGTAAATACGTTAATGAATATACTAATTACGAAAGAAGAAAAATTAAAGTGGAGGAAAGTGGACTGTTGTCATTTTATTTTTTGAATTGGTTTAGTTTTCTTACAAAAATTAATGACTGGCATCAAATTTAGTACAAAAAGAATATGTAAATCAAATCACTCAAATTGAAAAAAAATCTCAATCATAAAAAAAATTTTTTTTTTTTTTTTAAAACTCCTTGCCATTTCAACAGAAACATAAGTGACAAATGACAATTACTAGACAAATAAATAAAAATAAAATGGGTTTCAAAATAATTCTTGTTATTAAATCTAAGGTGTGTATATATATATAAGTCACTAAAACTTAGTATTTTTGGATGTCACCTTAAGAAAAACACTTCATCTATCAGTGCTTTTATACAAAACTGTCTTTACAAAGCATTTCAACTAATACAGACATTGGGAGACAAGAATACACGAAGGAATAACTGTGTGTGTGCGTATATATGTGTGTGTGTGTGTGTGTGTGTGTGTGTGTGTGTGTGTGTGTATATAATTAATTGTACATAAATATGAAAGCGAACAAAAAGAAAACAAGAAAAGTGTCTACCTTCAGCTGCTTACTACCTATCATGGACAAAATCCGGTTTTAATGTTTCTATGTTAACAAGCTTTGCATTTTGACTAGGTATTTTTGTTTCTTCTGATGTCATATATTGACACTTAGTAGTAAAGTCAGGCAAATAGTCAGAGTTGGACGTGGGGGTAGGGAGGAGGAAGACTTACATGTGGACAATGGAGGTACACACGCCTTTAAGGCAATTTCTCTAATATTCTTCACATTTATTTATTTTAAAATCTTTTCCATCTTTCTTTTTTCTTTTAAAAGTAAAACAATACATTTATCAAATAGTTTGGATTCTATCCTAACACAAATCTGAGTAGCAAACAGTTTACAAGACATTTGATAAACCTTTTTCAAAGAGGAAAAATTGAACTGAATGTCAAACAAGAAACAGAGCATGAAAAGTCCAAAGTCAGCAATGGAGCTACAAATAAAAAGCCATAAAATTTGAGGATATTAAGCATTTTCTGGTACACAAACAACTACATGATACTTTCTTATGCTGCTGACAAATACTAACAAATATATTTTTTTTTATATTGTCTCATGTCTAAAAATATAAATGAATGAGGAAAAAAAAAAACAACAAACAAAGGATTGAAAAAGTACTTTTTGTTGCTGTAGTCAGTTATACACTTTAAAAGTCTACAATTCCAAAGAATGAGAAAAACCATCAAGAGGGGAAAAAGAAAGAACCATTCCTACCTTTCAAAATAGGAATTATAAAGCAGATGTTGGGAATTCTTGTTAAAGCATTGCTTGTAAGAGTTTCCACGGGAAAAAAAGGGTAAGATGATCTATTCTAAATCTTTGTTTAAAATAGTAGCATGTTTAAGATACTTGACAAAATTTAATTACATTTCTAATATAGAAAATTAACAACGTTGGCAAATGTTTAAAATGGTTTTATTATGCTGACTTGCAATTAGTTTTAAATATTGCAGAAGTTGCTTCCCTTGAATCGCCATAATAAAACAATCTTATTACGATAAGCAAATTCAGTAAAAAGAAAAGAGAAGCAATAAATTTCCTAAAACTTCTTCACAATCATTTCATTCACTTTATCTACAAATAAAATTAAGCAGTTATAATTTAGGGGAAAATACGGCGAGAATATTAAACTTTATAGTAAACCAATTTAGAGTCTTCTACACATATCTTCTTATTCAATTTAAAAAAGTATTCTGTATTCAACAACCATATGGTTTAATTAGCTACCGCCGCGAACCTCTTACAAAAAGAAAAGAAAAAAAGAAAAGAAAAAGAAAAAAGAAGGAAGAAAAAAAGAAGGAAGAAAAAAAGAAGGAAGAAAAAAAGGAGGAAGAAAAAAAGGAGGAAGAAAAAAAGGAGGAAGAAAAAAAGAAGGAAGAAAAAAAGAAGGAAGAAAAAAAGAAGGAAGAAAAAAAGAAGGAAGAAAAAAAGAAGGAAGAAAAAAAGAAGGAAGAAAAAAAGAAGGAAGAAAAAAAGAAGGAAGAAAAAAAGAAGGAAGAAAAAAAGAAGGAAGAAAAAAAGAAGGAAGAAAAAAAGAAGGAAGAAAAAAAGAAGGAAGAAAAAAAGAAGGAAGAAAAAAAGGAAGAAAAAAAGAAGGAAGAAAAAAAGAAGGAAGAAAAAAAGAAGGAAGAAAAAAAGAAGGAAGAAAAAAAGAAGGAAGAAAAAAAGAAGGAAGAAAAAAAGAAGGAAGAAAAAAAGAAGGAAGAAAAAAAGGAGGAAAAAAGAAGGAAGAAAAAAAGAAGGAAGAAAAAAAGAAGGAAGAAAAAAAGAAGGAAGAAAAAAAGAAGGAAGAAAAAAAGAAGGAAGAAAAAAAGAAGGAAGAAAAAAAGAAGGAAGAAAAAAAGAAGGAAGAAAAAAAGAAGGAAGAAAAAAAGAAGGAAGAAAAAAAGAAGAAAGAAAAACATAAAAATACCCCCCCAAAACAAAAACAAACAAACGCATTCTTAAAAATAATTTAAATATCTTTGAAGTTAAATTTTTATGTTTTTTTTATTTGAATATAGCGAACTTCCACCATAGATGAAATATGTAAATAAATTTTAAGATCACTTATAAATCCAATATTTGTGCAAGAGATGTGTTTCAAAATAAATGATTAAATTTATGGATTTTGGAATAGTAAAACTAAAAGTCATGTTTACTTTTTACTTAAAACATAATGAAAATAATGTGTGTTTAAGCACAGTAGCCATTGAGCTGTCATCAAGGTCATCAACAGCAGTTTTCTACTGTCATCCCTGACTCTTAAAAGTGTACAAATTTTTAAAAAAAATTAAAGACATTCAAAACACCAGCAGTGCAATAATAGAGAAATTGGTATTCACATTTAAAAATAAATTATTTAACCATATATAATCATTAGTTTTAAGAATTTTTTTTATTCTATACACTTTTATAAAACTTAGGAGAATGAATAATTTTACTTTTTGTACTACATTAGAAATATAAAAAAGAAATTAATTAAAAATCAGTGAAATGATACTTTTGAATTCATTGGTTTTATTTTTTTTAGCTGTTTGATGTCATAAAATACTTATTGCACCCAATGAGGTATTTTTTAAAATTATTCTTATTTAAGAGTTATTGAATTATCATACATCATATTACTCTTCCAATAGGGAAGAGTAATCAGTCAAAGGAGGTAATTCAGAATTATTTCATTTTAAAATTTCTGTACAAAAAAAAAAAAATCTAATAGTTATAAAAAGTGAAAACACAACAAAAAACAAAAAAAAAACTGTACAGACTTGAAAATGTCATTAAACTTTACATTTTGAATTCTTCAAACAGGTCTTCATTTAATAAAGATATTTTGTTACAAACAGCAATGGAATGAATTTCAAAATCACACTTGAAAATTTGCAAGTAAATTTAAAAAAAATAAATATTTGTTATTAAAGTTATATATTCAAGGATTTTTCTTTAAATAATTAAAAAAACTTGTGATCACCTCCAAATTAAAAAGCAGTGTACAAATAATTCATGAAAAATTACAGAGAATTTCATTTAAATTGGATAATTCCTTCATTTTTTTGCAAATTTCTAACAACAGTGGGAAGTGACTTTTTACTTTCATTTTCGAAAAAAAAAAACACTTCCATTTATCTAGTTTATATACTTTGAAATATTGCATAGACGTCTTTAAACATGCAAAATCATTCAATTAATTTTCATGGAAGTTATTTTAAAAAGGAAATATTGAAAAAAAAAAAAGGAAATAACTAGAATAAATTTACTACTTTGGACACAAGAAACTGTTTTTTAAAATATTTACTGATTTATATATGTAATACCAAAAATAGGAAATAAAATCAGTTTATAACAGTTGTAAAAGGAACCATCCTTATTCTTTCTTTGTGCCATGTCCTTTCAGGATGTTGGCGATCATGGCTCTCCATCACCCTCTATCCCTTGTAGCTCTCAACAAGTTCCTAGCCTCTGCTTCGTCCCTCAGACCACGTTCTGTCATCCACTTGCTTAAGTCTGCCAGGTATGTCACGCATTGTTTCCCCTTGTCTCTCTTTCCCTCTGTTCAACCCGTGAATATCAGATTCTCCAGTCCCTCCTTCCTTTATGTGTCCCAGAAACTTCAGCTGCCTCTTAAGTATAAGCCTAAATTGTTCAAAATGTCTACCAATTGTTTAGCAGACAATGAAATTAAAAAATTTGAACTTGTATGCAACATTTCATTTTACTGACTGACTTGTCTAAGAGAAAATGAAATGGACGTTTTTGTGTGTGTCTGTTGGGGTGGCTGGGGGGGGGTAGTATAAAAAACTGAAATTTTTTTTTTTTTTTCTTCTGATCTGGATTCTGGAAATTGTAAAATTGAACATTGGCTTGGTTAAAAAAATTGTTCAGTTTAACTAAAATGTAAAATAAAATATAAATAAAAGGTAATTTAAAAAATTTTGGAACACTGACTTTATTGAACAACATATTTACCATTTTGTACCCCTATCTTCTGTCTTTTTGGCAACATTATAATTCCATCCTAATTGGGAGCAATAATTTTTCAAATAAATTATTTGCTTCTCCCAGAATAGGTTATTGCTTTCTAAACCTACTACCACATACATCATCATCTACTTTGAAGCAAAAGTGATAGGGTTAGTAGTAGTAGTGGTTCAATTCACTTGTCCCACGATCTTGTATTGTTGTAAACTATCTACTTTTCATCACATATCACAAAATCAGAACATTTGTTATGTTTATACAACAAATCACAAATGGAAATACAGTTTAGTCAGTTTCTTTTTCTCTTATATAGAAACCACATATCAAAACAATAAACATAACCAAATTTGTGCAAATGATTTGGATATTTTGAAGATGTTGGTCATTTCTAATGCTGGATAACAGATTAATATCTTGAATTGTTTGTTATCAACCTCAATTGTCCTACTGGATTTTTAAAGCATTGTTCAGCAAGAAATCCTCAGCATTGCAAACTATTTTTAATTTATTCACCATTTACATTCCCATAAACTCTGTGTATATATATATATATATATATATATATATATATATATATATATATATATATATATATATATATTTTCTTTTTTTCGTTTTTGTATTTAAGTCATATTTTTACTTTTTTTAAAATATAAAAAAATATAAAAATACAAAATATTGCACCAAACATAAAAAAAAATCTAATAAAAAAAATAAAAAAATACACTGCAGCAGTCACAATATTGAAAAGTGATTTTTTTTTTTTTAATGAAATTAGTTAAAAATAATTACTTCCAGTGACATCTAACAGCAGAATAAACTTTTTGACCCAAAATTCTAGACTTAGTAGTTTGGAAAATATTTTATAAGAAACTTATATTGTAATATGAATGCAAGTAAAAACAAAAAGGCTTCTCTAAAGAGTTTTCTATGCTTAAAGGATGTTGTGCATTTTTAAATAAATATTTCTGTGGTGAATGTGCACCAGTACAGATGCAAAAGAAGCCTCGGATTGCATGCAGACATGTTTGCCAACACCAGTTATATCTGAGTACGCTAACCCCCCACCCCCGTTAGCAGCAGGACAGTTTGGCATGTCTAGATACAGGCCTCTCTGCAACTGAGTCTTTGTAAGATGCCTCATGCCAATGAAAGCTGGGGGAAAACAGCAGTCAGCAAGACACAGTGTCTTCTGAAGTTGGTCCCATGGGCATTTTGTCTCTCAAGTTACTGTGGTTTCTGAGGCAGTGTAATTTTTGTTACCATCCATCTTTTTCCCTATTACCCCTGTAGTTGCTGGGAGAGCAGTCGGTTAGGTGTTTCCCTTATCTCAACAGACTGTTTACATTACAACAATTTCCAACATTATTAAATTGGAATATAAATCTTTAAGGATTAATTTTCAGCATAAAATAATCATAAAAACATCTCAATCTGCATCTTGAATTCTCAAGATTACAATTCTACAGGAAGAAAAGGAAAACTATTATGTTGACTAACATTCAGATACTTTAGAAAATGGCAACTGTTGGTGTTAGAATAAAGTCCAGGTTTGTAATCCTAACCGAAAAGTAAAATAGATTGAATTGAACGGTGCAAATCAAGAGTAGAATTTGATGTTACATGTTTAAAAAGACCAAACTTTCTAAAAATTTACATATTCAAGTTCCATCAACATTTTTTCCTATAATACAAATTTACAGACAATTGTTTCATTCATCATCAATTTCACAATTGCTTCTTGTTCATGTACTTGAAATCAATTTTTTACTGTTATTATGGTATATAGAGATGAAATAAAGGCCAAATTTATTGTCTATATTACTGTTTATTGTTGACTCCATTTGGTTACAGTGTTTGAAATGGTTAACTATCGTCATAGTTCTTTTTTTGTGATTTGAGAGTTCATACAGGATTGTTGTGCTCCTTCTGGTTGATGGAAATTAATTTGTTGCATTAATCCTTTCTTCTTTCTCTTCTGGAGTTGTACGCCAGGTCAAACTGACAGCCGATGAATCACCAACCCTTGCATTTTGAACTGCTACCTCGAATGAAGTCCCTCTCCACTGTAGCGTCTCTAGTCTCGTACATGGTTTTCTTCTTTTTATTGGGGCTGACTCATCCATGTTTCCCGTTTGATTTTTGGTGAGAAGTGTTGTCATTGGTTGATTTTTTTTATGATGTTCACTAACCCACATAAACTAAGTCTGGGTTCATGCCTGTTACCGAAGATAGGAACAATAGAAGGAAGGAAAGGAAATATATAGAAGAGAGGGAGAGAGAGCTTTCTTTGTCACTCACTTAATAAAGAGGAAAGTGTATATTTTTGTATGGTGTTATTACTACCTAATCCTACTACACTATCATGGCTTGTGTTGGATAAAAAATTTAAAACTTTTACAAAATTAAATTGTTTGGTAACTAAACAGCATTTTATGGTGAATGTAACAAAGTTTTGCAATATTGAAAATTATCATTTCTGCAGTTGAATGTTAAATACTTTGCATTTTCCATTGTGCTGACGGCTCTTCGTATCACCGAAAAGTGAATAAAAGTTTAGATGTAAGGGAAATAACTACCTAATGCCTTTTTTTAATGACACAAAATTCCACAAAACTCCGATATCTGAAGTTATATTTCTATCAAACAAACGCTACTTTGTAATAATAGAATTTTTGCTTTATTTTATGTAGTTGAAACAATGCAATTTATTTTTCTTAATTTTGTTTATATTTTAAGATAAATTATAAAATTGTAACAAAATACATCAAAATAATACAAATATCAAGAAAAATAATTTGAAATTCATCTCAAATTTAAAAAGGTTATGTTGCAGACTAAATTATTCATCCCCCCCACACTTTGCAAGATTTTTTTTTTTTTTTTATTCCTTCCTCATTTTTCAGCAGTTATAATTTAAAATAACTTCGCAAATTTTGGAAGTTTAACATTGAGACTTTAGAGATTATGTCTACTGGTAAATAAAATTTGGCAATGTTTTTCTTTAATTTTCCACACCAGATTTTCTATAGTTCATTTTACAAACAAACAAAAGACTAGAAATATTGTATAAAATATACATTTAAAACTTAACAAGTATTCAAAGATGTGGCATTATTACATCTCAAAAATTCCACTATAATGACAATGTATCAATAATTTTAACTGTAAATATATGCAAATAATTTTAGGTTGTAGCATAGCATTTTACTTTATTCTATAAAAATGTTCAAGGCAATAATTTTTAGATATCAAATGCTGTCTGAACAATAATATATCATTATTTATTAGATTTTCTCTATGGTCAACATCAGACCAGGCTCATACACAATATAATGAAACATTACAATTGCAATAGTAACACAATGTGGTATACGAATTAAAAGAGAGAGAGAGAGAGAGAAAAAAAAATCAGGTCGACTCAGAGTGGATTAATTTCAAATCTAGCAGATGTTAACAGCTTCATTATGAAAAAAAAAAAAAAAGAACTTTCTGGCCGCAGTATCTGATAAAGTTATTTATTAACCCTTCCTAAAACAACTCCAATGCACTTTCCTTACATGCAGGTTCGTCTTTCCTGAAGCCACCTATCGCACAGAGTCGAAACACATTGTCTGTCAAAGTTTTTCCATTTTGTCTCGTTACCTCAAATTTTATTCAAATACTATACTACATCCTACTAACATCCATATATACATCTATTTTTCAAAAATAGAAAAAAATATCTGTCGATATTTCTGAGATGAGGTATTATGTACACTATTTACATTATTGGGACTATTGTCCTCATCTTTGTTGCCATAAATATGGCGACAAAGATGAGGACAATAGTCCGAATAATGTAAATAATGTAGAAAAAAATATATAAGATGTTAATGCAATTAACATTATTTTGAGTAACATTCAGTTTTTTTGTTTTTTTTAAGACCTCAATCAATTCAGACTTTTCATTCTCTTTGGAAAAAGGAGTTTAATATTGATTAAAATAATTAATAAGTGTATAATGAAATTTAAAGTCATCACATTATAAGAATTTGGTATTTCATCAAGTTCCAGAACTGGTGCAACAGCTTGATATGTGAATTAATTTATTTATACATATTAATGCATTATCTCCCTTTGATGTGATCTCGTACACTTACGTTCTAATACCCTTGGGAAAGGTATGACTCCTATTCTTCTTCCCCCAGCTATGGGTAAATAGCAGGACGACTGGGTTCTATAGCCTTGGATGGCAACTGGTCTACCGTAGAAAGAAATGGCAACCTACAGCGGGAAAATATCGAAAGATACATAATCGCCTAAGCATGTATCATCATGCATGGCACATTATCTCCGAACAAAAACCTTCCAAGATCCCAAAAGAAGATGGCTACTAAAAAATTTTATTTCTCCTCATAACATTATTTTGCTGTATAATTGCATACTTTTTTAAGGGAATACATCGTTAAACAAGGCTGATGTTTGCCATTCTTTATGACTATGTGATTTCAGGAACAAAATGATTTTTCAATCATAACCAAATGAGTAGTATTCATTTTGTTAAATTTTTCTCGGTTTTCATAAAGCACTATTTACATTATTCGGACTATTGTCCTCAATTGTTGCCATACTTAGTTTTATTTTAATTGTAATAAATATGGCGACAAAGATGAGGACAATAGTCCGAATAATGTAAATAGTGTACATAATACCTCATCTCAATAATATAGACAGATACTGAAAGGCCGAAATGTTGTAATAAATATGGTGACAAAGATGAGGACAATAGTCCCAATAATGTAAATAGTGTACATAATACCTTGTCTCAGAAATATAGACAGATTTTCATAAAGCATAAATTGACTTTTAGATATTACAAATTCGTAGAAAAGATAGAATATGTTTTTGCCTTTCTCTGTTCAGGCTTGAAAGTTCCTCTAAGAATAAATATTCCATGAGTATATTTGCAATGAGATACATTAAATTAATTTAGTAAATCCCAGTATCCAAAACAGTAATTGTTAATCATAATGACGATGAAGCACCATATATCTTCACTGGTAAACATGAACTAAAAGTAAAAATAAAATAAAAAGAAAGGAAAATCTAAAGCACAACACTCCAAAAATATTGTTCCATGAATGCAAAAACTGAAGCACTTACCTTGGGATTTGTCCGTGTAGAGCTGGGCGTCCATATTGTGGACTTGGCTGCTGTCTGAGGCGATATCCAACATTTCTTCATCCGTGCTGGTGTCTGAAGGGGGGAGTTCGTGGGCGCTGCCCAATCCGTACACTCCGTTTGAGTATGAGCGAGATGACTGAGCTGTCCCTGACTGGCGAGAGGCCATATACTTTACCAGGAACGGCTCTGATTCCATAATAGAAAAAAGAAGCCACTAACATAACCAGGAAAACAGAATTTGTCAGGTTGAAAATAACTTGGGAAGTCTGAAAAACAAAACAAGAAAAAAGAAAAGATACAGGTTACTCAAGAGGTATAAATAATTAACAAATTATATATATTTTAAATTTACAAACATTTAGTTCAAAGTACCTAAAATTATAAATATAAAACTTTGCTAAAATGTTTTGTTCATTTAGAAATAACTAATAAAATATTTTTAGCCAATATATAACTACTAGTCATTAGTCATGAAGAGTTAATATCACCAAAGGATTAAACATACTTCCCAGTATATAAATAACAGGATGTTAAATTTTATAATTGATACTAGAAGATGGGGTCTAAAATAACAATTTAATTTATGAAATCTTAATACTATGTTATTGAAAGTCAAGAAAACAATTATCAAAGACATTTTGGCAAAGCTAACAGTTTCAAATTTTATAAGTGGCTTGCCTTAGTTAATAACTCATTGGAGGTCCTTTTTGAGAGCAATTGCCAGTTTTACTTTGTCAGATCTGTCGGATTTGCTATGAAGACAGGAGTAAATGATTGTGTAATCTGCATAAATACCTAGTTGGGAAATGACGGCATCAAGGAGTTAGTATGAAATGATCTGGAAGTGTTCCCCATCCAGCATGCCCTTCATTATGAATGATTGGATTAAGTCAAATATTCATCCCTTGATACTGTAACCCTTGAGCTAGTGGAGTAAGCCTGCAATGCCAACCCCTGTCAAACACCTTTGAGATATTTAGAGCCACAGCCAGAATTTCACTATTCTTATCTAAACTTTGATAG
Organism: Acanthosepion esculentum; assembly: GCA_964036315.1. NCBI lineage: Eukaryota > Metazoa > Mollusca > Cephalopoda > Sepiida > Sepiidae > Acanthosepion > Acanthosepion esculentum. The sequence continues at coordinate 19,122,788 of OZ038485.1, read as the reverse complement.
AATAGACAAATTCAGTAAAATGGAAGCCATATTGTTTGTGCAAAAGGAGGCCATATGAAGTAAGATGCTTAATCAGTTCGGTGTTGATGAGAGCCTCAGGAACTTTGCAAAAAAAGAAGTAAGAGACTAATAGGGTGATAATTTGAGATGTCAGAGGGTTCCATAGAGTTCTTAAAAACAGGAACTACAGAGGAATTTCAAAAAGCTGATCTAATTTAGAAATGATAGCAGAAACCAATGAAGGAGTTATGTGCATATTACTCAGTAAAGCCTCCATTCTAGGGTGAAAATCTGACAGAGCTAAACATACTCCAGGTGTTGAGAGTGAAGTTAGAAGAGAACTTCTGAGCAAAGCACTACTTTATCCGTAGTAGATGTCAATACTTCAAATTGATTGAAGAGAGGAGGGACTGAACATTTACTGTTGTTCAACACACACTTTAATGATATAAACAAGTTTACAGACATGCTTTTATTTTGTTCTGTATTTTTTTAGTAAATCATTATAAAAGGTGGGTATTAAATCTAGTATAAAGACAATAGTGGGATACCAATGTTCTATGTACTCAAAAGCAATGGTTTACATGTAAACCATTGATCTATAAGTTGTACTCTGTCACATTGGATAGTATTTTCAAAGAATTCTAATGAATCAACTTCACTAACCTAATTGTGTAAAGGTCAATTTAATTTACATGCAGACTACTGTCCTCATCTTTGTTGTTATCACAAGGTTTCAGCTGTTGTGCCTTCTGTCAGGTGTATATCGATCTGGGTAACCTACAAGATATTTCAAACTGAACCCTTCATTAAATCTACAGGAGTAGATTGTTCTCGTTTCACTTTTTATGTCTAGGGACATCTTTCTGTTTCTCATTTTAGTACTTACCAGTTATTGTTCGCTCTACACAATGTATACTTGGACTCCGTGGAAATATGGGAAAGCAATAACTGAGTAGTACCAAAAATAAGAACTATTAAGGTTGGTGCAAAAATGTCGTTTTTTGACATGATCTTGAACGTCAAAAAACAACATTATTTTTACACCAACCTAATAAATAAGATATCCCTAGACATGAGCTGTGGAATGAGAACAGTCTACCCCTGTAGTTTAGATAGAGTTCAGTTCGAAATTCCATGTAGGTTGCCCAGATCGACATAGACCTGATGTAGGCCAGAGGATGTAACAACATTGTGATAATGATAACAAAAATGAGGACAATAGTCTGCATATAAATAATGATAACTCCTCAGCCCAGAAATTCAATATTTGATATATGATGCCATCTCAGTTTATACAAATATAAAATAGTAAGTATGGCAAAATTTGTTTTTTTTAAGGAATAAAAATTCTTCAAAATAAAACAGTTCCTTGGTATGTAAGTTGGAGCAGCATACAAATCTTTGCTCCTAACATCACAATATTTTAGTAAGGTTAACAGTGAAAGCGACAATCTCCCCAAACATGAAGAAACTTGAAGCAACAGAAATGTGGTTCTACAGAAGGATGCTGAGGATACTGTGGACTGAATATGTGAGTAACAATGAAGTTTCAGAAAAAAAAAAAAAAGAAAGAAACATACTTATCAGAAAGAGATGAAATTTCTAGGGCACATAATGAGGAAAGAGGGCTTGGAAAATGTGATACTCACAGGACAGATTGAAGGCAAGAGGGACAGAGAAAAACAATGCGTAACCTATCTAGTGCATTTGAGTAAATGGATGGCAGAACAAGGTTTAGGAGAAATAACGGAAAGACAAAGTTTATTAAGAGCTACAAGGGAGAGGAAGTTGTGGAAAGCCATGATCATCTACGTCCCGAGAGGACACAGTACATGAAAAAGAACAGTGAAATAATTTTGAAGCAACATCAAAAATTGACGTCATCACAGTAAGATCGACATGCAAATAAAAGGAATTGGAAACATGTGACTGTCATGCAGTTTTCAATAAACAACAGCAATATAGTTTGTTTTTATTAAAGAAAAAGAATGTCTATCAATTCTATGATTTACGGACATGATACTGGACACTCATTATTATTATTATTATTATAAAGTTGATTCAAATGCTGATTATGATGATAGAAGGATCATTTTGACATTTTCATACATAAGTATTTTCTAAAGAAATATTTATAATTCTGACAGATTTTAGTACTTAAACGTTATTTTTTTAGTGGATACCTATTTGTCTTTGCCTGATTGGTTTGTTTGTTTTGGTTTTATGGCATATCAACCTCAATGGGTTATTTAATGCCGACAAAATTTTTATTGTTGGTAATATTTTTTTTTTTAAATCTATTTCTGCTAATATTTTTCCTTCAAAAATTCCATTTCTGGTAATAATTTTCGTTCAAGTATGTATCACTGGTAATATTTTTCTTTTTTTTTTAAAAAAATGTATAGCTGGTAATATATATTTTTCTTTTTCCCAAAAATATATTGTTGGTAATCTTTGTTTTTCAAAAATGCATTGGTGGCAACTTTTCGTTTTCAAAAATGTATTGATGGTAATAATTTTTTACAAAGAATTTCTGGTATTAAAACCTATTTTTATACTTTCATAGTTTTTTGACCCCAGTTACAATTCCATTGAATAAGGTTTTCTTAAAAAAACGTATAGCTGGTAATATTTTTCTTTTTTTAAACGTAAAGATGGCAATATTATTTTTCAAAAACGTATAACTGGTAATATTTTTCTTTTTTTAAACGTAAAGATGGCAATATTATTTTTCAAAAACGTATAACTGGTAATATTTTTCTTTTTTTAAACGTAAAGATGGCAATATTATTTTTCAAAAACGTATAACTGGTAATATTTTTCTTTTTTTAAACGTAAAGATGGCAATATTATTTTTCAAAAACGTATAACTGGTAATATTTTCCTTTTTTTAAACGTAAAGATGGCAATATTATTTTTCAAAAACGTATAACTGGTAATATTTTTCTTTTTTTAAACGTAAAGATGGCAATATTATTTTTCAAAAACGTATAACTGGTAATATAATTTTTCCAAAAACGTATTGCTGGTAATATTATTTTTTAAAAACGCACTGCTGGCAACATTATTCCTTCCAAAACATATAGTTGGTAATACTATTTTTCCAAAAGTGTATAGCCGACAACCTTATTTTTTCAAAAAAGGCCTTTCTGTTGGACGTAGTTTATCGCCATACCCAGTGTGTGGATGTAGTTTATTGCCTTACCCAGGACGCGGATGCAGTTTACTGTCATACACATGGACGTGGATGCAGTTCACCATCATACACATAGACGTGGATGCAGTTCACCATCATACACATGGATGCAGATGTAGTTTATCGTCATACCCATCACGTGGTATCGTCTGGGAGTTCCCTATTTGCCCACAGCTGGAACCCTAACAGGTGCTACCACCCTGGGTCAGGGTGGACCTAGGAACACCAGCAATTAAGAGGTGGTTCCACGCTCCCCAAAACCTACTGATCAGGGGCCTTGCTGTTGGATGCAGTTTAACATCATACCCAGGATGAGTCTTTGCCTGAATTTGCCTCAAAATTTGATAAATTTAGTTAAATCTATCAAATATTCAGCCAAATTCTTCTTTGGATTTTATCAAGGACCTCTAAATATGTAGCAGGAGAAAAAGATCATGTGTGGTAGCAATATTCTAAGGATGGATGGATGGTAGACTTGGAAATGTGTAAGAGATTCTGGTGAGAAAAATTGTCTAGCATGACACATTGAACCAACTTTTATGGCAGCAGCTCTGTCAATTGATTCAATATAATCTTTTAATTTCATGTCAGTTGAAAAAGATTAGCAAAAAATATGTGGTCTCCTGCATATTTTTAATAAATTTCTCAAATATTCAGCCTGGTAAATGAAAATTAAATAAAATATACTGTTTAATAAATAAATGGAGCAACTACTTAAATATGGGTATCCACTAAAAAAAATATGTTTAAGAAATACACAAGAGTGTGTGTGTGTGTGTATATATATATATATATATATATATATATATATATATATATTGTGTATATTTAGGCAGCAATTTTTCATTAATGCATGTTCCCTTAAATAATATAGACAAGTTTTGTCTATTTATTTTAAGTCATACCACAAACTCGCTTTCACGGCGCTTGACTCTACATTTAAATGATAACTCTAACATTTTTAAGCATTTAAAACAACATGCCTGTCCCCGTACTCAATTCCGTAAAATCCTTGTTGACAACACAACAATACTTAAACATGAAAACAATAAACAAAAATTAAAAATCCTTGAAGCTATATACATAAAACAGTTGAAACCTAACCTGAACAAAATATACTATGAAATCTCCAAAAATATTCTTAAATGCCTATAATTTATAACAGAAGCCATTGGTTTATACCAATGGCTTCCCATACTTAATACTTCTCGAATTCACTCTCGCGTGGTCATGTGTGACATCATGAGCTGCGACATGATTTTCGCTTCTGCGTCTTGTATACACGGGTTTGTTGTTGCTTTGAAATTTTTCATGCAGTAAGGGCGGACTATCATTGTAGTTTTGTCTGTGTGTTGTTTGATATATTGAAATGGTCATCTTTGATAATGGCTTATGTAAGCCGAAAGCTTAGATTGGATTTAAACATGTATCAATATGGTGTTTACCTTTCGTTTTTTAATGATAATGTGATTAAGCTTATCAGACAATATGAAAGGAACTTACTTAAAATAAATAGACAAAACCTGTCTATATTATTTAATGAAACATGCATTTTTATATATATATATATATATATATATATATATATATATATATATATATATATATAAAATACCAATTGGTAATTGTTAGAGATAATTCCAAGGAGGACTTTAATCCAAAGAGAGTTGAATGTAAGTAAAAGAGCAATATAATAAGTACAGATGACCCTTAAAAATCTATTTTGATTATAATTTATTTCATGAATATATTTGAATATTCATCTCTTCAGACTGAAGTTTTTTGTTTTTTTTTTTCAAATTGTAAGATTTAATAAAGATGTATATAAAATCCTTAAAATAAATTAATCCTTTGTAAATTTTATGTAAAAAAGTTGCAAATTTGAGACTAAGAAATGCTCTTTGCTAAAACTTTTTATTGTTAATAATTTTTGTTTTAAATACATGTGTGTGTATATATATATATATATATATATATTACATATATATATATATATATATATATATATAAGCAGATATTGAGGTCAACATCAAGTGGCAATAATCAAGAGCCTGACGATTGGGTTCAAGTATGAAACAAACTGTCACTGCTTGATGTTTACCTCAGTGCCCACTTTTATATTGACATATGATCTATCTCTGATATTGAGCACTTTTACCTATAAATATAGCATACCTTAAAACTATATTTTTATCATATTATATATATATATATATATATATATATATATATATATTTATATATATATATATAAATATATATATATATAATCCGATGTTCTTATTGATATTTTTATTTTTACAAAACAGTGCTCAATGTAAATTTACAGAGCATAAATATTATAAATTAACTGATTTAAAATATGGTTTCTTCACTCCACTGGAATTACCATGTTTCAAAAACTGAAGGTAAAAACTTCAAATTATATAATTAAATTAAAAGCATTAGTTTTGTTTCATCTTCAAGCGAATTTTGGAATAACTTATTTTAAAATTTACTGAGTTTTAAACACACATATAATTCATAATTTCTTGTTTCCAAGGATACAGAGGAATCCAATCATTTAGACAGGGGCTTTTAATTTAATTATATAATTAAATTTGAAGTTTTTAGCTTTGGTTTTTGAAACATGGTGATTCCTGTGTAGCAAAGAAACCATATTTTAAATCAGTTAATTTATAATATTATATATATATATATATATATATATAGATAGATAGATAGATAGATAGAGAAGGCGAACAATTTTTCTGTTTTGAAGGATTTCATGGTTTCCTATGACAATATTTTGTCAAAAAGAAAATAAAGGTACACTGAGTAATTATACAATTATATCTAACTGGAGAGTCAAAAAAATCAGGACAGCAGTTTAAGGGTTAACCTCTGTGCTTAAATTTGCAAAACTGTTAAATAATTAGCAGATATAGAAGAAGTATATCCAAACTACAATTAAGGGGGCCAAATGTATATTTAAATAAGAATTTGAGAAGACAGAAATATGATGGGTAGTAGAAAATTAAAAAAAAAGAAGAAAAAAAAAAAAGAAAAATCTAGTAGAAGGGGTGAAAAATTGTTAGGGGAGAGTAAATTAGGTGAATTATGTACACCTCTGTGAAAATGACTTGTGGACACTATGTATCCTGTGTTTAAATAAAACAAGCAGAACACACATTCATTCAAGGGAAAGAGGACAGGAAAAGCCTCATATCACTCAGATTTTTAAGTCAAAATTTCCCTTTTTGCATGGCTATTTGTGGCTTCAAGTCACATCCACTAGACACTTAGCAGCAAGCGAAGGTGATCTTCCATCATTTTTACTTATGAAACTAGACCAGCCAGTAGAAATGTAAATATTGATCAATAAGAAAGGGAGATAAATGAACAACTTTAATGTATTCTGTCATCTATTTTCTTGATGCAATTACATCATCATAAACTGTAGTTTAAAATGAACAGAAAGCAAAAAGGATTACATCACATATTAATGAAGATCCATTAAAAATAGAATCCATAAAATTGTCATCTTCTAATTTCTTCAATGATTTGTTAAGCATTATATTCGTCTTATCAATATCCTTCATATATCACTGCTATTATTATTTTATTATTGATGTACGTATTGTAATTTATGAAACAGTAAATGGCTTTTTCAGAAAGTGAAATCTAGATATGGACATTCCAAAAATTGTGCATTCTGTATCATAAAAGGAAAGTGCCCTTCGTGCTAATGGAGAAAACTGCTTTATAGATAAATCAATGGTTGAATAATAGTAGACATTTTTAAATTGTATTAAACTTTCTACTTTCAGTCTTAATTTTATACTAAGAAAAACGGCATTAAAAATGAAATTGTATATCACTAATAAAAAGCATACAATTCATGATTACTCATGAATACAGTTGTAAAACTGTTGCAGTCATGATTCAGCAAATGTATGCAGCAATAAGTGGAGGATAAGATAGCAATGTGGCCTTGACATAATGCTCTCTTCTAAAACTAGTTTCCTGGCAGATCTTTAACTTGAGACAGACAAGAGCAGGCAACTTGTTATCAAAAATTCAATATGGAAAATGGAAACTGACAGAATTAAAAAAGTGATACCCACTTGGCATAAAGAAAAGTACAATTAGTATGGTATTAAATTCTGTTTAATTTCAATAGTTTACTTCTTTAATATCACTTATAGGTAGAGACAATTAGAAGATTGTAATTTAAGGAAGATCCTTCATCTCTGATTCTTCTCTTAATCTCAATTATTTAATTTTAAGACTTTATATTAGTCAATTTATTCTTGCCATCAATTCTTTCATTATTTCTAAGGAATCAATGGATTTTTTATCCAATATTATTTTCTATTACTCTAAGCATTATTTTGTGGATAGCCATTTTTTTGTTTTTGTTTTTAAAAAGCACAAATTACAACTACCCGTACATGCGATAAAACTTTGGATGTGCTCTCTGGCAGAGTATGAACAGGCTTCCCCCTTTATAGGAGAAACCAACATCTGATCTGGTGTGCTTTAAACCACTGAGCCATAGAGAGTGTCACAGCACAGCACGGTTCAATTATCCTTTTGGAAGATAGCACATTCTCTCTTCAGATTTTATTGAAAACCCATATCCACTCATATTTCATATCCAAAACGTAAAAGTCATTTCTTAGGAATCAATGGATTTTTTATTATCTGACATTTTCTACAACTCTGCAGAGCGCATTTTCTTTAAGTTTCTCAAATGTACGGGCTGGTAGACATAATGTAGAGAATTAAAAAGCAAAACAAAAAAGCACGGGTAACCCCCAACCCTCCAAATATTTGGAGTAACAGGAGATTATTTATATATATATATATATATATATATATATATATATATATATATATATACACACACGGTGTGATGGGTAAATTGTCACCATTTTATGTTTGTTTTTGATTTTTTTCAACTGCACAGCATAGTAGGGTCAGTTGGACACTGTCTGTGAGAAAAGGAGCATCATGTAGTTCACTCTGCCAGAAATTAGGAAACGGCATACTGTACTGCTCGGTATTTACACAAGAAGCACCAATACAAACATTTCATACTGATTGAATGCCAGTCTGAGGACAGTACAAAGCATTAGAAAAGAGTTTAATGGTGATTATAGAGGTATGGCAGCTCAGAAAAATGTTTTTTCTGATAAGAAAAGAACACCTGAATTTGTTGGTGAGGGCCTCAGTCTCAATACAGAGGCTTACATCAAGTGCCTTGAGAGGGTAGTGCTTCCCATGGTCAAGACGGTGGCTGCTGGAAGACCCTGTCTGGCAACAGGATTCTGCATCATGCCACACAAGCAGGAGAATGCAGTCATGGCTGTCAGACAATTTTGTGACCACATCCCATAAGCATGGATGAATGGTAGACTTGGAAATATGTAAGATGGATTCTGACGGGAAAAATTGTCTAGCACGACACAGTGAACCAACCTTCATAGCAGCAGACCTAGCAATCGATTAAATATAATCTTTCAGCTTCATGTCAGTTGAAAACATTAGCCAGAGAAGGTACAATGTGTCACTCTCCTGGAAGCTAGCACTAGCCATGCTGATGGAAGGTAGAAAGGGTTCTCTCAGATGATTAATAGAGAGCACTTTTGTTTTGAAGGTGTTAAAAATCAGTTAGCCATATCTTGCCCCAGTTAACAGAATGTAGGTCATTTTTTAGATTACTTGCCAATTTGACCACATCAAACTATACTATTAAGATAGGAATAAATGGTTGTCATCAGTATAGAAACTGAGTTGAGAAATATATATATATATATATATATATATATATATATATATATATATATATATATATAACAATGAATCATTCATACAAAAAGTAGATTAGTAAAGTTAATGATATAAAATGGCGAAATCCCTTTGCTAAGAAAATTTTAAAGGTGCATTAACCTACAAATCACTCGAATGTTATGATCCTTGTTCTTAAAAATTATAAGCTGTATAAGGTCTTTCCTTAATACGCAAGTACTTTCGACTGTACATTCAGTCATCTTCAGGCATGAAAATTATTTTGTTTTTGGTAAAATTCAAGTAGCATCCGAGACGAAAAAATATAATGTGAATTGAAATATGTTTTTTTTAAAAATGTGTTATTGATAACGGATACAAATTTTTGGAGTGTGCAGTCACAACGCTAATTTATATCATTAACTTTACTAATCTACTTTTTGTATGAATGATTCATTGTAATATAAATTGAACTACACCACATCTTTGATACACACACACACACACACACACACACACACATATATATATATTATCCTTGTCTCGGGTTGGGAGCTTGCTCAAGGAAGTACACATTATATATATATATATATATATATATATATATATATATAAAAATGCATACATATAGACACTTAGAATGATATAGATCTAATATACAAGTAAATGTAATGACTGTTTTAATTTTATAGTTTATAACTAAAAAATTAAAGTATTTAGGTGTCCAAGGAAAAAACTTGTTGAGTTACTTTCTTGTTTCTTACCCATAATCCTTTTTACAAATGGCTTCCATTTGAACACATGAAGAAAGCAAATAGCTGTCACAGAACTGCCCTCCTTCTCATTCCAGCCCTTTACACAGAGCTTGGTAACTCGCCTATGCAAAACACCAACAAGCCAGCTACCAATCACAGTTTCTGCGCCTGCCCAGCTCCACTCGCTTTGGGGGTGTCAAGATGACCGACCAACTCATTACCCCCCCCCCCTTAAGAGCATAAAGCTCCTCAGCTCGAGAGATGGTCGCGTCTGTCTGGTGACTTCATCCGCATATACACAACTTGCACGCTTGACATATTGGGATGACCACACATGCGTGAACTTGCTTGCTCAGAGGTGGCAGATTTCCAGATTCATCTTGTGTCTCGCTGTCATGATCATACACCATGCAACTCAGGGCAGGCCTCTTCTGCTGGGCACTCCTTCTGAGCGGGATGACAGGGTCCTCATCCTCGGATGAACTCTCATCCGTTGAGCTGCCATCCACCTCTGGACAGCTGGCCACGTTGACGTCCGCAGGTAGAGTGCTGATGTCTGAGGCAACGCTCAGTGGATCCGACTTTAAATACACCACAAGTGCACCATCTTCATAGTCACTTTCATCATCTGATGACGGTTTTAACCCTACAACTGGCCGCAAGTCTTTAACATGGCATAGCAAGCCATCGACCCGCACTGACTGCAGGCTGATAATCTCGGTAACATGCCCCATTCTAAGCTCGTCCGTACACTTGCTATGCGGGGGTCTTAACCCACACTACGTCACCAATTCTGTATTTTGCTTGCGCGTCGCTCGGAGCCATTGCGATGTCAATGCCTCGCAGCCATAAGTGATAGGCATGCACCATGTTAGCCGGTGCTGTTGGAGGTGAAGCACAGTCTTTAGGTGTCGCATTATACCAATAAACTGCTTTGGGGATCGAACATTGCTTCCTGGCTGCAATCACTTATATAGACCGGTGGCTCCTTTCTACTATGCCGTTTCCCGCTGGCATGTAGGCACACCGGAACCGAAGCCACACACACACCACTTCCTCAAGAACTGCGAGAATTGCTCTGAGGAAAATGCCGCACCATTATCTGTCAATATTTCTGCAGGTGGACCCCGGTCGTAAAAGATGAACCCCAATTGATGTATTATGCTGGCAGTGTCCTGCCGATGCAGCAGTCACCAAATGGCGAAGTGAGAGGGACCACAGTGAATAATAGTCAAATAGAGCTGGCTGCTAACATGTGTAACATCTATCCCCAGCCTGTTCCAAACATGGGTAGTACTCAAATTTCCTTTTTGCCATTGCACTGGTGCCGGGTCAATTGACTGGCACACTGACTCTGCACTACTGTCCTAACATCCGCCTTTTTGACTGCTGGGTCGACCATCTTTGAGAAGTAGAGCATCCGTTTAATCCCGGGATGCCCACACTGTTCATGTATGCTCATGATCCGCTCGAGATCCATACTGAGCGCAGAAGCTGTACATGGCAGCTGCAGAGGTTCAGACTCTTTTCGAGCAGCAGTCAACCAACACTGCAGAATGCGAGTCAATGCATCTGCTCTGTTGATTGCCGATTTAACTAACGCTACATCCACAGACAGGTTGTACTCTTTGATAGTTTCAGTCAGCGTAGCGAGCCGCCTTCGTATCAACATCTCACTTGATGCCTTGGTGGCATCTGGTAAGTGCATCTGGTATCCAACGCTGAGTGCATACTGAGTCTGTGATGATGTGTAGCACTGTTGCTTGCCATTGGAGCGCCAGGTTAACCCCCTTCAGAGTGGCGTCTAGTTCGGCCAGGTTTATGTGTCGTGCATCATTCTCAGGTCGTAACCAGCAGGCGTCTTCTATGATGGACCTGTTATCCTCAAGGGCGACACCCATGGCCAACGAGCTGGCATCCACCCAAACGGTGAGCTCGTTCCCCTTAATGCACCAGTCACCTCACATGGGATTGTCTTGCATCACTCTCTCCATAGTTTCAGTTATCATGCATCTTAGGGTAACATTGTGCACCTCGTCATACCATCTTGACAAAACAGAAGTCATGCGGCGCTTTATGGCTGCTGCCGCCACTCTGAGCCAACCACAGGTCGAAAGGCCTCCTTGCCATTGCTGCTGGATTCAGATAAAGCGGGTCAACGTCTGAGGTTTGCTGAAATATCTTATGTTGAAATGTGTCACGAAAAAAAAAAACAAATTTTTGTCTCTCCTACTGTCGTAGCGATGGGCACAGTCTCCACTTCTGAGACGAACTGCCCTCCTTCTCATTCCAGCCCTTTACATAGAGCTTGGTAACTCGCCTATGCAAAACACCAACAAGCCAGCTACCAATCACAGTTTTTGCACCTGCCCACCTCCATTCGCTTTGCTGGTGTCAAGTTGACCGACCAACTCATTACAGAAAGTGCTGCAAACATTCACATAGAGGTAGTGAATGTTTATGAAAAGGCTATGCTTGATGTAAACATAGTAACAAGATGGGTCAGTGGAGTTAATGATAATCCTAGAGAGAAAGGAGAAACTGATCGTATTGACAGGCCCTGTAGTGGCAGGGTAGCTACTGCTGTGAATGAAGATAAGTCAAACAGGCTATTGCTTTAATTAAAGCTGACAGAAGAATAACTAATGATAAAACTGTAAAAACTGCCAAATGAGCCATGGTACTGCCTGCAGTTTAGTTTGGATACAGAAAGTTTTGTGCAAAATGGTTTCCTCTCAGAAGGGTCACAGAAGAGTTTCTGAAGTTACATAACATGGATTGAACTTTCCTAACCAAGATAATTGCAGGAAACAAGACCTGAATTTGGTATTAAGCAAGAGAACAAAAGAAGGTCACAGGAATGGCACAATCCAGAAAAAGGTTTAAGGCAGTACTTTTCATTTTGAGGATAGCCATTATTTGGGCCCATTAAGAAAGGTACTCAAAGGATACCTATTTTTCAATGATGATGAAATGAAAGAAACTTTCATGCGGCTAAGAAAGAAGGCAAGAAACTTCTATGAAGCATGTAGACAGACCCTCATTTAAAGGTGGAAGGAAAAGTAAGGAGTCTATGTTGAGGATTCCTGGGACTTTTGCATTCATTTTGATGTTTTATGTGGTTCTACTATTAAATCTGTTGTCATTAAACAAAAATGTTTTGGCCAACCTTTGTATATAGTTAATAAAAATACACAAAGTTTAAGAAAATTGTACAGAAGAAAATGTTGACATACCCCAAAGGTCAAAACAAAGGAAGGTCATGTAAATTAGCTTCTGCTAACCAATTGGGGTTCAAGTGTCACTGAGTGGAATGGATTGCATAGAAGAATCTGCTAATACATTTCTACTCAACCAATAAAAAACCTGGAAAGGATCCAGCAAACTGCTATAAAAGGAACTGACTTTTTTTTCTACCAGAGAGAGATTTTCACAGTGTGTGTGTGTGTGTGTGTGTGTGTGTACATAAAGATCTACATCTATGGTAGTGTAACAGTTATTGTATGCAGAAAGTAGCCATTGAACAGAATTCAAGCTCCAGTGTTGCTTATTACTTTTGCACTAATATCCTTAGCTAATGGGTTAAATAGTAGTGTAGACTGGACTCTCTGGCCTTGGGTGGCAACCAGTCTAACTGAATTCCAAGCTTAAGTTAAGGCACTGGTCAGTCAGTTATGTGCCATGCGTGATACATGCGTAGGCAATTATGTATCTTTCGATACATGACTGACAAGGCAAATTTTTTCCCCTGCAGTAGGTTGCCATTTCTTTCTGCAGTAGACCAGTTGCCATCCAAAGCTATAGAACATAGTCCATCCTGCTATTTACCCATAGCTAGGGGGAGAAGAAGAGGATTCATACCCTTCCCAAGGGCATTAGCACGTAAATGAATGTAATAGATTCGACTGGAGTTCGAACTTGGCTTTCTGATTTCTCAATCCGAGCCGCAATTATTCCAAAACTATTATATTTACCAAGAATTTGTGGCAATTCACAGATAATAAAAAACAGGAACTTGCAGAATGCTATTATCACCTATGTTCTGAAAGGATATGACATAACAAAACAAAAAAATAATCGCACATTCTAGATTCCCTCTCAATGGTAAAAGTCTTAGAATCATGACATTTAATATCTTGACATGATAAAAAGTAATGACAGCTTATCAATACTTAATATTTTGTATCATTTCCTCCTAGAGGTATGAACTTGATAATAGGTGGGGGAGGGTAAAAATCAAAGGTAAATCTACTGACCTATATAAATGTTTTTAGCAATTTTCAAATTTAGCAGGTAAACAAAGGTTAGTGCAAGTTACACACACACACACACCTATATCTGAGCTCAAGAAATATCAACTGAATCCATACAAAACCATAAAAAGGACAACATATAAACATACATAATAGAAATCACTTTGCAGACTAAGACAAGAGTAAGGGTTGAGAAGAAACATCTTTTTTTCAAATACCAAAAGCAGGAATAATCAAAGAAAAATATTCAAATCCTCGGCCGTCTTAATCCTGTTGGAGGAACTCCACCCCACCCTCAATTGACCATGTCTTCAAGGGTGTAAGCAGACACTTGGTTAATTGCAGGTTTGTGAGACTATTTAACCCATAGTTGGGATTTTGAATTCAAAGTTGGGCTTATGGAACAGTTGCCAGCTAAGGCTATTTACCCACTGTCTTTTGGGGGGGGGGAGAAATGGATTCATTCTATTCCCAAGGTTATTTGCACATAAGCGAATGTAACGAACTTGACTAGAATTCAAACTCAGATCTCCGATTCATCGATCCAAGCTACTATCCATTACTCTATAAGGCTTATTCATAGAATAGTTTTATATTATCCAACATCACAACTTTCATCTTCCAAAAGAAAAAAATATGTCAGTAAGAATTTGATAGTCAAATCACAGAGCTGGGGATTACAATGTATATGGTTCAATTCCTGGTCAAGAGGATATGAAACACAAACAATACAATTGAAAACTGAAGTGAAAATGGTGAAATGCTTCATTTAAAATGTGATAGGTGACTTTTGTTTGCATGTTAAAATCTCTTAAGCTATTAGATTACTAGCCAGAAATTTTACTTAAATTTCAAAGTTTTTTATATCATTTTAAAGGTCTCCAAATAGAGGTCACAGCACTTTTAAACTTAAATAAGATTTTGTTATCAGCTAAAAGGTTAGAAAAGTTTTTTGGTCTACACTTGTAAGAAAAACCTTAGCCATTTTCTTTTCTACTATACTAAGCTTAGTAAATATCAGTACAAAGAAATGGCTGCATTAGTCTATATTCAGTCTCACTAGTTTCAAATTAACATGTAGTTATGCCAAAATAAAATAATATACAATGATTAATGATTCTAAAACAAATTTTAACAAATTGTTGCAAATTTAATATAGACAAGTCATTCTGTCTTGAATATTGCAATTATAAATTTAATTTTTATTGATTCAAAGATTTATTTAATTTCTTTTTTAGTTTAATGCTTTTTAATACAGTATTAATTAACTGTTTTTTTCATAACTTATCAACCCATTGTGAGTTATTTAAAGCTTAACTTTTTTTGGGGGGGGCAAGTAAATATTGAATAAATCTTTTGGAGATAATGATTTTTCCAGATTCAAGTTACATGATTTAGCCCAGAGATGGAGTAAGGAGATGGATTCACAACTTTCCAAAGGGTATTTGTGCATAAATGAATGTAATGAACTTGACAGGAATTCAAACTCAGCTCTCAGATTATTCCAATCTTCAATCTATTACACCAACTGCACATTCACTTTTAATATAACAAACATGATAAATCAAGTAAAGACAGGCCATTTTTGATGGAATTGATATAAAATCTTCACATACTGATTATACTCAATGTTTTGAATCTAACTCTTTATTCAATTCATGAGGATAGATTGTTCTCATTTTACTTTTCCATATTTAGAGAATATCTTGTATCAGTTAAGAGTTTCTAGTCTATTTTGCCTGAGAAGAGAGTGTCAAAGGTCCTGATAAATAACTTGATAGAAATGTTGACATTCTATTTGCAAACAACATACTTCCAACTGAATTTCTGACATACCAACAGGAAGAAAGTTTAACTATAGGATTGCCATTATCTGCAGTTATGGTAAATATATACATGGAATATTTCAAGACAATTGCTATAGAGAAATGTGAAGACTGGGCCAGAATACCTTGTGGATGTGGTATTCCGACAGTGATAAATTGCCTTTGTCTAAGTTTTGGATGCAAGTCCAAAATGATGCAAAAACGACAGAGAGCCACAGAAAAATTTGAAATGATGATATGCTTTCTACAAACAAGACCCATAGACAGCCCAAGGGCATATGTGGTAAGGGTGGAGGGATGAGTAAAAACTAATTTGGAAAGAGACAGTGAGACTAGACAGAGAGAGAAAAAGGGTAATTATTAATCTGTGGCTGGAAGTCAAGATAATTGACAAAGAAAAACCCTAGAGGATAAGATGACTGGAGAGAAAAACCCTAGAGAATAAGATGACTGGAGAGAACCCCCCCCCCCCAAAAAAAAACATAAATATCATGTCCTGCCAATCTTTTCAGTAAGCTTAATAGAGATAAATGTCATCTTGGATCCTCTGATTAAGAAAGTACACATCAATTCTTTTTTTTAGATATTAGGGTTCAAAATTTCTTGGTTAGATGGTTGCTCTAAGGACCTTTTTTTTTCTATGTGCCATGCCTCTTCAGGGTGTTGGCCATCATGGCTATCCACAATTTCCTCTCCTTTGTAGTGCTTAATGAATTTTGTCTGTCATTTCTCCTATCTTTCTGTAGAACCACATTTTTGCTGCTTACAGACTCTTCTTCATCTGGGAGGAGAATATCCAGCATTCACTGCCATAGGAGGACTGATATTATGTAACAGTTCACTACTATTCTTTGTTTCTAACAAAAAGTTTTTGTTTCTTAATACTTTGCTTAGCTTTTGGAAGGCATCCCACTGCACCTTTGGATTTCAGTGTTGTCCTTTCTGTTCTCTGTTAAAATACTTCCCAGATATTTCAATTGTTGTACTTACACTTTCTAAAAAGGAGAACCTATGCTTTAATAAAAATTAGTACTGAGCAAAGATTTATAATAAACAGAATAATCCATAAATTATAGATTAAAGGATAAGTTTACAGCAAACTAACATTCATGCCCGCAAAAAAAAAAAACGGAGTATCAAAAGGCCAGTTTTTACCACTATTATTTTGTACTACCTTCATTCTTTCAACAATGTTTATTTACACGATTATAAAAATGTGAAATAAATACAATGCAAGATTTATTAGTTACCATTTTATAAAAGAAATAAATGTGAAAAGAAATCTTTTTATTCAAAAATTTAATAAAAAGTTACAAAATTATCAAAATACGTAAACCATCTACAATGCAATATTTATTATTTACCATATTATAAATAAATATGAAAACAAATTTTTTATCCATAATTTTATAAAAATATCAATGAATTATATAAATATTTATTTCTTTATAAATTGGTAAATGGTAAACATTGCAATCTATTAGTTGTTCACGTTTTTAGAATATTGTAAATATAAAATTATCCTTGTAAATAAACAATCTAATAAAAAATTGAATTTAATATTTTTCTTGGAAATTCTCAAAAAACAAAAATGTATAAATTAACTTTCATCATATGTTTATGTTTTATTACAATTCTAATCATTGCTTTTTAAAACAAACATTGCTGAGGAGTGAAGGTAGTTAAAATAATAGTGGTGTCAAGAGAAAAGCCATCCTTTTGACACACTGTTTTATGGTGGGTATGAAGGTTAAAGATTGCCAAATTTACATTGTTAATAAGAATTAATTGAATCTCCTCAAAAAACAATCAAATAGATTGGTTGTCATAAAGAAAGACTTAGGAGGTTTAGTCAGGCAAACAATTGTTCATGAATTTCTTTCTCTTTAGGTTCTTAACAATTGTGACCTTTTTCCAAACTAAGCTAAGTTTAATATTAAATAACAACAGAGTATGAAACAATACAATTAAAATAATATGAGAATTATTATTATTATTAACAACAGATACTGCTCAAGATATTTGTTCATTCTGTAATAAATTTAAGTAAAAAAGATGTATAATGAAGACTAGTGATAACTATTGCTATGAAGTTATTTACAAAATTTTGTTTTTCCAATTACAAATTAACACAATCAAATTAGTTGAATGTATAGGTCAAATCAAGACCTCTTGGTTTCTTGTTGGAAGCTAGAGTTCATTCAACTCTATACTAAAGAAGCAATCAATTTATTCTTTGTGTGTGTGAATGTTAAGTAAACATCAAGGCAATTTTTGTTACTTAAAATTAATATAGCCTAAAGTGACCAAAACTACTAAAGTTGTTTCAGATTTTTAAAAAAAAAGAAAAATGTGTGTTATGAAAAATGTTTTTTTTTTAATTTTTTTTTACAATGATATTCTCCTGGTACAAGGCCCAAGAGCCACTCGAGGTAGAGGGTTATAGACTAAGTGGCACAGTTTATGGGGATATATGGGGGGAGATAATGGTTGACGTTAGACTTGAACAGGTTAAAACTGTAGTGATCAGGGAAGCATCATCTTGGGAGTCAGTTCCAAAAAGCAGCAGTTTTTTTTTTTTTTTTAAATTGAAATTTTTAGACATATATTCATGACCATACCTTATTGCTAAAGAAATTGAGAGACAAGGTAAAAGAAAAAGAAAAGTACATAAATTAGACAACTTGAAACCAGTTATTTAGTAATAGGTTGTTGTTAGTAGAGACCAATATTTAGTATCATTTATCCTGTTGTATAAGTCTGGACATGTCCCAGAGTTACCCTATCACATGGAAATGAGAATTAGATAGTCATCCAACATGAATCAATTATTGAATACATCAACAAATTGCAGCTGACCAGTCCCAAAGGACAATTGGTTCTTGATTGTGTCATGAATGACATCTCAAGGTGACAGTAAATCAAAATAAACTATGCAAATAACAAAAGAAAAAAAAAAAATTAAAACTAGTTCCACTGTTGTAGGCATACTTATATATCTTATGAAACTTACATTGCCTGCTGTGGATGTGTGTGTGTGTGTGTATGTATACATACGTACATATGTATGTATACATACGTACACACACACAGACACACACACACACACGTTTTGAAGACAGTGAAATCTTGGTCCCAAGCACTTGTTATAAACTAACTAGCATTAGGAGCTGTTTCCAAAACAGTGTAAATATCAGTCTTTATTGCTGTCAGTATCTTTATAGTCATTTATTTCCAGTAAAATGGCAATATAAAGTAGCACCAATCAGACTGAACAGATGTTCCCTTGGGGAGCCACTCTGCCTTGAAAGACCATTGAGCCATAACTCAGACCTGACCTCTTCCATATGTTCCATTGCTATCTCCTCTACTTTTACAAGAGCCAGGTCAAGCCAAAAATGGAGTATTATTGTCATATTTGGGTGGTAGCTGCCCAGACCTCACTCTACAACCTTGATAGAGTCCAAAAGGGTCTCTGAGCCCTTGTGGGTGACAAATTAGTCTCCACCTTCCAATCTCACTCCTACAGGTGGGATGTGGCAAGCCTCTTGCTGCTCCTTTGCTACTTCCACAGAAACTGCTTAGGTGAACTACATTCCCTGGTCCCACCAATTCAAACCTTCATGGCAAGGACACACCATGCCACTTACATAATAGCAAACCACCCACATTCCTTTTACATTTCATTGGTAAGTTCTGCTCAAACATCTTCTTCCTGCCAACCCTTGCTCTGTGGAACAGATTCCCAAGAGGATGTTTCCCCTGATCACTACCATCTTAACCTGTTCAAAGTTAGGGTTAACTATTATCTTTCACTCCTATCTGCACAAATTGCCTCCTAGCATAACCTTTTACCATGAGTACTCAACTAGGCCTTGTATAGGGTGAACCTTACTTAAAAAAATAATGCATTAGGGGTGTTGTTTAGCTTAGATTGTACTGCAGAGTATCTTGCTAAAATCGAAATGGCAGAGCCCATGAGAAATTGCTGTCAGTATTTTTAGTCATTTATTTGCAGTAAAATGGCTATTTCCTAAAATGGGCCAGCACAGGCAGGCAACAATGCTATAACAATACAGCAGTGAAAGTATTAATTTAGCAGATATTGCATCAATATACATTGTATTTCCTTAAGTCATTGTAGCCTTCAAGTTTGGTGCTTGAGAACTGCATAAAGGAATGAATCTTTAACCCTTCATAGCATTTAAGAGACTAATAGAAATTCTGTGTATTAGAAATATTTGTTACAAGTGAGTATAATTATGCTCTTAAAATATCCTTGGATTCATGCCAGCCAAATTTCATATATTACCGATTTAAAAAATAAAAACAGCAGTTAAAAACCATAAATTTGTAAAAGATAAAACACAAGTTTTTCTTCAAATATATATATTTTTTTAAAATCAGTTCACCCCAAGCAAGGCGATAATACCAGTAAGATGCAAGCGACTAATGGTAGTCAAAGAGAATTAAAATCTTTGGAAGGCACCAGAAAACAGTGGATAAACGTTTACTCCTGTTCAAAAGGCTGTAGAGAAGTGTGAAGCAGGCAATAAGCAAACCTATCTAAAGATTCTATTTTTATAAACAATAAAATTATGCAATAGTCTTTTCATTAATATTGGAAGCATGTAAATCATGCTACATAAAAACATGGTGAATTGATTAATAGATTTATTTATACTTAGAGTCTCTGTGATTCTTTTGATGATCTTGAGCGAATGGCCTAGTTAAATTTTTTGCTGTTTACATTGATTTATGCAATTTATTTTAATGAATAGACAAAAGTTTGGCAATTTGCTAGAAAATCTATGGAATGATAATACAAGTGCCTTTTTGTTTTATGAATCATACAAATGAGTGTGAATTATCCTTTGGAATGAGCTATTTAGCAATTGAGAAAATGAAAAACAATGGAATACTGCAGATGTGGAAGGAATGTAGCAACAAGTATTTCACAACATCTGCAGAACAATTATTTTTGACATTATTTTTCCTACATCAATTTCTTTGTTTTGTACAAGGAATAGGAATTAAGAAGCTCTGCTACAATTTCAAAATTTAAATTTAGTAGAAGATGGTATATTTTGCTTCTGAGTTAAAACACTTTGTATAGCTTTGAATATTAGAAAAAAATACTTTGTAGTTGGAGCTTCAAATGTCGAATTTTATTATTTCAGCATATTAAATCCTAAATTTAGGGTGCATATGAAGGTGCTTGTTATATACTGCAAAATAGAGTATATTGGAAAGTTATGAATCTGCTTAATACATTTAGCAATAAAACACTGCAATATTCATGTTTGAATGCTCTCTTATATAAACACACACAATTATCAATTGCAAATATATGTATATCTATGGCAATAGAATGGAATTTTATTGACATAATCTGAGATGGTTGTAACAACTCAGGCAAAGTATAGCAATCAGTTACCTCATAAAAATAGATTTCAATAGCAAGAAATGAGAACTTCAAACATTATGGATGGTTAGCTAACAAAGATAAAGAATGATTGATTGATTTGCTTTTTATAGCTTATCAACCTTTTGCAGGTTATTTAAAGCCAAAAATATTTTTAGATTCTAAGAATTGTTTTTTAAAGAATTATGATTTACTGATACAAGTCCAACTAATTAACCCATAGCTGGGGAGAGAAGAAGTGGATTCATACCGTTTCCAAGAGCATTTGCATGTAAGTGAATATAATGAACTTGACTGGAATTGGAACTTTGTTCACTGATTTCTATTACAGTACCTGCACATCTAAGCTTACAGCATCTTGTATTCCTAAGCAGTCACCCATCTAGGTACTGATCAGTTTTGATGTTGCTTAACTTCAGTGATTGTATGAAAACCAGTGTTAAGACGAAGAATGACAAGAACATACTCTGACATGTTTATTTGCTATTAGACAAAATTTTAAAATTTTTGTTTGGGTTATAAAAAACAAAGGCAATGTTTTGTGACTAAGATTGAAAAGGCAACGGTTTGAAAATAATTCTTAGTGGTCATTTAATACAATTTATGAAGCTTTACTTTTATAATAAATAGTATCAACTGTTAATTTTTTGGTTAAAATGAGTAGAAAGTAAATTCCTTTCAGTTTTGTATAAAAATAAGATTCTTTCTTGAAGGCATCAAAGTCACAAGTTTTTGCAGCGACTTACTCATAAAGAGAATGTTTGAAAAAAAAAATAAATAAATAGGTTGTCATTTAAAAGTTAAGGATTTGACAATTCATTTTCTACTTTATCTTCTCTTCTGTTGTCTTTTAAGGCATTTATTTTTGCAAAGGAGAATTGACAGAATTAATGATGTATTTTCCTGAAATTAGGAATGTAAAGAAAACTATGTAGAGTTGAAATAAATAAAATTTTGAGAATAAATTATTGTCTGTGTCACAAATAGGAAAAGGTTGGCACCCATAGAAAGTAAGAAGTAGCTTATTCTGGAGAATAATATGGTATACAGTTGAGAACACAGACTAATATAATAAACAGTTAATCATTAACTCCTCCGCCTCAGTAAGAGAGAATGCTGTTGAAATAGACCAGTCCATCTTTGTCAGCTACTCCACAACAATATATATATATATATATATATATATATATATATATATATAAACAGACCACTTTAAGGTTCCATGTTTTTATTTAAATTATTAGCTCTGATTTACATTGAGCACTCTGGATTTTATCCTCCATGGGTCTACCCATACGGATTACCTAGTTTTTCGTAAACTATATATATATATATATATATATATCTCTATCTCAATTATGTGGTGCAGGTTCAATTTATATTACGCGAATCATTTATCTTGCCATTTATATCATTAACTTCATTATCTGCTTTTTGTATGAATGATTCGCGTAATATATATATATATATATATACACACACACACACACAAGTTTCATTAAAAACAACTGACAAAGTACTGCGGTTAAAATTTTTTCCCCAGTTGGGATGATGACTGGTGTAGGATTTTGATTATATCAAGTAAATATTCTATTTCTCCAATACTAGTGATAAATATATAAACCTGTCCAGTCATAAACTAACAGACGACCAGAAGGAATTCCTAAATCTAGCACCAAATTGCCATCTCCAGCCTATTTTAGGATAGGCCAAAAAGAAGAAAAAGAAAAGGGGAGTGGATAATAAAATTTGACAAAAGTGTAAATACCATTTCAACCCCAATTCTCAATAAGAAAGAATTACAATATTTAATAACAACTTATGGATATGAAAAAAATATAAGAATTTAGAAATTTTAAAATATACAAAAAGCAGAGAAATAATATTTAATGAAAGACTAAAACATGTTATATATTTTTTTAGAAAATAGTGTTTGTTTTAGCAATAGTCAAACAAATGCTTTTTCATACTAAATTTAAAAATTACATAAGGAGAAAGTCAAAGCAAAAGATGGTCCTAAAAAGTGCTGCAGATTTGTGAACCTGAGCAAAATCAAAAAGAAGAAATAATATCTGATGTTTGTAGTTTTGGGGTTTGAGGCAAGTGGGTTAGGCTGAAAGTTTTTCAGCAACCTTACACACAATACATACACTAATCTAATAGATAACAAAACAATTCCTATAAGGTTTTCAGTTTTTTTTCCAACTTTATGCATACAAGATGTTAGAGTTTTTTTCTGTATGATATGTAATCTATGTAATTAATCAAGAAAGACTGGATAAATTGTATAGACAAAGGAAATTATGTTGAAAAATAAATATTTCATTATTAGGTTACAGACTTGCTAGTGTACTTGTATATAAATAATCTCAAATTGTAAGCAAATGCAGCTAGTAAAGAAAAATTGAGCAGGTAATGATGAAGTCAAAAGTGATACAATTTGTATACAATTAATTTCATATATGATAAGTAATTATTTTGGTCGAGGTTACTTCATCAATAATAGTTGGCTTCATGGTTTCCCTACGCAGCATAAAAAGATTTATGTCAGTAATTACAGAAGAGAGAAAGAAAATATGAGTTTTAAATCAATAAATCCCTTATCATAAATAATATTAGTATTAATAGAACCGCTATTCATAACAGAATTGAGTCATAGTATTAAATATTGTTGTAATTGAACAGAACTGATCTTTTATAGCTGAAGTTCTTTTCAAAATTCACATTTCTCTTAAAGTAATCTTGTATGCTAAATAAAAAGGGGAAGAGGTCATAATAAATGGTAACATTAGCAGTTTCCTTAAAAGGAAACATTTTGGCATTCATTGACCAAACAACGAGTGCTATTTTCGGTTGAAATTTGTAAAATCTTTCTCTAAAAAAAAAAAAAAAAAATAGGTTTCTCAAGTTCACTAACAATTACATCCCTATGAAAGTCTTGATCTGAAGAGGATATTTCAGAACAGGACTCTACATTTTAGGTTAATGTTTTGGTTGCAGCAATTTACAGTGTTGTATGAAACTAACCCTAGCACAATTTATTCTATGTTCAATTACTTTATCTCCTATACTAAATTTGTTATAACTGATCTGTATACAAAGTTATTTCAACTGTTTAGTATTTACTAATTCTACATCCTGAATATTTATAATGGTTTGAGTGTAGCTACAATCATGGTATTCATTCCACTTCCAGATCATAGTTTCTGCTTTAGTAAGGTTTATCTTGACTCCTATTTCTTGGAACACTCGGAGGTGGGGGGGTGGGTATGAGAACAGAAAGGGAGGGTCAATAAATGGAGAGTGGATGGGAAATGATTAAGATAAAGTCTTTCAAATTAGAACAGGAACTCAGAGAAATAAAACTAAAAATATCCATCAATGTCTTTTAGTAAAATGATTTAACAGAAATGAAAATATTTCCATGATGTCTTACCAATGTTACAATATAATTAAATCATCAATGGCCAAAAAATAAATAATATATATGCAACAACATCCCAAAATAATATCTTAAGATTTCTTCTTCAATCACTTGCTCACTCCTTAATGTTTAGCATACTGCATTATTAATATTACTTTGCTGTAATGGAATAACCAGTCACCCCCATGAATGATTACACTATAGGTAGTAAGTACCTATAAAGTCAACTGTCTATGAGAGACTTCAGGAAGAGTGAGAGCGAGACGATGCAAGCATGTCTGACCTTCCAATTAGTGGCACTCACTACTAGATTATATAACTGTAAGTAAACTGGGACTGCAAAGGAAATATTTGTCGCAAATTATTTCCACGTCACAGAGAATAAATCACTAAGTTCCAGCTTGAACATTGAGGACAGAAAGAAATGCCGAAAACTCGATTCGCAAATGCTATCTCGCTAATCAAAATGCACGCCACCAGTCAGAAAAATAACTCATTCTTCACCCATCGTGGTAGCCAAAATTGCCAAATTCACCAGATTTGAGAACACCAACTGCTTTTATCGGGCGAACATTTTTTCCATTCGTCGACAGTTGAGAGACGATCTCCAGTATTTTGCATATCAAAGTATGTTTAATTGCGACTCCTGCGTCAGACTTGTTTTTTTTTTTTAATTCATATATTCCGTCTTCAGCATGTCATGTGGAATATGTGCCCTTTTGTTTGGTAATTAATTTTCTTTTTTGCCAGCTTTTCCGTTGTAAAATACATGCGACTCGCTGTCGCTTAGTCTGACGAGGTAAATCCCCGTTTTCTTCGCTATAATAACTGTATAACTGTACCATATTTCATATTGTACTTGTGTACAATAAACCTTTCTTCAATTATCCACCTGGGGATAATTATTCCCTTAGCATGGAATATAACACTTTCCTATCCACTACATTCTTTTTCAAGACCTCTCAATTGCAGTATCCTTATTGTTAATTTCATTCAAAGTTGTTGTCTGTTGCCATAGAAGGATATGACAACACAACTATGGAATTCAAACACACAGGGATCAGAGTCACCTTCAGTGGCAGGATAAACTTTTTGTACAGCAAATGAAGTCACATACAGAGTGATGAATGTTAATAAGTAGGGAGATTCTTATTAGCTCTAGGAGTGGGTGAAGGGGAGGACATTTATTTGGCACTCAAGAGTAACAGACTTGCAATTCAATAACAAAAAAAAAGGTTAAGTGTTCAAATCTCATTGTAAGCTTGGTTTTAACTTTCAATTCCTATTGCTTAATTAAAAGTCATTGAATAAATGTAAACTGTTGTAAAAAAAAAAAAAAAAAATAAGAGACTAGTAAAAAATTAGTAATTATATCAATTTAAGAAATTCGGAGAAAATACAACTAATTTATGAGTTTATAAACTATTTCAGTAACTAAATCAGATGACAAAAGATACACCAAATTTTATTCTTAATAGCAAATTAAAACACCAAAAGGAAAGGTGGTTGTTCTGGTATGAAATTCATATTTTTTTTATTATTTTTATTTCTTTCATAAAAATACTCATCCATCAAAAAGTAAACAAACTATGGTACTAAATTCATATTTATCAATAATGAATGGTCTGGAAACCCCATGATCAATGCACTTATATGTGGTCCCATTTAAGCCAATGAAAGAAATATGGACGCAAAGTTTGCCTTGTTAAAAAGAGACAATGTAGTTATCAATACCCCATCATATGGTACTTACTGCCAAATCCTAACTCAAATGTTCTATCAATTGGGTATCATTACAAATTGTTTCAAGTGGTAGGAGATAATGGCAGCTAAAGATAAGGTTTCCCATTTTGCAGTATAGCTGTCCAAAGACAAAATTATAAATATCTGCCATCACTAGATAATTATCCAAAATGATTTTAACCATTTAAGTAATGTCTGAATATTCACACTGACAATTTACAAATGTTAAAGCAAAATAATTTGGCTATTGTGCAAGAGGGCCTAGAAACATGCTAACTTCATAAATTCTAATAAAGGAACAACACACACTATTAAGCTAATAGCAGATAATGATTGATGAATTATAAAACATTTCATTTCTTAAAAAATTTTCTAAAATCTTTCTAAAATAATTTTGTATGAAATTTTTTTTATTTTTTTATAAGTTTACAATATAATTTAAACTTCATTTTTAAACAGTCAAACAACTGTAGTTTTTTTTCTTTTTTGTATTTTGAAACTTTTGGCTCATGGCAGAATTTTGCCCCTATTGGAAAAAAAAACAAAAAAAAACTGTTTTAATTCTCCAGGTATCAATTTCTTAAAATATGTAAAATGTATTCAGTCAAGTGGCAATTTGCTGCAATTTTATAAAAGGCCAGGGAAGAAATATTTATATCAAAAAGGAGAAAATTCATTCATTTTTTTTTTTTTTTTATTAAATGAGGAAATAGAAAGATTTATATTAAAAAGGGGAAAATAAAAAGTAATCAATATAATTTTTTTGAAATTTCAATAGTTGAATTTATATTTTTAAAATAGTGTCCAGATTACATATCTATAGATTAGTAAATTAGAATGTTTTTGAACAAAAATGTTTCTTTGAATTAAATGAAGCATATCAGAAAATAAATCCATTCTACTTCTTCTGAATGATAACATTTGAGAAACTTAAACCCACTAAATTATATGTAATAGAAATAGGTTTTTGGTAAGGAGTGTAAATCTTCTAAAAACCTTTAAGAAAACAAATTCACACTAAAATAGGCTCCATTTTCCAAGCAATCTCTAAATAGCTTGTAAAAATTTAAGTATTTGGTCTTACTCACTGCTATTATTATAATCATCATTATTTATTTTGAATGTAACCCATTTGTGTAGATGTCTTGAGTACCAGGAAAGATATGGACATACTTTATTATGCTAATTTTTTT
The DNA here is from genome assembly GCA_964036315.1 of Acanthosepion esculentum. Classification (NCBI taxonomy): domain Eukaryota; kingdom Metazoa; phylum Mollusca; class Cephalopoda; order Sepiida; family Sepiidae; genus Acanthosepion; species Acanthosepion esculentum. The sequence continues at coordinate 19,095,198 of OZ038485.1, read as the reverse complement.
TGTTTTTGATGATTTTATAAATTATATATATAATATTTTTAAACTTATTTAAATATGATTTTATATGTGTTCATTGTTATTTTAGTGTTTTGATGTTTCTGATATTTTTAATGGCTAACATAAACTCGAGTAAAGCAATCTAAGATGAGTTTTATTTTTACATATGATATTTAAGAAAAACCAACATATCTTCAAAAATGACTTAATTCGAAACACCGTAAGCCGCGGTATCCCCGTATTTAATGTGAGAGTAGAGGTTTACAACCATTAGTATTTAAGGTGAATTAATAAAATTTGATTTTAAATTTGTAACACCTAATTAAACATGATAAAGACAAAATGTCTGAATTAGAAATCATATTCAAAATGAACTTTCAGAACCAATATCTCTAATCATCTTAGAGACATCCAGTTTCATAGACAAATTTGAAGAAATTGTCAGAATTAATCTCCATCCAAAAAATTTGCTTTCATATTCAGAAAAAGAACACCTGTAAAATTTGGGATATTGAGGGAAATCTTTCTTTTTTTTTTTATTATTTTAAATTGATGACAAGGCAAAATCTTTGAATAGAACTGGAGAAGAAAGGAGAGGCAAACAAATTATATATTTTAAACAAGCAGGATGGTACGATATTTCAAGTCTCAATATGATTTGATGGATGCAAAAGGAAAAGAAAGAAAGAAAGAAGTCTAAAAGTCATTGCTGATAACACAACAGACACTGAAAGTTGAGTGCATGTTCTTTTCAACTGTGCTTACAGTTGGCTGGGATCAAAGCTTAGTATCTGTTCTCTCCTCATTTGAGATGGGAGATGCCCAATCCTAGGGATTCTACTCCTGCAACAGCACCTTCCTCATTGCACTAAGAGACTTAGGGTTGATGTAATATCAATGTCAGTGGTAATTTTCATCCTTGGCTAATATGTATGCGCATAGACTTCCACATAAATAAAAAAAAGACCTTATGTCACATTCTGTCTTTGTAGGGAGGGCAGATAAATAACGCTTACAGTAGAGCAAGCATTTTGAGCAACAGGCATGATAGTCATTATGCTTTCATTAGTAATTTAAACAGTAACCTTTACCAACTAGAAATAGATAATACCATTGCAGGCATACATACCATCTTAAGAATTCAATCACTAGCCTGTAATGACTCCTTGGACACTCCTAACCATGTTCAAAAGGTTGTTTTTTTTTAAGAAATAGAAGCTTATTTAAATTTTATCACAGTACCACTTTTTAAAAAAATGTTTTCTTCTTTATAATTTCTATACATTAATGTTAGTTTAGCAACAATACTGCTGGTTCAAAATATGTATGAATGTACTGTGAAAGCAAATACCAAGAAAATAAATACACTTAGTCAAGTTCAGGCTTCAGTAAAACAAGTAATGATCACTCCACCCCGACAAAATAAAAAAAAAATTATTTACAAAGTAAGACTTTGATTTAACAGAGTGTTATATACTGGAAAAAAAAAAAAACCTGGTAAGACTGTTTATTACTGAAAGTTCTTAGTGCAACCGAGGGGTGTTGCAGAGGGCAAACTAAATCTATTAATCCTCTAGGGTTTTTATATTTAAGACAAATTGAAAAATAATCTTGCAAACTTTTTCATTGTGTTTTCTATTATCCCTTAACAAAGTCAGCTAAATATAAATGAAAGCTTATAAGGACTTAAACTGTGCCATACCAAGTTAATATTTAAAGGATGAAAATAATGTCCCCAAATACAAAAATACTTTGTAATGAGTTTCAAAGAAAAAGTGAAATTCATTTTTAAATAAGTAAAAAAGAAATTTTAAAACTTAAATCTAAAAATGAAATGAAGCATGAATTCTTTTCATCCAATTTGTTTCAATACAGAACTATATATATATATATATATATATATATATATATATATATATATATATATATATATATAGGAGGCACGGTGGAGTAATGGATAACGGCTTGGATTGAGGAATCGGAGAGCCAAATTCGAATTCCAGTCGAATCCATTACATTCACTTACGTGCTAATACCCTTGGGAAAGGTGTGAATCCTCTTCTTCTCTCCCCAGCTATGGCTAAATAGAAGGACAGACCGTGTTCTACCGCGCGTGTATAGCTAAAGGCACGGTGGAGTAATGGATAGCGGCTCGGATTAAGGAATCAGAAAGGGGACTTCGAATTCCAGTTGAATCCTTTACATTCACTTACGTGCTAATACCCTTGGGAAAGGTGTGAATCCTCTTCTCCCTCCAACTATGGGTAAATAGCAGGGCAGACTAGGTTCTATAGCCTTGGATGGCAACTGGTCTAGGAGAAGGTCAACTCTGAATTCAAAACCTGCGGAGGGTCGTTTGGGGACCTTGTGGCACTCAGTGCACCAGGTCCCTGTATTCGTCCCTCCAAAAAGTGTGGATGGTCCTGCACAAAGCCTTCAATATATATACACACACACACACACACACACACACACACACACATTACTTCTAAAGAAGTCATGTATTTTTTATTTATTAATCCAACAGATTTTACCATGGAGTGCATTTTTATTTAATAAGATTTCTCTAATATTCAGGCTGGTAGACAGAAATAAATATACTGTTTAATAAATAAACAGGGCATCTACTCAAATATTGGTATCCACTAAAATAACGTTTTAAGTGATAAAATACACACGTATATATTGGGGAAAAATGTATGACAATGTGGAAAAAAGTTTTTGTGATGTGTATCGTCCTTTAGGACTTCAGACTAAATTTGTTATGTTGGTATGACTACACATGCACATGAATCAGGGATGTTGGCAATTTTTTATTTTTTTATCTGATTTCATTTAGATTCTTTTTCTTTCCATCACTTTTTTCAGTAGATATCACACACTGTGATAATAGAAGTTTTGCCAGGAATGGTGAAATGTATATATGTAAAATATGGATTTCAGATAAAGGAAACAAGACATTAATAGCATCATTTAGATTTCAAATGGAATGAACAACTTGTTTTTTGTGGATAGTGGAGTGTTGGTTTTTGACTTAAGAGTTTTACATATTTTATGCACAATTGGACATATATTATGAGAACAATTAACCTGTAGGAAATTGTAAATAATGATAACAGCAAGACAAAAATTAAGGTATATGTTTAAACTGGAAAAATTGACGGTAAAAAAAAAAAAAAAAAAAAAAAGGTTGTATATGTCTAAATTATTTAAATTGAAGAAAAGGAACAAAATATAGAAAGAAAAAAGATTTCTACCAATTATTTAATAACATGAAAGAAAAATATATATACATGCTCAAGACAGAAAATATACACATTTTTTGTTTATTTATTATTTAAAAAGATAAAAGATGTCAAACACAAACATTAGCATAGCAAGGTTTACATGACTAAACGCAGACAACACAAAGATCTTAAGTGAATAACCATGCAAGAGAGGAATAGTTGTACTAAGATTCTATAAGTTAGTAGAAACAGTGACATTGACAATAATAATAAAGCAACATAAGAAAATATTTACAAACATTGTAAAAAGACATCAACTACAGCAAAATGAAACCAACAACACTAGTGCATAGGCAATGAGAAATTGTCAACCAAGAAAACTGACAACATACCTCAGGAATTTAGGGTATTCCTTGATGAAACTCCGCAATATATGAAAAACAGATACAATAACAACTCAACAAAGAGTTCTATGTAGGTGATGGTCTTAATGCATGGAAATAAAAAGAAATTTACTAAAAATTTTGTGTTTAGACCACATGACATTATCTGAATGCTTTCTCTTCCCAAGCACTTTCAACATTTAAAATATTTGCATCTTCAAAGATTTTGATAATATTTGAAAGTATTTTCTTTTTGGCATTTTCTTTTCAGAACATACTTATTTTTTGTAAGTACATTAAACTCAAAATTTAAAACCAATAAAGAAGTTTACAACTGCAAAACTTGAATATTACATAATTAAAATAATTGCATTTAAATTTTAAAAGAACAGAGATGAGACAAGATTATTGGCCTTTAGTATCTACATTTCACATAGCTTAGTTCCTTAAATAGAGTTCTCAATCTCAATTAACAGATGGAATCTTTAAAATAAACTCACATAAGAATAACAGCTATCGTTCTTTTTGTTTCGCTGTTAAATGTTAAATCTGGACAAGCATATCCAAGACTGATTATTTGACACTGGATATATACATATGCTTACACATCTGAACATTACTTTCTTATTAGCAATATTAACTAATACTAATTTGTAACCAATATATATATATATATTCTGTAATATATACGAGTTGCAGTTGGAAAGTATCTATTTTTCCCACCCAATCTAATGCAACATGATCAAAATCCTTTGAATGAGAGGTGATACCACCTTTCCTGTTGATGTGTGAAAACTTTTGCATCAATGAGACATGTCATTTTCCAACTGTTACACCTGTACAGATGTGTACTGTATGCTTTTAGTTTTCATGCAAGATGAGCGAATGCATCAAGCAGAGATATTGCACCAAATTTTCCTGGTCAAGAACAACACACCACTTACTCAACAGGCTCCCTACTCACCTGACTTGGCATCGTGTGGCTTTTGGCTCTTCCCCAATCTGAAAACCATGCAATTTCCATGTAGAGTTGATTCTGCTGCTTCACCAGCACCTTGAAAACGAATTTTGCTGGCATGTACCACAAATCCATTAAAATAGAATGCTCTGATCCTGTGCTTATCCCCCCTTCAGCTTGTGGAGAGCCTGCTTGAGCGTACCTTACTCTCCACTGAGGTGTAACCACGGATCTTCTGGATGGCTTTGAGCTTGAGTATCACCAAGCTTTTGGTAAAACTTGATGCAATATTGCTGTTTGATGTGTTCAGTCATTTTGTGTGAAAACAAAAATCCACCAGGAACTGAGTTGGTCAACTGGTGCAAAAATTTTCATGCCTGCACAGGAAGGGTAGTATCACGTCCCACCCAAGGGATTTTGCCCATGCAGCATTAGCAGGAAAATATTTTTTAATGTACCTTGTATATGCCTTATAGAAGTTATGAGCAGCTCCAGATTTGAAACAGACTTAAGCAACAAAGAGTACAGTATAGAGTAAAAGGTACTTAGTTAAAGAGGGTTGTTATACTTATCAAACAATAAACTGCCATATTTCTTTTCCCCTGTTTATGAACTTGGAAACAAGCAGGGGTTAGTGATACAAATACAAGAAGGTTTAACATGTTTGGTCAGAATTTAGTGAGATTCAAATGTGTTTTAATATCTCTCTTGCACACTGCTTCCCAGAGGAGACAAAGTTGTCCAACCATCATGGAGTCCAAGAGAAGGAATGAAGGTGTAAATAAAAGCAAAATAAGTAGGGAACAGGGCATAAAAGAGTAGCAGAGAAAGGAAAGAGTGAAAAAATCTTTCCACTAAGAACTAGTGTTTCAAAAATATTTTGTGAAGCGATACTCTACTGTATGTGTGAGTATAAATGAAGCAATATATATTAAAATTTTTATAACTCTAGAGTACTATTCACAAATTATATATTATATATTTCAGTGGAAAAAAAAATGAATTTAATAGCACATAGATTTCCTTTATTTAAAATGGTTAAAAATCTCTCTCAAACTGGATAATTAAGCTGTGTGTGTGTGTTACATATACATATATATATATATATATATATATATATACACACACACATATAAAGAAATATAGTTTTAATGTGTGCTATATTTATGGGATAAAGTGCTCAATATCAGAGATAGAGCGTATGTAAATATAAGTATAAAAGTGAACATTGAAGTCAGCACTCAGAGGCGACAGGCTGTTTCATGCTAGACACAATCGTGGCCTGACAATTACGTCTAGCATAAAACAACCTGTCGCCTCTGAGTGTTAACTTCAATGTTCACTTTTACACACACACACACACACACACACACACACACACACAATAAAAATATCATTTTAAGCTATACTATGTTTATGGGTTAAAATGCTCAGTATCAGAGATAAAGCATATGTAAATATAAAAGTGGACACTGAGGTCAACACCCAGTAGTAACAGTGTTTCATGCTTAAACACAATCTTCTGGCCATGTGTCTACATAACACACATGGCCTGAATATTGCAGTTAAGCATGAAACAAACTGCTAGTGCTGACTTCACTGAAATATACTGTTCAAAAGAAACTCGTGTTTGAATTGATTGGTAAATGTTTGCTTTGCAAGTCACTATCTGATCCACAATTGATGTGATGTAATTATACATCAAAAACAATAACACTGTTAACACAAAGCAGACCTCAAATGACTATACATACTGACAATTTCATGCATGAGATTTTTAATATATGTCAACATAATTTAACAAATTTAAAAGAAATATTTGTTAGAACAATTAAGAATACATTATAGAGTTTAATCATAAGAAAAAAATTTGAAGCAGTTAATATTTTTTTTAATAATGTAATAAATATTTTCCCTTTTATTCTTCAAGCTTTTAATTATGCAAAGTCAACAGACTTTGTTTGCTAAATATTAATTTAGCATATGTTCAAAGATATTTAAGCTTTCAAGTATTTCAGATATGGTCATTCATACGAAATATGAAAGGCTATTAAAATGATTACATATATAAGCACAATTTGTAGTATATTTATTTCTAATATGTTAACGTACAAAAAAAAACAAATAAACGATATAAGAAAACTATCCTATTTTTGGATTAAATTAAGATATTTTATTAATTTCTTTTATACAGTATGTTCTTTATTTTTTGAAATACAAAAAATAAAATAAAAGCATTTTTTACATTCAACTTCTGATATACTATGGATTTTGATAGCAGTAGGCTCAATCAATGTATCTTATGTTAAGTTTGTGGTCACCAATGATGAACCCTGGTAGGATTTCCAGTTCTCTTAGAATTGCCTCACTGTATAGGTTGAATAAGTCTGGTGAGAAGACACATCCTTGCCTTACACCCCTTTCTATTTTTGTATATCTGCTGAACTCATTTTTTTTTTTATCTTTATGCGGGTGGTTTGCTGCTAGTACAGGTTTTTGATTATTCTAATGTCTTGCCCCAAATGTCAAGGTTACCGAGCAGCTCTAACAGATCTTTGTGGTGTACTTTGTCGCATGCCTTTGTGCGATCTATAAAGTACAGGTGCATGTCCTGCATTTGTATTGCTCTTTCTGATAACATTCTGAGCATGAATATTGTGTCCCTTGTTCCAGTGTCTTTAACTAACCCACACTGTTCTTGTCCCGCCTCTGGCCTGATTCTGCTGTGCTCTATTCATCAGAATATGCATAATGAGTTTTCTTATGTGCCTCATTAGGCGGATAGTTCAGTGGAGGTTCCATTCATTTGATCCTGGGTTCTTATACAGTGCTATGAAAATAGATCTGCTGAGATCTTCCTGTATATCCCCACAGTTGTAGATTTCATTTATTATTTCTGTAATCTTGTCTATGCCAAAATCATCTAAGGCTGTCAGCATCTCTGTCATAATTCCGTCTAGCCCTGCCACCTTGTTTCTGTCCAATTTGGTTTTTAGTTCAGGTCCCTCGGTAGTTATGTGTATTGTTGTTTCCTCTCTTTCATCATGGAAGAGTTCTCCAATATATTCGTTTCAGCACTGAAGAATTTTCCCCTTCTCTAATATGAGCATTCCATCCCTACAGTTTATGCAGCCTGTTTACAAGCATGTCTTCTGTCCTGTTGGTTCCTTTATTTGTTTATGCCTATCTCCTTTGTTGGTGGTACTCAATCTCTCTATTTCTGCACATTTTTTCTTTAGCCTACCTGCATTTGGTCCTAATTTCGTCATGTAGTTTTCTGTATTCCGTTCCATATCTTGGCAGAGTTTTTTTTGTCTCTTTTGCATCACGTCTTGAATCTCATCAGTGATCTATTTGTTTTTTTCTTCTTCATCCATTCTCCTTTGGGATGATGTTGTTTGCTGATGTCACTAAAGCTTCTCTTAGTGCGTCCCATTTTAAGTTTTTCACTTTCATTGTGTTCCTTAGATCTTATTTTCACATATATTTTTCTTTCAGGTTTGGGTCGCTCAGGAGTTTGTTGTAGTGTAATTTCGGTGCTGTATTAAGCTTCTTCAGTTTCTGTAGTTTCACTCTTAGCTTGCATATATCAGGACAATGGTCACTTCTGCAGTCAACACTTGGGCAGGTTTTGCAGTAAACCATTGCATTCCCAAATCTTTTGTTGACAGTACTCTAGTCAATTTGGTTTTTAGCTTCTCATCCTGGGATTTTCCATATCCATAATCATCTTGGATGTTCTTGGAACCATGTATTGGCTATTACCTCGTCATTGGCCATGCACCATTGGACCCATCTGTCTCTACGCACAGGTTGGGGACACTAAAATCAAGCAGGTGCAGAAATTTAAGTATCTAGAAGTGCTCTGACTGAGGACGGTAAATGTGATGCTGATGGCCAAAGATGAATTCCAAAAGCACAACATATAAAAGAAAGGCGGTGGCTCAATCAAAATTAGATTCATTTTATATCAATCCTGAATTTCACAAAATAAGAAAATTAAGAAATTTAATGAATTGCAAACCAAGGAAAAAATACCAATGGAAAAACTAAAATATTAAAAACAATTTTTTCTTATATTTAAGAAAGTAAAGTAAAACCAACTGTATACACTTGTTATTATTGTATTCTTTATGTAAAGAATCATTGACTAAGCTTTTCATATAGACTGATGCCAACTTGGCATAAAAACTAAGTCAGCTGAATAGTTGCATATCATAACTATTTTAAGATATGCATCATTATAAATGTAAACATTTTATTCATTGGCATTTGCCTGAAGAGGTTCAAATTGATTCACAACAAAAACCATTCAGAACAAAATGATCACATGATTCACATCTTCCCATCAACATTTCAGAAAAAGGTTTTTCACTTCAGAAAGTGGATTTGGTGGATTTTTTTCTTTTTTATTCTTTAAAATGAATTTATCACTGACATTAGTATAATTTTCAAGATGTACTTATCTTTTTATGAGAAAAAAAAACATGTAAATTTCAGTTTAATATAATTTTTTTATTAGAAATACTTTAATTTATTTGATGAGGTGATATTTTATTATACAACTAAAGAGGATGGTCATTATATATATATATATATATATATATGAATAGAAAGAGACAAGAAAAACTATTCTTAGCAGGCACGTTTTCTCCTCTGAAGGACTTTATCAAGTATATATCATGTATATGTTATATGTCAAGAACAGTATTGGGGGAAATTGTATGACAAAGTGGAAAAAGTTTATTTATGATGTGTTTCGTCCTTTCAAGACTTCATCAGACTAAATTTGGTACAACAAATTTAGTCTGATGAAGTCCTGAAGGACGAAACAGGTCACAAGTAAACTTTTTCCACTTTGTCATACAATTTCTTCAATATATAAATAGTATTGTTATTTATTTATTTTATTTCAGAAACAGAGATTGCCATAGGTTATAAGAAAGACAGTTTCAAAAGTTGATTTATTTAGTGATGGGAGAACAAGATTAGAAATTTCCAAAAGTTTGAAAACCAATCAAAAGAGAAACTGAAAACATTGGTAAGATAAGAACAAAAGTGGCTTCCTTAAGAATCAAACCTTGGAAGAATCTTGTAAGAGTTCTAAGCAAGAAAAGCAAATTGATCAACAAGAAAATCATTCAAAGAAGATGATGTGAATGTAAGCAAAAGGAAAAATTAAGAATATTAATAAAACTGACTAAAGAACTAAAATGCCAACTTTAAGTCAACATCACAAAAAGAAATATGTAAAACTTGATTGTTTAAAAAACAACAAACAAGGTTGTCTACTGAAACATGTACACCTACTAAATGTAACATTTATGACAATAAGTAATAACAGATTTTACATAATTAGTTATTTCATGACAAGTACATAATAAATGCATACATAATATATTTATGTATAATGTTAGACTAATCATTAGTCCAACTCAAAACAATGACTAAACTAAAATTCAGTTCCTTTATTCTAAAATAGCAGTGGGATTAGTGAGCTGTGTTCAAAATCTGGCCAAGGCCAGATACATCACTTTCACACAAACGGCTTTGCGAAAGGTATAAATCCATCTTCCCCCAGCTATGGGTTAACTAACAGAGAAGACTGGCCCTCTCTAGTCTTGGTTAGCAATCAGTCTATGAAAATGACAATTTTTAATTCAGGTTCTGGTTGGGATAAGGCTAGTAAGTGTAAAATCCACTTGCTCCTGAAATCACAGAAACCCTACTTATCATGGTGACACTGTAGCGCAATGCTTCATAGTGACTCTTCAATTGACCAATTCTAAAATAGGATGCATGAGAAATTCAGTCAATACAACTAATTGTTGTACCATATATAAATGCTAGAGAGTGAGCGTTGAAATCTGTCTCTAGAATTTAGCCTAATTGTAAATATTAATAGGAAGAAAAATGGGCCAAAGAAAAAAAGAGACTTTTCTTTACAGAACAAATGTAGAAATAGCTATCAAATTCAATAGGGTTAGTTAAATCATTTAATATTAAAGAAAAATTGTTCAAGTATCATCGCTGACTTTATTGTGAAACACTTTAATAAACGGAATATATATATATATATATATATATATATATATATATATATATATATAAATAAAAAGAAAGAACAGTAAGATATAAAATCTGGTGTTCTTAGATATTTTTATCTTTACACAATAGTGCTCAATGTAAATTTACAGAGCATTAATATTATGTTACTCCAAAATTCGCTTGACGAGGAAATGGAATTAATGTCTTTAATTTAATAACAAAATTAAATTCAAAGATTTTAGCTTCCATTTTTGAAACATGGTTATCACTGTGTAACGAAAAAAACATTTTAAATCAATTAATTTATAATATATATATATATATATATATATATATATATATTTGCCAGTCATATCCAATTATGGTAATAATGAATAAGGAATTTTAGAAACCTTGAGCTATTGTATACAGTGATTATTCGTGTTTATGTTCATACTTTTTGTGTATATAAATTCAGACTAATGTATTTAGAACAGAACAAATACTCTTTATAAATTGGATAAAGACTATTTGTTCTGTTATAAATACATTAGTCTGAATTTATATGTGAAAAAAAAAAAAAAAACTATTAGAAAGCAAGAACAATAAAAGAGGAATTAAGATGGAAGATATCGATTGATATAGCATTTCAATTTTTGAAGATCGATGTTGACTGGAAAGGAAGCCCAAAGAGAGTTCCACAAGAAAGAAGTGTGATAGAAAAAAAACTGTTAGCATTGAACTTACGGTTTCATCTAGCCATTTTAACTGTAAAATGATGAGACCTAGCTGCCAATCTAGTACTGCACTTAAATTCATAATGTTTAGGTATCATAAAAAAAAGTTCATCAGAACAATTACCATGAAAGTAATAAAAATATTTTAAATTAAAAAGATAAATAAAGAGATAGAAATAATATTTAAAAACTATCAATATATAAAAACACTATGCATTTACTACTTATCTTTCTGAATCCTAGCAACTGTCTTCAAACAAAAAATAAAACAGAATTTGAATAAAAGAATCTGTTCTTCAAAATTTTGAATACTGAAATCTAATATTTTTTCCAGTTGGCCATTACTGACAAATAATTAGTTCTGCAGCTGTCATGGAAACACACAAACAAACATGCTTACAAAACAGTCATCTACAGTAGATATTTCAGGCTAAGAAAATTATGGTGAAGTACATTTCCAAACAGATGCTTCAGATACTGAATTTCGGTGGATGCCTATGTATTTACATTATAGAGCAGTGGTTCCTAAATGGCATGACACACCTCATAGGTTCAGCAGAAGAGGATAGCAATGATAGGAATGACTGAAAGACCATCGAAGATTTAGAAACAATTTTTAAAAAATTCATATGTCAAAAATAAATATGGATTTCAAAATTTAAATTATTATAGATTACTTGTAATTGCATGCATGAATTCTAGTATAAATAGTTATTAATTACTGAATGATTTTATCATTGATATTTTTTTTTTATTATATCTAGTATTAAGAATATAGTAGCTAGTGTCTGCAAATTGGAGGAGAGAGTTATCAATGATAACGTTCTACCTTTGAATCCACTGTTATCTCCCTTTAACCCTCTCTTCGTTTTTTTTATTTTTAAATGTATTTTTTAATCACATGAAATTTGGTGAGGTGTGAGCAAATTTTAATTCTGAAAATGCCTCCCTAAAAAAAAAAAAAAAAAAGTTTGGAAATCAATGCTATAGAGAGGAATTGTAAATAATAAGTCTATATTTACCATGAATGGAAAAGGATTTTTATTCTCATTTGAACTCAAATTTTTTTTTTTTCTTTCAGATCATATGTGAAATTTTTTATATATCAACATGGCAATGACCAATTATACTTGGATTAGTAACTAAGTAATTAATGATAAATTTTATTGGATTAAAAATCTTTCTTAATAAAGCCTTATTTAAAAAAAAAAAAGCAAAAAATACAAAGTCTGATTCAATGAAGTAAAAATAATGGTAAGTCTTCATCTTTACAATTGCTTTCTTTGGCCACATTGCAAATGCTAATTGAGACTATGAAAGCACACCATATACAGTGTAGCTTACATATGACCTACTTATCTCAAATTGTCATTATATAAGTAGGCTTACTATTTGATACTGAAAGAGCATACTACACCTAGTATCTTCTAAAGTTCACTGTTTGAGTAGAGACTAAACAACAATAGTATAAAGCTTTACAGAAGGGAGATGAACCAGTGTGGCATTCACTCAGCAATTGCATGAAAGATTAATAAACAAGAGGTTTGGTTGCTGGCTATATTCAAATCTACGAGGAGTGTTACTGGAATACATAAATGTACCTGTGGGTGTTTTCTTCAAAATCATGATAACCAACATTTTATGTAGATTTCTTCAATTATTTTGCAAATAAGAAAGGGCATGAAAATTAGTCACAAATATCAAGAACTGATTAAAATTTTATTACTAAATTTTCATTCAACTTTTCAGGTGGCTTTGAATAGCAAACAACCCAGCAAACATTATTCAACAAATTTCAAGAAGACTGAAGATGTCAGCTACATGTTTTTTTTGTTTATCATAATAGATTTCACAAATATACATCTGATCATAAAAGAGAAGGTAATGCCAAAAATGTTACCTGTGATAAAGTGCTAACTTCAAGATTACAAATTGTGTTAACTTGGTTAAAAGAAGTGACCTCTAAGTGACCTAAGCCCAGCAATAAGGAATTTTGATCCTAGAGGATTATTAAAATATTGCAAAAAAAGCATAGTATATATATATATATATATATATATATATATATATATATATGAGAGAGAGGTGGGGAAATTTTTATGACAAAATGGAAAAGTTTACTTGTTACACATTTTGTTCTTCATCGGACTAATTTTGTTATGTTGGTTGAAATTATGCCAGAAGGGTACTGGGCGTCACAAGTAAACTTTTACTACTTTGTCTTAAAATTTCCCCAATACTGTTCTTGATATATAAAAATATATATCGTTATCTCATAGAAAATATTAAGAAAGAACAACATGATCTTTAGATAAACTTAATTCATTAAGAAATCCAACAAAGATTGGATGAAAACAAAAATCCATGATACTATCTATCTATTCATATATAAAAGTGATGTGAATTAATTTATCTATTCATATATAAAAGTGATGTGAATTAATTTATTCTTGTATATATATATATATATATATATATATATGCAAACACTTTTTAATTCAATAGGTTAAATTTTTTAATTTTAAAAGAAAGAAATGACTATAAATCAAAATGAATTATTTTGATAAAAATCCTAATACGAAATTGAAAAAGAACCTGTGAAGCATTTACAACCAATTAAGCTGTATAACTGATCTAATTATCTGCTGTATATAATGCAGGTTACTGGGCATTGGATAATGTAATTTGCCTTACTATCTGATGATACCTTGTGCAGTGAGTAAGGTAAACATTTTACCCTTTTTATGGTATTAACATTCTCTACATGTTCTATTCTGAATGGTGTATTGAGCCCTTTTTTTAAATATCTGTGTTTGGACTGGAATTGTTTCTGCCTACTATTATATATATATATATATATATATATATATATATATATATATTATATATATATATATATATATATATGAGAGAGATTGTGTATATTTAGGCAGCAAATGTTCTTTAAGGCAAATACTATTAATAACAGGCATTTTGTGTCAATTTTAATGATCAAATTTTCCAAGAGAATAATTCTTCTTAGATAAGGAGGGAATTCCCTCAGAAATTGTCTGAAGTTCATTTCAGAAGAAAAATACAGGAAATATGGTTCTACCTTTTGACTTAAGTCATCATCAAGATAGGTAGAGATAACGCATGAATGAAGTTTAGTAAAATTATATATATATATATATATATATATATATATATATATATATATATTATATATATATATATTATATATTACATACACTAAAAATAAAAAAGCCTTGTTTTATTAATCTTCAGTCAACATACAGCAGTTCAAAGCAAATCTTGGATACTTTGCAAATATCTAGAACTTGGGATGATTGTGTGCCTGAATTTCTGGGATGAGGAGTTATTTACATTCAGTAGTCTACATGGAAATAATTGGTTCAGTCTTTAAAGTTATAGTAATGAAAAGTTTAACCCTTAAATGGCATTGTTCATTCATTTGCTCTTCTCTGCCAAGAACTGTGGTGACATGCCATCAAAAAGAGAACATTTTGTCTAGATATCTCGTGATGGAACAGAAGGCAGAGAAATGTGCATTTATGCCTTTCTCAAGGACTTTGAAGTGAACATAAGAGTTTTACCTGGAATGAAACTCAGTTTACTGATAACGATTATGCCGCCTCCTATCTCCAATGACCAAATGAGAGAGATATACATTACATACAGTACATAACACAGTACAGTACATAACACAGTACATAACATAACAGTACAGTACATAACATAACACGGTGCATAACACAGTACAGTACATAGTATAGTACACAACATAACACAGTACATAACATACATACAGGATGCGATGGATAAATTGTCGCGTAAATGGATGTTTCTCAATCGCAAATTTTTATGGCCCCTCATGCCAACTTGAGTTTTTATCCCTCCCACCCTGTTCCTCAATGCATCTAGGGAAGAAGGAACAGTAAAGGTGGTAGTTTGGATAGTACTATGGTGTCAAAATAATAAGCCCAGTTGTAAATCAACAAATAATATTATTTGGATAAATATTTTATTTGAATAAACTCATTTACAAAACAAAAAATACATGCACCATCAGCTTTAACTTGTATGTTTTCAATGGGTTAACCTGTGACTGGTGCAGGGCTGCCAAATTGTTAAAAAGCCGTCAGAAAGAGGTGTAAATCACCTCATTTTTTTATGTCAAGGCGATTTTGAGTCTTTGACAGCAGATGCATGAAACAAGACTCAACCAAGTATGATGTGGGAAAAGCGAGTAAGGGCAACTTCACATCTTTCCAGAGTCGTGGGTAATTCTTATGCATGTCTTCAGTCATCTACAACTTCTGGTGTCCTCTATGCTTGAACCACGCTTGAGCTGCTGTGTCATTTTGAAGTTCAATGAAACTTTTTTGTAGGGTGATATCAGCTGCATCAGCAATGAAGGAATCGACAAACCAGTGTGGCACTGTCATTTGGAGTAGATCAGAGAAGCTAGTTTTCATATCATTATGCAACTGCTTCAAGTGATCGACATACACTGCTAGGTCATCATCAAGCCACTTGGTGGATATATTTGCTGAGGAAGGAAACTGTGCAAACTCCAGTCTCCCAAGGTCCAACCAGAACAGCTTTAGTTTCCTGTTAAATACATTAATTGCCTCATTACAGGAAAATAGGGTGGAGTCATTTCTTTGGAGCTCTATGTTCAGGACATTTAGCTTTTCAAAATTTAAAGACAAGTTGGTGAAAACATACCTTAATTTAAACTTCAAATTATGTTTTAAATTTTAAGAAATTGAAAACTAAAAACGGCCATTTTGCATAGATCAGATGAAAAATTGCAATAAATAAATATTTATATTAACAAAATGGTTTAGATTAATTTAATATTTAACTTAATAAATTTAATATTTTATTTTAAATAATAATTATTAATTACAAAATACTCCATGTATATATTTTGTGGGTCATAAATTTTCTATGCCTCCTTGTGCTCCCCCCACCACACCATTTTTCAAACTTGGCCTTGTGACCTCTGAAAATATTTTTTGGCCCAGGTTGAGAAATTTTGGTCTAAATTACACAAAAAATGAAAATAACACCGACATTTCATTTTAAGAGATATATTGACCAAAATTTCACAAAAATATCTTGAAATATTAAAGAGTAAATTTATTCAATAAAATTAACATCGGCTTCAACCATGGCCTCCAGATGAATTTGGAATCTCCTGTAACTCTTCTGGACAGTCTCCTTATTTAAGTTGGTGAATGCTGCCATAATCCTTGCCTTCAGTTCATCTTTGGTGTGACAAAGAGTTTCGTTGGTCGCTTGCTCAACTGCACCCCACACACAATAATCAGGGGTTGGGGAGTCTGGGGAGTTAGGTGGCCAGATGTAAGGGGTAATGAGGTTGCAGAAATTGTCTGACTGCCATGACTGGGTTCTCCTGTTTGTGTGGCATGGTGCAGAGTCCTTTTGCCAGACATAGGGTCTTCAAGCAGTCACTGTCTTGACCCAGGGCAGCACTACTTCTCCAAGGCACTTGATGCAGGTCACCATGTTGAGTTTAAAGCTGTGTGGGAAGATGAATGGAGGCATAACATTGCTATCACTAGTAATCACTCCAAACACATTTGTAATCACCATTAGACTCATCCAACTCTTTCCAAATTCTCTGCAGTCCTCAGATTGACACCCAAACACTCTTAAATGTTTATATTGGAGCTTCAGGTGCAAATGCCAAGCCGTACAGCATGCTGTTTCAAATTTCTGGCAGAGTGAATTTTGTCATGGTGCTCTATTTCTCACAGATGGTGCCCAACTGACCCTACTATACTGTGCAGTTGATAAAATCAAAAGCAAACAACGTGCATGCACAAAATTAAAAATATAAACTGGCAACAATTTACTCATCACATCCTGTACATACAATATATTATATACTTGTACAAATACAACGGACTTGTTACCAAATAACAGTAACATTTAACATCTTTCAAAAAACACAGACAATATTTTTGTCTAAAAAAAAACTCATGGAAAAGGCAAGTTAGAATTGTAGAACAACAATTTTCATATTGAATTTTCAAAAACGATGTAGCAGGAAAAAAGATGGCAATTTATTTAATAGATCATTGATCTTTGAAGACTTGTCAGCATTGATTAATGTTAGTCATGAGCAATACATTGCCTGTAAAAACCTCCCAAGAGGACTACTTGCAATTTTTCAGTTTCCTGTTAATCAATTATTTAACCGTTTCATGCCAAAAACAGTTTTCATTTTCTTAATGGCAATTTCAGACTTAACTTTGTTAAAGATGAGAAATGATGTCCAGGTGGGATTTTTGGTTTTTATACTTTTGTAATTAACTTAAAATTCAAATATCTGGGAAGTATTTTAAAGTGTGGCACCGAAATGCGAAGGTGCATTGGGATAACCAAAGATGCCTTCCAAAAGCTAAGAAGAGTATTAAGCAGAGAAATCTTGTTAGAAAGAAAGAAAAGAGGACGGAATGGTTACAGAACATCAATCCTTCTATATGGAATTGAATGTTATAAAATCCCCACACAACTGAACAATCTTAAAGTGACTGAAATGTCATTCTACAGAAGGATGCTGAGAATACCATGGACTGAACATGTTACATCTAACTCAATGCTGTCTCTCTACCCCCCTACACTGCCCCCACTTTGTCAGTTTCCTTATTATTGCCCGTCATAAATGTGTAAATTTATTTTCATTTTTTCATTTCAACATTTGGAAATAAATCTGATGATCCACTGTCCTTTAAAAGGGCTGTGGTGAAATAATTTATTATATGGAACCTTAAAGCAATCTGTTTTTATTTAAATAATTAGCTCTGATTTACATTGAGCTCTCTGGATTCTATCCTCATTGGGTCTTCCCATACGGATTACCTAGTTTTTCGTAAACTATATATATATATATATATATATATATATATATATCCTCTTTACATAATGTCATGCGGGATAAAATCATTAAATTTCACAAGGAAAAACAGGATGAAGTACAAAAATGTCCTGTCTATCTACGTCTTCCCTTTATTGGTTCACAGGGTGAGCTTTTGGCTAAGCGTATCTTGTCTGCTGTCCAAATCTGTTATTTTTCGGCTCAACTAAGAATTCATTTTGCGACCCGTGCTGCCTTCCCATCTATGCGCAAGGATCGTCTTCCTCCCCATCATGTCTCTTCAGTGATTTACACATTCAAATGTAGTTGTGGTAGCAACTACATAAGAAGAATGACCCAGCGATTGGATTGTAGGATTAGGCAGCATGTCCCTTTAAGAGTTCTGAATCCGGAAGCCCATAAGAGCCAACTGATGAATACTTCCGGTTCAGCTATTACTGAACATCTGATAAATAGCAGAGTTTGCGCTATTAATTTTAGTTCGGACTTGTTCACTGTGCTGGCCAGTTTGCACTCCCTTTTTCACTTAAGAGCGCTTGAATCACTGAATATACGAGCAAGGGGACCGTCTCTTTGTAAGCAAAGAGACTGCCTCCTTGGTCTCCATATTATTACGCTCTAGTGTTCCTTATTCTTATCCCCCACTTCTTCCATCTCTATTTTCCTGCTATATATAATTTTTTTTTTTGGCGGAAAATTGCGATATTCGGTTGAAGAAAACTTTTTTTTTTTCCCTTCATACAGATTATTCATTTCCACTTTTAATGTTTTAATTGTATGAAGATTGTTTGCGAGATTAATAGTTATTTATTATAAAATAAATGTTCCCCGTTGACCTTGATAAGCTAGGGAATGAAACCGGTCGGTCTGTCTTGTGAGGGTTTCATTTCTTATTTTTTATTTCACATAATGCCTATTAGGAACAAATTCTCTGTCTTCCTCGCTATTTTTCGGTTTTGTACCTCCCAAAATCTATTTAAATATATATATATATATATATATATATATATATATATATATAAATAAAAATGAGATTACTGCTTTAATCTACACTAGTAGCTCTGGATCCTTTATTTCACTCTACTATATATATGTATATACCATGTATATACACACACACACATGTGTGTGTGTGTGTGTGTGTGTGTAGCAAAAAGTGGATAATTCTGGAAGAGTCCAAATCAAGGGAAGTTAATGCTTATGACAATGAGCTTGAGTAAATGGATGGCAGAACAAGGTTTAGGGGAAATAACAAAATGACAATTTATTAAGAGCTATGAAAGACAGGAAATTGTGGAGAGCCATGATAGCCTACATCCTGAAGGGACACAAGAAATAGAAGAAGAGAATCATTTCAAAGAAATCTTTGAAAAAACATTTGAGAAAATTGTGAAAATTAATAATATGGAGAAGCATGGCAGTGCAATGATGACCAACATGGATTGCATTCACTTTGCACTAATAATCTCAGAAAGGAACGAAAATACATCTCCTCTCTCTATTCTATTACCAAATATCTAGACAAAATGTCTTGTCACTGGTATGGGTGAATGAATAAACACTTTGGGAAATGACCATTCCATAACTACCTTATTATTTGTCGAGATCATGTATATGTCCCTTCAGGGGACTTCCCCACAGGCTAGACATGCAAGAAAAGAAACTATTAGAATAGAATTTACAGTTACATCTAGTAATTTCAACAGTAAAACAATGAGGCCTAGTTGCCAATCTAGACTTCTGTGTGCTGTGTCCCTTCAACATGTTGACCATCATAGCTTTCCACAATTTCCAGTCTTTTGTCGCTCTTAATAATGTTTATCTTTTTGCTATCTACTTAAAACCTGTAATGCCAACCATTTACACAGGCTCGTTAGGTAGGTTATGTGTCATTTTCTTCTGTCTCTTTTGCCTTCTATATATCCTGTCAGTAGATTTTCTAAGCCTTTTTTCCTCATTATGCATACCAAAAATTTCAATTGCCTCTTTCTGATAAGTGTAAGTGTCCTTTTAGTTTCCATTTTCTCTAAAACATCACATGTTCAGTCCATGGTACTGAAAATCTAGAAAGGATTATAAAAAAAACATAAAATCCTGAAAAAACACGCATACCAAAATCAAATAAAAATCCTAAATTAAAATTGGACAAAAATAATGAAAAAATTATGTAATTGTAGAAACCCTGAAAATTGCCCTCTGAATATATAAATACCACATAGAATCTGTGGTATACCAATGCACAATCTCATCCATTGAGCATCCAAATATTGAAAAGATATATATAGGATCCACAAAAAATGACTTTAAAACAAGACTACACCAAAGCTCCTTCAATAATATTAGAAACAGAAATCAGACATTCCTATCTAAATATTTTTGGCATTTAAAAGAAACAAATAAAACAGTAAAGTGGAAAAGAATAAATAGAACAAGAACTTGTAGAACCTGGATTGACCCATGTCCTTTATGCCTACATGAAAACTACACATTATCAAGTTTCTAAAAAAAGGAAATTTATTAAATCAAAGAAATGAAATAATGGTTTTTTGCAGATACCACCCAAAATTCGCCTTAAATAATTAACATTTTATAAATGGATAAAAAAAAAAATAATAATTTCCACAATATCATATAAAATGACAAAATACCATATAAAATCTATTAACAAATTCAATCAAAACAATAGGTTTAAAAATACAGCCCAATCATAGTCTTATGGCCCCTTTAAGAAACCAAAACCAAAAAAAAAAAAATAAAATAAAATAAACACCAAAAAAGACTGTAAATACAACATCAATCAGTTAGAGTTTTAGCTGATAGTAATAAAAAAACAACAGAGCCTGATAAAATTAGCCATTGTAGCCAGACAAAAAACAAAACAAAAAAACAACCCAACCTTACACACTCCAAAAACTTGACATAACAAACACCCCTACTTTCATGAAAGCAGAGGCCCCTTGATAAGGAAAAACTAACCCCCAGATTACACCTCTATTCCCAAACTATAAATTAGTAAAACATTTTGTTGCTTAGTTATTCTAAACATCACTTGAGGATGAAACAGTCATCTGAAAATTAAGGTTTAATATTGAAATTAAACTTGAATACGGATGACCAATTTTGAAACACAGTAATTTCTTTGTCGTGATGGAATCATATTTTTTTTTTTTAAATAATTATAATCTAGGCTCTATTTCTGTATCAAGCACTGTTTTTTAAAAATAAAAAAAAAATACTAAAGAACTTAGGATCATCAATCTAACAGTTCTTTCCTATTATATCAATACACACACACGTATATATATATATATATATATATATTAGGGAGGCATGGTGGAGTATTGGATAGCAGCTCTGATTGACAAATCGAAGAGCTGAGTTCGAATTCCATTCGAATCCAAATCCATTACATTCACTTACGTGCTAATACCCTTGGGAAAGGTATTAATCCTCTTCTCCCTCCAGCTATGGGCAAATAGCAGGACAGACTGGGTTTTATAGCCTTGGATGGCAACTGGTCTAGGAGAAGGAAAACTCTGAATTCGAAACCTGCAGAAGGTTGTTTGGGGACCTTGTTGCATGTAGTGCACCAGGTTTCTGTATTTGGCCCTTCAAAAAATGTGGTTGATTCTGCACAAAGCCTTCACCACTGTAATCAAACCATATGTGCTGGTGTCTGTTGGTCAGTTCCTAGGAACTGAACTGAGCTGCTTGACCCTCATACATCAAATATGATGGGAGAGTCCACCTCCACCATACATATATATATAATAAAAGAAAGAGTGAAAGAGAATGAGAAAACTTTACAGAAACCA
Source organism: Acanthosepion esculentum (assembly GCA_964036315.1). Classification (NCBI taxonomy): domain Eukaryota; kingdom Metazoa; phylum Mollusca; class Cephalopoda; order Sepiida; family Sepiidae; genus Acanthosepion; species Acanthosepion esculentum. The sequence continues at coordinate 19,073,141 of OZ038485.1, read as the reverse complement.
GAGACCCAATCCTAAACAGGAAACAAGGTAAACATCTACTCCTATTCAAATGACAAGGAAGGAGTATTAACCAGGCGATAGGCAAATCTATCTACTAATGAGTTTTTCCAAAAGTCATACATAATTACAAATTACCAAGTATGTAGTAAATGCCCCTTTACTACTTAAAATTACAACTAAAACAATTTTTGACATTGAAGAATATAAAATCAAAACCAAAGAGTGATCAATATTTGCCATACAAGTCATTGTGATCTCCCCAAGCTGATCGATAGTCTCTGGTTATTTCTCTTCCATTTTTCTCTTTAATTAATTTTCTATAATATTCAAGTCAGGAGAATGGTTTGGCCAATTTTCAAAAATTTATGATAAATTTCTTTCTTTTAAATGATTCATTGTTAACCTTTAAGTATGACAACCTTTACCAGCCTATCATAAAAAAAAATTAAAAAAAAATAAAAAATGGGCAAATTTTGTGAATTTAGTGGAGGCTTTTCAAGTTTATGTTGATATTTTTCTAAATATACATTTTTATTGCCTAAAATGATTCCACTCTTCCCATCTCTGAATTGCACTCCATATTATAAGTGCCACTGAGTGTTTTACAGTTTTTGATAAATCAGGTATTACAGGTCTTCTTACATAATGTCTTGCACTTAGAGAAAGTTCAATTCATTATTAGTCTAGGAAAATAACCTTGCCAAGACTAACCCATTCGCTTTCTTGCTGAAATTCAATCAAATTATTTTGATTGAGGCAATATTTGTTAGTACCGACACATGAAATATTTGTAAAATGAAATCATTTCTAATTTGATTGGCCATTTTTCTCTTACTTTTTCTTTTACCTCAGAGATAATTTGCATTTATATAAAAGGTCTTTCAGATTGATCAAAACACAAAAGTGTTCTTTGATTTATTGTCTAAATTTCAATTTTAGATTAAATCTCAAATCACAATTTTAAGTTAAAGAATTTTTGATAAACTTGACCCTATAAGATTAAAACATTTGCTTGAAATTGTAGTTATACCTAATCCAGACTATCTATTTATTTCTCATTCAGACTGTATCTCATATGGTGATATCAGCCATTTTCTTATTAGGCAACATTCATTAACTGAGTAGCCAGTGCCAATGTCAGTTGACATTTATAAAAATCATGAGAATAAATAGGTTTCTCAAGTCTACTGTTACAGCTCTTTCCAGTATTAAAGAGGGCTTCCCTCATGGTTGGAATGTCAACATTTTGATTACATCATACTTTAATCTTCAAGTTATGTAATATTTGTTGCTGTTGTTGAAAATCTTCAAGCAACAATTTCTATTATTTAGTAAAGTTCTTTGTGATTCTGTAACAACAGTCCACAAGGTTTGAATAAAGATGGTTCTCACTAAGACCTACATGCTTCATTCAATGAAAGGCATTTTTAACCATTGATCTGAGAAAGTGGTTGGATCCAGCTAACAGTTCAGCTATTTCTGAACAGGTTTGGCACCATGTGTATATATGTCTGTATCTGACAAGGCTATTTAAGAACATAACTTGAATTTTTAGTAAAAAAAAACAAAAACAAAAAAACTTAGTACCAATGAGATCTTGATAAAGTGAAAACAATCAAATTGTGTCCTAAATTAATTTTTGGTGACAGACATCTCAAATTGGCACTGGAGATAAAATTCAAGATCTTGTTCATTAGCCCACTAATCTGATGAGTAAACTAAATTGATGAAAGCGGAGTCACAGAATTATTAACAAAAATGACAAAATTATTTCTTTAAGGATCATCACTTCTGTAATGAGAGTGTATGTGTGCTCTGCCTAGGATCAATGTGTCACTCCATGGCTTTTTGTCTCAGTATTTACAAATTTGTTTTGTTTTTCTTTTAATCATTTCACCCTAAGCAAGGCAAGAAAGCCACTAAGATTCAAGGGGTTACCAAGTGCGAGAGAATATGACGAAAAGAAAAATATTATTAAGGAGAGAGAACAATAAAAGAACAGGGATTAACAAGACAGAAGATAACTGACTGACATTGCCTTTAAATTTTCAAAGTTGACTGGAAAGCAAAAGGCCAGAAAAGATTTCCACAAGTGAGAAGTAAGAGAAACTATAAGAATAAAACTTACACCTAGCAATTTCAACTGTAAAATAATGTGACCTAACTGCCAATCTAGTACTGCACTTAAATTTGTAAAGTCAAGGTACCAAAGATTCATCAGAACAGTTACTATGAGAATATAAAAAAGGCACAGGGAAACTATGTTATGGTGGTGGAAAAGTGACCAAAGCTGAGATGCCAGGTCAGGACCTATAACATTGAAGATTCTACTTTGGATTTCATCAAGAATCTCTAAATAGATAGCAGAAGCACCAGGTCAGATGTAGCAGCAATATTTATTTCATAGATGAATGGTAAATGTATAAAGATATCTGGCAAGACAAAGTGAACCATCTTTCTTAGCAGCAGACCTAGCAGTCGATTCAACATAATCTTTCCACTTCATGCCAGCAGAAAATGTTAATTTTCCTGCTCTACTGAAGCTGTAAAATCCTGGAATAATGGAGAATGTCAATTTGCCCATTTACTTCCAGAGGCAGATTCATGGGTTAATTTTAAACGCCTGTTTGTGTTACTGCAACGCTTAATGTGGACAGATGCAGAAAAAAAAAAAAAAAAAATTCACACTGCTTATTGTTATAACCAATCCTCATTTCTAGCCCTTAACTTGAACATAAATACTACTAGGTAAAAACTGATATTTGCATGTCATGAATTGGGTTAATAAGTGATGACCATCTGTCACCAGGTCAGCTAATCACAACCAAGATCCTGAATGCAGTTAATCTTTTTCAACATCACTAAAATGCTATGCAATCATATGTAGTCTACATTTTCAAGTTGTACGATCAGAATTATTTATAGAGTAGTCACTTATTTAAGAATTGGTAGAGTTGAAAATACTTTTATATTTCTAATTAGTCTTTGCAATTGAACTTAATTTCAAAGCATTTTAACTGATAAAATAACAGGAAAAAATACTAATAAATAAGACTAGACTATTTGTTTCTGGTAAGTTTATCAACTTACCAGAAGATATGTAAAAGTGCTTTCACTTTATATAACCATATATAAGGAAAATAACTAAAGTATATTATTCTAGCTATGAAAATACAGCTGCTTAAAATGGGGATAATATTTATGAACTGAAAAGATGTCATTATTTCTTTCAGGCGGAATTATAAAGCAAGCACCATGTGTCCGATATATCTGTGCAATTAACTGAATAATTTCTATAACATGCTGGACAGAACCAATCTGCAATTAAATGTCCAGTGTTAAATGCTGACAATGACTCATAGCAGACTGAAAGAACAAAGAGAAATCGAATCAGGAGAGTCTGAAAACCTTTAACATAAACAAAAATAAGATGGGGAAAATATGACGATTAGTATACAATTATCTTTTATGTTCATAAATCTATTATCAAATGATATCAGAAAATAACAGTTATTTCAAAATTGCTTCAGTCATTTATCTGATGATATATGCATATGCCATATGAGTAAAGATAAAAAATAAAGCCAATAAGAAAAGGATTGGAACGATTGCCACTCTCATCTGTGTAATCCATATTATACCGTGACCAAGATGGTGTGCAAGTTGTGTCCCCTCAGAACGTAAGTGATCATGGCTCACCACAAATTCCTGTCCTTTGTAGCTCTTAATAACCTGTCCTTTTGTTATTACTTCTAAACCTTGTTCTGCGACCCATTTACTCAAGTTTGCTCGATAGGTTATGCATTGTTTTCCTCTATCCCTCATTTCACAACATCATCTCTTTTGTAAATATATTTAGTTGGGCAATGAATATTAATAAAAGATTTAATAGTATACAGTGAAAATCTCAGATCAAACTTGAGCTAATAATCAGGCTACAGAGTCAGTTGAAAAGTCCATAGGTTGACCAGGATATAAATGCAAGTAGATACACCAGTTGATAGACAAAAATACATGCAAGTGTACCAGAATACATCAGCTGGTATGAACTTTTCAGTTGCGCTGCAGCTCAGACCAGATGCCAGGTTCATTGAGAGGATGCAGCTTGTTACAGTCAAATGCTTGTGGCTTGAAAATTACCCTTTGACCAGATAGTTACCCATAAGTGAAAAGACAAAACAATATCTAGTAGTAAATCAGATTATATTTTTAGAAAGTATTTTACTACTATAAGTCAGCAAAAGCAGATTGAGGTGCAAGTGAGTGGGGTGGCTGTCCTCTATGTCTTTTCTGCAGGTCCACTTCATTACGTCTGTTCTGGAATGGTCAGTTTTTATAGACAACAGTTTTCTTTGTCCTATCATCTTCGTTCCCAAAAAAAAAAAAAAAAAAGAAAAAAAAAAGAGAAAGCAATTAATCTTCCTTCTGTCATTTTCTCTCAGTCTTACTCTTGTACTTTCCATTCGACTCCAATTACTGACAGCCCTTGGTCAAAAATAACTGTACCGAGTTGTTTTAAATTTAACACATGTTGCTACACTGAGCTTTAAAACCTGAACACAAGTTGATTTGATTCTTGTATTAATGCACATCTGTGAAATGCTAAATAATTACTCCTTTCCATCACAGTTTTTATTCTTAGTGTTCTGCCAAAAGAGTTAATTTGAAGAATTATTTTTAAAATTAAAAGAAAAACTAAGTTATCTGACAAAATTTCCCCAAACTCTTCTACCCGTATTAAGCTTAACTAATCTTTTTCCAATCAAAATCTACCACAAAGAATACACATTTCGACAAGTTTTGAACAGAGTTTAATAAACCCGGGAGAGATTAAATTATTTTTTTATTAACTACATTTAAAGACTTGAAAATAAAGTACTGCATTCTCAGACGAAACTTTCTGGGCACAAAAATTTGTTGATGGCTTAACTCAGAATTAAATAAAATATATAACAAGTATATAGTGATTCATTTTTTAAAAATGATATCATTATTGTAAGCAGTGTAGGTATGTGTTCAGTGAGATATATATATATATATATATATATATATATATATATATATATATATATATATAAATGAATTACAATCAAATATAAATAAAATATGAATTGGAACCAGACTATTATAAAAATAAGGAATAAAAAGGAAATGTTTACAAACCTAACCTGTTTGGCTTTTATTAAAGCTTCATCAAAGAATGAAAGATGGAAGAGAAAAAAATTCTGGTAATTTTCATTTTTGTGTTCTTTGAATTATGAAACACATACACACATGAATTATCCCTATGAACACTGCTTGACAAGACAGATGCACATGAGGTCTGCTTAACCAATGAAAAATACAACACAGAAATTAAAAATACTAGAATTTTCTTTTTCTCCTCTATATTTCATTCTCTGATGAAGCTTTAATAAAAGCAAGATATATATATATATATATATACATATATATATATATATATACATATACATATATATATATATATATATATATATGTAATAAAAAAGCTCAAACACTAATATTCCATGGTTATAATTTATTACATTGGAATCATAATCATGATCCAATTCCTCAGACCTACAAATTCAAAAAGAAATCAGAAAATATAAGTCCAGGTATAAAAAAACAAAATTTTAGCGAGAGTATGTGTGAGAGTGGGAAACAAGTTTGAAAGTGAGATGTATGAAAGCTCTAGAGAGGGGTGTGATAGAAGA
>OZ038485.1:18984924-19064924 GCA_964036315.1 Acanthosepion esculentum | reverse complement strand
GCAAACATATGGTACAGTTATCCAATAATTATCATCATGTCTGTACAGTGCAGTCAGATGCATCAAGCATATAGCGATTTCCATGTGGCTGATGTACTGTGTACAATAATATGCAATAACTGGTGGAGGTCAACAAAAGAAAAAAAATAAGAATCTATCCTATGACATTCAATGTTAGCATGCATTTAACATTTATAAAATTTCACGAATATACAGTAAAATTAAAATATAAAAGTAAATTTGTTTTTATTATTAAAATTAAATTTAAGTAATTTGTTTAAAATTAGCAAGTGATAGCACTCATCTTGCTCTAAGGTTATTATGAATTCTTCTACAAGTCTCTAGAGAAATGTTTGTTAATGATAAATTAAGGCATACATGCTTTATAGATGGTTTTAAAATACAATATTAATTAATTAATAACACAAGGCATTGTGCAACATGACATAAGCAAACCTCTACCCCCGCGACATATAGGCAAATTAGAGAGCAACTACACATCTAATACATTAGAAATGACAATTACATCTTTCTGGTTTTGTAGCTTTAGTTACTAGTGTATAACTGCCGAAAAAGAAGTGGTAGAAAAAGGACTTCATAATAATATCGATCTTGCCAGGAAGAGAAGTTTGAATGTATTGTAACTCATTTTTTTTTTAAATTTAAAAAGTGTGTTCAACATCTTTCTAGTTTTGTTGATGTGTAGCAGCTGGCATCATCACTGCATTACAAAAAAAAAAACCAAAAAAACCTCAAAAGACAAGGAAGATGCACAAAAATACATTTACTATTTTATTACGTCAGTAAATGATGACATTCATTATTATTACTTACTTACTATTTGGTATTATTGGTAATGGAAAATAAGTAGTAGTTTTAATTTTTTGACATCGAGCCAAGACGGGATGCACTTACTCAGGGTGTAACTTAGTGTAACAACCTTGTTTTATTGTGTGTGTGTGTTTTTTTTTATGTGTACGCATTTTTAACTACACAATACACATGAACCTCGTAATGAAGATACTGATGGATAGTTTCAAATGCATAAAATTAAAATAAATATGTATATCGGAATAAATTAGAACATTTTTTATCATTGATATTTTTTAGAGCAACAAGCTTAAAAAAAAAAACAAAAAAAAAAAAACAAAAAAAACAAACGCTTCATTTATTTTTATAAAATAAATCATTTTTAACTAGTTTTTATATTTCGCTTCTTCTTTTCTTCGAAATATTAATAAAGCTTCACAAATGATAGAAAAATATTTTTAAAAATAGCTAAATATATATATTAGTAAAGAAATTCACTTAGAAGTACCATTTGGCAAGATGCGTGTTTTGGCACATGACTGCAACAACAACAACAATTATTATTTTATTATTTCGTACGATAAAGTAACAGAAAATAAATTTAGGTTCATCATGCAATAAAAAAAAAAATCATTTTTCATACTTATCAAAATGATGATTATTGAAATTTAGTTCCCAAATAAATCAGACAAAAAAAAAAAAAAAAAAAAAAAAATGATGCGTGTTTAAGGATAAAGAAAGACTAAAGAGTTTTACTGCGATTTTATTTTTCAGTGATTTTTAACTTAAGAATTTGAAATCAGATGTTTTTTCGTTCATAAAAAAAGTCCAATGAATAGAGAATAAAATTATACAACAGAAACTGTTCCAGATTTTAATTTTTTTTTTCTAGTGTCTTTTTCTCATTTTCAGGACATGAGATTTTTTAGCTAAATAAAAATAAGTCAACAGATGGTGTCATTATACACGAGAATCTGTTAATAATATTTTTTATGCAATAAAGACAATATGCGAGTGATAATGAAATCATAAGAATATGTTTTCCAGTTTTCATAGTTTATTATTATTTTGTAATTACTGTCATTGTCAATCAATTGTACATCATAATTAAGAATCAAAACTACAGGACTTAAGAAATAAAATAAAAACTAAAAACTAAATGTTAAATTTTGCAAATTTGTTTTAAAAAAAAAAAATGGTCTCGTTTGTAATGACTACAAAGATCAACATATTGTAATTGAAAATTACTAATTGTTTATTTTAAAAATGTAATTAATAATTGTCAAAAAAATAAAAGCGCAAATATTTGTTTATATTGTGTGTAGCCTTAGTTTTTAAAGACAGCTAATTTTTTTAATTATTTATAGCTGTCTTTTTAAAAAAAAAAGACAAAAAAAGGCTGCACATACATACAAACAAAAAAATATCAAATAAATTTGCGCCTTTTTTTTTTTAACAGCTACATTATCATTTTATTTTAGCAAAACGGACATGGTCAACAAAAACCGTATTAATTAATAAATTAATTAATGCTTATATACACCAATTGGAAAAAAGGATTTTTTAGTCAGAATATAAAAAACAAAATAGTGTAAAAATCCAAGTAGGATGTTAGATTTTTTTTTTTTTGAACGACATAGTAATTTTTATTTTTGTAAACATGACATATTTTCCACCTAAAAAACTGGATTATGACTATTTATTGTAGGTTGGCTGAAAATGTGTGTGTGTGAAGCGATACTGGATTATATTTTTAAAACAATCGTCATAACATCACACCACCTGGTTATTCTTAAAGAGAGAGTCGTCATTATCAGGTGTAACACTAAACTAAAACTACTAGTTACAGGTGGAATTACCCATGATGATATACTAAAAACAAAACTACTAGTAGAGTAAAAATATGAGACAGTTAATTAACGACTGATGATTAAACAAAAATAAAATAATTTTTTTTCCATATCTGACATATATAGGCATATATTATTAAAAAAAAACAAAAAAAAAAAACAATTATCTATTGAAAATTATATTTAGCCGAAAAACAAAAAAAAAAAAAAAACACACAAAAAAAAATAAAAAAAATACAAAAATACGACAAATTTAAAATTAAAATGCAAACATTTAAATTTTAATTTATTAAAGCCCGGACAGCAAACACGGTTATTTTATTATTATTTTTTTTTTTTGAGGTTTTTTGTTTAATGTTTATTAATGATGATTATTTTTTAAAACATTTTCATTTGAAGAAGATTAAGGAGAAAAATTAAACGAAATAAAACTAAGGGAAATATAAAAAAAAATCAATTTACAAAGTATGCTACAATTAAAAACTAAAAAAGATTTATTTTTTAAAACTGCTCAAAACTCATTTTTGCATGTAGGCAAAGAAAATAATAAGAAAGAAAAAACTATATCTTTCTAATTAAATTCTTTAATATGGAATCTATAGCAATAAAATCATGAACTGAAAAGTGAAAACTTTTTAAAATTAACAGACTTTAAAAAAAGAATTAAAATTAAAAGAAAATATAATCGAAAAACTAATAGTCTTTTGAAAAGATTTTTAAATTTATTAATTCGATTTTTTAGTCATTGAGAGATATTTTTTAGTTTTACAAAACAAGACATTTAAAAAAAACACTTGTGGTGCTATCAATTTTTAAAAATTTTTAAATAAATAAAGTAAAGTTTAAACGTCATCGTTAAGTTTTAAAGAGAAATGAAATTTTTAATTTAAATAGCATTTCTAAAGGATGTAATACTGATAATAAAAAAAATTAATAAATTGCACATTAAGGAAAACCTTATTTTTTGAAAGCATTCATATTGAAAAAAATTTTTTTTTTTTACAATAATCCCTGATATTGAGCACTTTTACCCCTAAATATATATAGCATTACTTAAAATAAAAATATATTTTTATTTTGTGTGATCTTGAAACAATAATGTAACAATAACATCCAACATGTTGATTTTTCATTTATCATCAATGGAAATAAAAATGAGTTATTTACTTATTTAGTTATTTATTGTTAATGACCATTTTGCTTTCAACAGGCATTCAGTTTACTACTGGGTTTAATTTTAATTTTCAGTTATTTTTATTATTAAAAATTAGTATACTGAAAGTGAAATGCATTACTTAATAAATTTATTATTAATCAATATCAATATCATTCATATGATTGATGTTTCCTTTATTTCGCTTTATTGGTTTGAACGTAAACAATGTTAGATAAAAAAAAAAGAAAAAGAAAAAACGCTTCAAATGTAAATTTAAAAAATTCATTCAGGATTTAAAATAGATTTTTTAAAATTTAAATTATTGTAATTATATTTTTTTCGAGATAAAATATTGAAGAGAGAGGGAGAGATAAAAAAAACATTAGTCACGTGTCCTTTTTAATAAGGAAATAATTTTTCTTTTACTATCTTTTTAGGTTATTTTTATCTGATAAATAGTAATTAAAATGAATAGGAACTTTAACAAAGAAAACGATTTCAAGATGTATGGTTAAGCTGCATAAAGTGTAATTTTAAACAGAATTTAAATTGTAGGAAGGTTTCATTTTGTCTCGCCTCATATTGCGATTATTACGCCTTTAAGTAAATATTTGGAAGTCGCAGAAAAGAAATAATGAAAACAAACAAAAAAACAGGTGGATTTAAAAAAAAAAAAGAATCTACAAGATCTTTTCTAAGCTGAGGTTAAAAAATCTTAAATTTAGGACATAATAAAAAAAAGATGGTTTATTAAATAAACAGAAAAAATAACAACCACTGGACCATAAAAAATAGTTACTAATCAAAAAGATTGATTTGAAATCCACCCTTGAAGAAAATAGATAATTAACAAAAATGAACACAAGTTAAACAGACATCATAACCAACAATAGAAAAATAGAACACCCCCCAAAAAAACTATATACATTTTTCTCTTTATTTTATTTATTAAATAAGTACATATATATATATATATATTACCTGTTCGTCATGTTAAAAATATTTCCTTCTTCGTCCGTCTGTCTGGGGAGAATGACAGAATTTTAAAGAGAAATACACAACAAAAAAAAACTAAAGCGTCATTACGTACCTTTCAGATGTTATTATGTAGTTGCTTATGAAATCAACAACAGAATTTAGTTCATTCAGGTTTTAGAAATGGGTCTGATGTATGTCCTTTCAGAGAAACCCATGAGTTTTTTTTTTCCTGCAGACCTTAGTCCGACTGTCTAACAACCATTGTAGCAGCCGTCTTTCTTGACTGCGAATTCTCAAAAAAAAGAAGGAAGAAAAAAACACACTCTCACATGTACATATTTAGAGAGGGTGAAAACATTATTAAGATACAAAGAAAGAGGGGGAAAGGAGAAGAACTCGAAAGAAGACGTTAAAAATAAACATATAATGATAAACAGTGGGGAGAGGAGAGAAATGGCTACAGGAACTTAGAAAGGAGAAGGGATGAAATAGAGAAGCACATTAATATATAGAGGGAAGGAAAATTAAAGAAAGAAGTCGGGGAATTCAAGAGAAAGGAAAATTCACGAAAGACGAGAGAAAATATCGGTATAAATATAAAATATTTTAAATTTTTAAATAAAAAAATATATAAAATAACAAAAAACAATTGCAAAAATTCCCTAGAGGTTTTTTTTAGTCCGTATAAAAAGTTTAAATTTCAAGTGATAATTTCAAAAACATGTTTATTTTATGAGTCTTTTTTAAACCGCAAGGCAAATTAAATACGTACAAATTTTTGATTTCGTTAAATTTATTAAATTTTAAAAAAACGACATCTGCAACCACCTCTTTTAATAACATAACTTCTTCTTTTCCTCCCACTTTTGCCAAACACTCCTACTCTCATTATATAGTTTACTCCTCCTCCTTACTAATATTCAATGCGAAAGTACAGGAAGTACTCTTTGCACCAATCAGGCAGGTAACGCAAAGGGCGATAACTCATTCATACAAACTGACATGGCAGTTAAAAAACATTAATAGCTTATTTTTCTTCTTTTTTTTTTAAATACTCTAACTTTTTTGTTTTTGTCATAAAGTTTCATTTATTATCAGGTGAATTTTGTCAGGTGTCTGTTGTTGGTTTCAATCTAATGCAATCTGAGGACAGTAATAACGACATGGTATTTTTTGCTGACTCATAGTTTTTCTACATTAAGCATTCTTAGATTTTAGAATTAGTAAAAAAAAATACTTTGTGTAATATAAAATGGTATAGACAGAGATTTTCCAGATGACTATTTTGTGACAGATGTACAAAGTGTGAAGGCCACTCAAGATAGAGGGTTTTAGAGTAAGAGGTAGTTTATGCAGGTTGGGGTGGAGATAATGGTTAACCCTAGATTTGAACAGGTTAAGATTTTAGTGACCAGGGAAAATCCTATTGGGAGTTGGTTCAACAGATCAGTGGCTTGCAGGAGGAAGCTGTTCAAGTGGTACTTACTTCTCACCAATAGAATATGGAGGGATGAGGGTGGTTTGCTACAATGTGTATAGCATAGTAGGTCTTAGCCGTGAAGGTTAGAACTGGCGGAACCAAAGAATGCAGTTCGTCTGAACACTTTCCATGATCTGCCTCTTAAAGGTAGAGGAGTCAAGTTTTCCTACAGCTTTAGTAATGGATCTCTGGTGATTGTAAGATACTTTTTGGTTGGGGTTTAGGCCTTGAATAGATCAACCCACACAATAGAATAGACATGAAATAAAATGAAATGAAATGAATCAAGTATTATAAACAACAAAAGTTTTATATTTCAAAATACAAATTGTTAAAGTCAGTGATAAATGTTCTTTGAAGGATTTATGTATATGTAAACAACATCATGTCCAATTAAATAGACAAGTTAAAAGAATTACGTTTAAGATAATATAAAATTTGTGAAGAGTAATTAAGTGTCCTTTGATGTGAGATCTTTGGTTTGATGCGTGAGGAGGATAGAGAGTTAAGCGGTCGCTGGAATTGAGGTTCCTTTGATTTGGTCTCTCCTCTTTGGAGTCTGTTTTCCCCTCTCTATTTACCAACCTCCCCACAAGGCATCATGTGGCACACGGCCAGTTTTTAACATGCGGTGTTCCGAGACCGTAGGCTCGGGCAAAAATTGCCCGTAGACCCCATATACTCAAGGTCTCACCAATGGAATATGGAGGGATGAGCGTGGTTTGCTACAATGTGTGTAGCATGGTGGGTCCTAGCCATGAAGGTTAGAACTGGCGGAACCAAAGAATGCAGTTTGTCTGAACACTTTCTATGATCTGCCTCTTATAAAGGTAGAGGATAGCATAAGGAGTCAAGTTTTCCTACATCTTTAGTGATGGTGATTGTAGGATACTTTTTGGTTGGGGTTTAGGCCTTTAATAGGTCAACCCACACAATAGATAGAAAAATAAATGAAATAAAATGGAATAGATAGGAAATAAAATGAAATAAAATTACTCAAGTATTATAAACAACAAAAGTTTTATATTTCAAAATACAAATTGTTAAAGTCAGTGGTAAATATTCTTTGAAGGTTTTATGTATCTGTAAACAAAATCATGTCCAATTAAACAGACGAGTTAAAAGAAGATAATATAAAATTAGTGAAAAGTAATTAAGTGTCCTTTGATATGAAATCTTCTTTGGGTGAGAAAGGTAAGAAGGTGCAAGAGTTGAGATTCCTTTGATGTAGTCTGTCCTCTTTGAAGTCTGTTTTCTCTCTGAGTTTTGATTAAAAAAGAAATCTCTTTATACTTGTTTTTGGGATCAAAAAGGCTCAGCCAAAATCATTTATTATTTGGGTGTGAATGCTTTTGACTGGCTAAAACATTTATTTATTAAAATTTCTTATTTATTCATTTTTAACCAGAACCAATGTGTACAAACCAGATTATGACATTATCTCTTTGAACATCTTAAGGTTAACATCTGGTTCTCAGTGTTTATTTAGTATCACTACAGATCATATGTATGGGTTCTCCTTGAGGTCAAAGGTGAGTTTAAGGCCCAATAGTCTCTCAAGGCATGGAGCCTTTCCGAGGGAACATCCACTCATCATTACTGGTGCTAGTTAGGAGTTTGATCAACAATGATGGAATGTAACTAGTTTGTTTTTTGAGGCATTGTATGTAACTATAGTGAGTCTTGATAAAAATAAAATATGAAAACGAAATATATAAACAAAAATAAAAAATAACTCAAATTGAAATAAGGCAATGGCTTTTCTTTAAAACTCTTATATTTTTCTTCCTCTTTGTCCTCTTCTTTCTATACTTCTTTCTCAGCTAACGAGAAGGTAACCCGCAACTTAAAAGTGGAAAAAGTAGAAGAAGAAGAAGACTGAATCCAGCTGAAAAACCCTAACATTACAGTCCGAATAATGTAAATGGTGTAAGTAATCATAATATCTCATCTCAGAGATATTGACAGATATTGAAGGTTGGAGCGCACAGCGGCCGAAACGTTGTGAATATAGCAATGAAGATGAGGATAAGAGTCCGAATAATGTAAATGGTGTAAGTAATCATAAAACCACGTCTCTGAGATATAGAGGCTGAAACGTTGTGAATATGGCAATGAAAATGAGGATAACAGTCTGAATAATGTAAATGGTGTAAGTAATCATAATACTTCATCTCTGAGATATAGAGGCCGAAACGTTGTGAATAAGGCAATGAAGATGACGATAACAGTCCGAATAATGTAAATGGTGTAAGTAATCATAATACTTCATCTCTGAGATATAGAGGCTGAAACGTTGTGAATATGGCAATGAAGATGAGGATAACAGTCCGAATCATGTAAATGATGTAACTAATCATAATAGTTCATCTCTGAGATATAGAGGCCGAAACGTTGTGAATATGGCAATGAAGATGAGGATAACAGTCCGAAAAATGTAAATGGTGTAAGTAATCATAATACCTCATCTCTGAGATATAGAGGCTGAAACGTTGTGAATATAGCATTGAAGATGAGGATAACAGTTTGAATAATGTAAATGGTGTAATAATCATAATACCTCATCTCTGAGATATAGAGGCCGAAACGTTGTGAATATGCCAATGAAGATGAGGGTAACAGTCCGAATCATGTAAATGATGTAAGTAATCATAATGCCTCATCACAGAGATATAGACTGAAGTTTAATCTACTTAATCTGTCTTTGGAGGAAGTCACCGGAATTTTTATGCGAATGCCTAATTATACCAAGAAGTGATGTTAAGAATTTTGCTATGACTTTCGCTAATCTATGTAAGGACTATCAATTCCATATATGATGAATTGCATATGGAATGTTTGCTTTGTGCATTTTGAATAAACTCTAAAGTGGTTGTAATGCATCCCGATAAAATTAAAACAAAATATATAAACAAAAATAAAAAGAATTCAGCTTAAAATAGGGCAATGTTAATCCTTTAAAATCCTTATTGTTTTCTCTCTCTCTCTGTCCTCCTCTCTCTATAATTCCCTCTCAGCTAACGAGAAGGCAACTCTCAAATAAAAAGAGGAAGGAAAAGAACAAAAGACTGAATGGGGCTGAAAAATGAAAGTTTGTGGGATCAGTGCCTACTTATTTATGACTATAAATCTACCAAAATAAGAAAGGCTTCACGCACAATTTCTTTTTCTCTCTATATTTCTGAGATGAGGTATTGTAATTATTTACACTATTTACAAATTCCTCAAGGACACATTATCATATTCTTCACATTTGTCTATCAGGTCTTCATATCTCTCAACTTTTCTTTGCTTTGCAAATTCTCTTCCTAAGGGACTGTCAGTTCCGACAACAGTGCTTTTTTGTCATTTTCATTCCATAACATTAGGTCTGTCCATTGGCTTGTTGCTACAATAGGAAAGACAAGTACAGAATCGAGGTCTGCTGCTATTTTCCATTCTCCTGACCAACTTTTGTCCTCCATTGTTTTCATCTGAGATTATCTAGTTGTAACCTATAATTGCTGGAGTTTCAGGTTTTAGATTTTTACTGACTAGACATCCTTGATCCTAAATCCCAATTTTTAAAAAAATTGGAAATTTAAAACCAGAGATAATTTGAGATATAAAATAATTTGAGAAGAAAATGTATAATGTCTGGGAAAATTATACGTTTATTTAAATTTTCTTGTTCTATAGTTCAAAGATATTTTCATAAAATTATAAATAAAAACTTCTTTTCATAGTCATTTATTTATAAAATGGTAAATATTGTATTGTAGTTGGTTCACATATTTTTAAAATTTTATAATTTGTTTAAAAAGATTTCTTTTCCAATTTATTTCTTTATAAAACAATAAATATTGTGTTATACTTGATTCACATCAACCCATATAATACTTATAAATGTGTATGCATTTATATATTTTGTCCTAGCTGTAGTGGCAAGGGAGGTAAATCAAATTAAGTTAGTAAATTTTTGATAGATTACTTCCCTTAGTTGTTTTAATAATCTATACCAGTGTTTTTCAACCATCTTTTTTTTACTCAGGGCGCACTTGTAGAATAACTAAAACTCTTGAGTGCACTTTATAAATAAGTCATGAAATTTGAAAGTAATAAAGAAATCTCCTGAAATAAGCATTTATTTTTAAGACATTACATAAGCAGTAGACTTTTCATTGATGAATTCATGAAGAATCTGATATTTTTATTAGAAACAGAGTCCAATGATAGCTGATTTAAATCTGTTGAGGAAGGCAAAAGTGAAAGGATTATCCACTCCTTCTTAAAGATTAAGGAATTTAGCATCCAGTTTAAAATATCAAATGACAAAGACTTGACTTCAATATGGAAGCCATGTGCTTGGTGTCTCTAGTTTTTTAAAAACAATGATTTTTTTTAGATATAAAAATAATTAATAAATTACTCTTCTGTTAACTTGGGACACACCTGGTTACCTTTCAGGGTGCATTTGTGTGCCCAGGTGCACCAGTTGAGAAACACTGATCTATACAAATAAAATATTTATCTGCATTTAGACAAAATTACTTTCTGAGCAAAATGAACTGTTTAATTAATCACTTCCTTTACTCCTATGTTTCTTAGATTGCAGTCTTATTTGTTCAAGTCTTTCATGTGAGGCACTCAGATACCTTTGTCTATTAAATGATTGTCTTGCTTCAACTTGGTCTTGAAATAGGCTTTGTTGTTCTGTTGGTAATCTTTTTCTTCTGATAGATATTTCTATTTCACTGTTATATTAAACATAAATTTTTTGACATGAAAAGATATTGAGCAAAAATTTATATAATATCAGGAGTAATCAATGAATCATAGATATCATTGAACGTCTAAAAAATATAAAGGGAAAAGATTAGTTAAACGGTTCATTGGCTGCTATTTTAGTTGGGAGTTCTTCATCTCTGCTTTATTGAATCTGAATACACTGTTTCATGACCTTTGTTTTGTTGCATCTCACTGTTAAAACTTAATAAGAATTGCTGTAATTTTTGATGGCATGGGTACACTAGCATTTTTATAATCTAGTTAATAAACTTTTCCTGAGGGTGTTTCAGTAGTATATCGTAATAGTGATGTCAACAGAAAAACATCCTTTTGGAAATTCCACATTTCGGTGGGCACAAATGTCAAACTGCCAAAAAATGATTTCTATCTGAATTTCTCCTATGAGGAATGAGGAATATTTGCGTTATTTATACTTGGGCTAAGATATACATCTTGGGACTCCGCCAGGTCTATTTGCTCATGACATACGATGAATGAATGATTACTTCTCCAACTCTCTCCAGCTTTCAACCCAGATATGTGGAGAGAACTGATCAGGTGCTCCCCTTCCCAGCAACCCTATGACCACACCCTGGACCACACTTGGTCAAAGGACTGACTATTAAAGACTGGTGTTATGTCATTTTTGATATTATTTTTTACTATTCTGAAATATATTTTGAAGCTTTAATTTAATAAATGTTTTGAACATGAAATATTTTTCGGTGGGGTCAATTATGATTTTGCAGATACTGAACTTCTATCATAATTATAAATGCTAATTTGTCGTCTTTTAATCAATTCACCCGAAGCAAGGGGAAAATGCCACTAAGATGCAAGATGCTGCAGGGAGTGAAAGAGAATGAGAATACTTTAGATGGAACTGGAAACCCAATCCTAAACAGGAAACAAGGGATAAACCTCTACTCTTGCTCAAAAAACTGGGGAGGAGTGTGAACTGGATGTTATCATTAAATTTAATTACTCTAATTAATCAGTATCAAAGTATTCTCACTTATATGCCACAGAGAAAACTCCTCTGATTTGTTTTTATAGATTATCAACCCTTTGCATGTTATTTAAAGCCAGGAAATAATTTTAGATTGTAAGAAGATTTTTTTTGAGATAATAATGATTTAGTAATATAAGTCTTACTAATTAACCCATATTTGGTTGGCGAAGAGGTGGATTCATACCTTTCTCAAGGGCATTTGCACATAAGTGAATATAACAAACCTGACTGGAATTGGAACTTGGCTCACTGATTTCCAATTCCAAACCATTATCCATTACACCACCTGCACATCAAAGCTAACAGCACCTAGTATTTCCAAATGGTTGCCCATCTAGGTAGTGACCAGGCTTGACGTTGCTTAACTTCGGTGATTGTACAAAAATCAGTGTTTCAATATGATATAGCCATAAGCCTGAAATTACTCTATAAATCAAAGTTAATATACCTGGAGTTATCTCTCTTGGACAGATTTTATCTTTTTGCCAATAGGATTAGATAGATTCACCCACTGGCTGGTTCACACTCCTCCCCAGTCTTTTGAGCAGGAGTAGAGGTTTATCCTTTGATTCCTATTCAGGAGTGGGTTTCTGATTCTTTTTTTTTTTCTCTTTCACTCACAGTAGCCCCTTGCATCTTAGTGGCATTATTGCCTTCCTTGGGGTGAATTGATTAAAAAAAATTTAATGAATTAAAAATTACTCAGTGGCCTGATTGAACTGGAAATTGATTCATTCTTCAAATTTTAATGGTATTGTGCAACTGAAAACATTGATACAATTTCCTATAAGAAATCAAAGAAAATTTTTGGACTTGATATAAACATGAAGTTTTTAAAATCTAAATCGAGAAAACAAATATAAAAAATGTTGTTTTAATGTCATGTCCATTCAGGATATCAGCAATCATGGCTTTCCACCGTATTTTATTATTATCTGTGAATCGCTTTGCATTTTGGGGAAAAATACTGAAGTGGTTTCCTGTTACCTTCTTCATGGTTTTAAATTCAGAATTGTTCTTCTACCAATGAGGTTACCTCTCAAAACTATAGAAACCAATCTACCCTTGTATTCAACCCACGAGGAAAATATATTAATGCTTTTCGTAATGGAATTAACATAAATTTGAATGCAACATACTCGGCCTCAACTTGAATTCAGTTGCCATGATGAACAGATGTTCCCTAAGGGAGGACCCATGCCTTGAGCACCTATTTGAACTTAAATTCAACCAAGACCTCAAGGAGAACTCATACATAAAATCCATCTCTAAAGATACTGGTAAAATGTTTGGTTCCCTGTATGTCTCCAGCAAGTACCTCAAACCTCCTCTTATTCTCTACCTTTACAAGAGCCAGATCAGGCTGAAAATGAAGTACTGTTGCTATATATGGGCAGGGGCCATCCAGTTTTCACTTTCCACTCTTGATTGACTTGAAAAGCATCTCTGCGTCCTTGTGGGTGACAAATTATTTTATATGTTATTGTAATTATTTACACTATTTACAAAGTTCGGTCTGTTGTTCAATATCTGCCTACAGCTGAGGTGGACAAAAAAAAAAAATGGAGAGTTGGGTTAATGGGAGATAACTGATACTGAGAGGCATGGCATGTGGAATGAGAACAATCTACCCCCGCCCCATGAACGAAATAAAGGGATCAGTTCGAAATTCCAATTACCTGAAGAAAGCCAGAAGCATACAATGGCTGAAACGTTTTTGAATATGGCAACAAAGTATTGTTTTCAACTCTGCAATCCCCCCTTTCTCGTAGACATCGCAAGCGTCTTACTGTTCTATCGCTATTTCCATGGGAAGTGTTCAGACGAACTACACTCCTTAGTTCCACCAGTCCTAACGTTCACAGCTAAGATCTGCCATACCATACGACCCTTGTTCCCTTCATATCCCCCTGGGGAAATGTAAGTTCCACTTAAGCAGCTTCTTCCTCTGAACCACTGCCTTGTGGAACCAAATTCCCAAGAGGCTACTTCCCCAATCATTACAATCTTTACCTGTTCAAGTCTACGGATCTTTTATCTTTCTATTTATGATGGTGTGTGTTATAACCGAGAAAGGGTTACTGAATGAGGAATAACCAAAATGGAGGTTGGAAATGAAATGGTAATCTTTATAACATCAACGAAATGCAATACTTGCCAGTGACGTGAAGTAGGTAAATCACTGCTAGTGGTGGACTACTTAGACAACATATTACCCCACTTATAATAGTATCCAATGTATTTATGAGGATTAGGACAGACCTATTAGTATTCATAGGTATAGTATATAAGAGTATGTTTAAAAAAAGCTGAAATTTGAAAAAGGTGATTTGCAATTTGAAGATGCAGTAAATATAAACAATTTAAAATTAGAATGACACACTTCATATTTAAGATACTTTCTGCATCCAATACATAGTATACTTGTATTTTTTAAACATTTAAATAAATCTAAAATAAATTTAAATAAATTTAAATAAATCTAAAATAACTTAAAATTATAAACCTAACTTTTATTTATTCATTTGAATTTTCTTAAGTACATTCATGTATGAATATAGTAATGAATGAAAAAATAGAAAAAAAGTTGTTTTATTCTTAACCGATATAAAAATATTTTATTTTTTTCTCACATTTCATATAGATATTTCCCCCAGTGTATTTAGAAAAAAAAAATCATATCTATTCATAACTCTTCACAGATTCCTTTGCTTATAATCTTTTTGAAATCAAAGTAGTTATTTTCCTAGACTAGCTGTCACTCAGGGATATCCTGGTTATGGCACCAATATTTCGGCCATGTTGCATTGCAGCTCAGACCAGACACAAGGTTTGTTGACAGGCTGCTGTCTCTTGCAGTCAAATTCCGGTGACTTAAAAATTACTCTTCATCTAGGTTGTTACTCATGAGTGAAGAACAAAACGATTTCTAGTAATAAACTAAATTTTATTCTTTGGTTACTGTTAGAGCAAGCAAAGTAGAGATGAGGTGTAAATGAGGTGGGTGGGGCACAGTTCAGTGGCCATTGTCCCTGTCTGTTCTATGGGGCCTGCTTCCTTCCTTCTGTGTACCTTTTTGTGGGATGGTCAGTTTTATAGATAAAATTTTCTTTGTCTTGTCATCTTCATCTAAAAAAGTAATTAATCTTCCATCCATGACTTTCTCTCAGTCTGAGCCTCTTGCTCTGTACTTTGAAGTTGACTTCACTTACTGATAATCATCGGTTGAAAGTAAATGTTCCATATCGAATTTTGTGACAGGCCCCGCTTTTTCAATTTAACAAAACCTCAGCTGACTCATACTGCTACTTCGTCTGTATAAACTGTACCTTTTACTCTGTAACTCTCTATCATGAGTGGCCACATGGCCTTGTACAGGTTGAACACTACTGTAAAAAATGCCTATTATTCTTTCTTCACTGCACTGATAATCTTTACACTACCCACACATTTTCAGATATAAACAATACAAGAATTACTAACAGTTTCTGGCTAGTATTTTCTTTTACTAAATTCTTTTCCGCTTCTCTTTTTATGCATCATGTCTTTTCATGTCATGGGTGATCATGGCTCTCCAAGTTTTACTTGCAACTTTACTCTGACTTTTATTATTAATAGCAATGAGTAAACAGCACAGACTGGGAAGAAAGGATATGTTCTTGGTTAGGCTTAAACTCATGCCCTCTTTATTTCAGGGAAGCCTGGTTAAACATCCCAGCTATTCTTATTGACTTAGCTATAAGAACTTTGTTTTACAGAAGATCAAATCTAGCTTATAAACACCATTATTATTCCGCAGTCTCTCCCATCATCACATTTGATTTTGTTTTTACACTGATAGTATCGACAGTCATGGTATTTATCAATAGTCATATTATTATCTATATTTATATCTCAGTCACTAAGTATTTTAAGATGTATCTACCAGATATGGTCAACCAAATGTGTGCTTATTACATGTGATTTTCCAATCTCTGGGAGTAAGAGACATGATGTTTTCTCTTCTCCTCTCACCATATAAAATCCTTTTAAAGATGGTGATTGACATTACATTTAAATTTTTGAAGATCATAGGTTGGCAGGGAATCAAGAAACTGGAAGAGAGTTCCACAGGCAAGAAGTGCGAGAAAAGAAACTGTTAGAATAGAACTTACAGTTACATTTAACTATTTCAACAGTAAAATGATGAGTTGCCAATCATAGTAGTATGCCTAAATTCATGCAGTCGAGATACCAACCACCTAAAAAGAATAGGGAAGCATGGCAGCTATTGAAACCAAGGACTTGTGTGCTGGAGCATTGTCCTGATGAAACAAAACACTTTTCGTCATTTTTCCTGGGCATTTGGTCTTTATATATTTTTAGAATGTGACCAAAAGAGATTTATTTTTCAACATAATCCATCTTCTATTGGTGTGGCAGTATCCAATTGGTGAAGAAGCTTTCATCCTATTGGTCAAAAAAGGCATCAACAGCACATATGACATCATTGCTGTGATACTGGTTCCCAGCCAAGGGTTTTTTTATGTTGGAGAACAGATGATAGTCAGATGGGGTTAAATCAGGAGAATAGGAAGGCTGATGAACCAGTTCAAAGACATGTTTTACAGAAGATCAAATCTAGCTTATAAACACCATTATTATTCCGCAGTCTCTCCCATCATCACATTTGATTTTGTTTTTACACTGATAGTATCGACAGTCATGGTATTTATCAATAGTCATATTATTATCTATATTTATATCTCAGTCACTAAGTATTTTAAGATGTATCTACCAGATATGGTCAACCAAATGTGTGCTTATTACATGTGATTTTCCAATCTCTGGGAGTAAGAGACATGATGTTTTCTCTTCTCCTCTCACCATATAAAATCCTTTTAAAGATGGTGATTGACATTACATTTAAATTTTTGAAGATCATAGGTTGGCAGGGAATCAAGAAACTGGAAGAGAGTTCCACAGGCAAGAAGTGCGAGAAAAGAAACTGTTAGAATAGAACTTACAGTTACATTTAACTATTTCAACAGTAAAATGATGAGTTGCCAATCATAGTAGTATGCCTAAATTCATGCAGTCGAGATACCAACCACCTAAAAAGAATAGGGAAGCATGGCAGCTATTGAAACCAAGGACTTGTGTGCTGGAGCATTGTCCTGATGAAACAAAACACTTTTCGTCATTTTTCCTGGGCATTTGGTCTTTATATATTTTTAGAATGTGACCAAAAGAGATTTATTTTTCAACATAATCCATCTTCTATTGGTGTGGCAGTATCCAATTGGTGAAGAAGCTTTCATCCTATTGGTCAAAAAAGGCATCAACAGCACATATGACATCATTGCTGTGATACTGGTTCCCAGCCAAGGGTTTTTTTATGTTGGAGAACAGATGATAGTCAGATGGGGTTAAATCAGGAGAATAGGAAGGCTGATGAACCAGTTCAAAGACACAGTCACGCATGGCAGCCATTGAAACTAAGGAATTGTGTGCTGGAGCACTGTCCTGGTGAAACAAGACACTTTTTGTCAGTTTTCCTTGGCACTTGGCCTTTTATAACTGCCTCAGCAAGTTGTCCAAGTACTCTGCATTGATCATGTGGCCCTATTGAAGATAGTCAATAAACATAATGATTTTGCATCCCCAAAAGCTGAGGTTATCACCTTCCCTGCTGATGAAATGACTTTAGCCTTCCTTGGAGCAGGTGAGGAGGAGTGTTTTCACTGCATGGATTGTCACATTGTCTCTAGTTCAAAGTGATGAACTTAACAGTCATCCTGGGTTAGGAAACATTCAAGGAACCCAGCTGGATCTCCATCAAAAAATGTCAGATTTTCCCATAATCCAATCAGCCTGGTGTGCTTTTGATCAGGTGTCAGGAGTCATGGCCCCCACTGAGCAGAAACCTCATGGGATATTCTAATGGCACTGACTATTTGATTTATAGTCAGTCACCTGTTATTCATACGTGGTGGACACAATCAATGTTTTCCTCAATGATGTCAGTTTCAAGATCTCCAAACCTTGGGTTATCTTCAAAACTCTCCCTTCCATTCCTAAATTCAGTTGTCCCTTATGCATCAACCATGTCATCATGAATATCCTTGGAGATTAAACTCTTTTCTGCAGGTAACTCCACAATGTGGAATTTTGTTCATTTTCAGAAGTTGCTACTCGTTACTTTTGAAGTCTTCTTTGAACAGTCAGATGTTGGTTTACCTGGAAAAAAAAAACAATGCAGTTATTAATAAGAAGATTTGAAACTAATGCATGCAAAATTTTATAGCTCTAGCATCATGCCTTGATATTTCAGAATATTTCAGCCGACCCTAATATTAATGATGTAAACACAGTTTGAAATTGACATTTTTAAATAGCAGCTAAATCTAGTAACTCTGTAAAAAATCATGGACTGATTTTACACTATATCAGTAACATAAACAGGACTTCCACTTATAAATTGATAAAAAAAAATCTTTATTTTTTGATTCTGACAAATGTTGTGACTTGAAGAAGATTTCCTGAATGATTATCTACAAAAATACTACCTTGAAAAGTGCTTTCTTATATTTTTTAAAAAGTAGTGTATTCAAGTCCTGCCAACTATACTATTGAATCACTCCAATATCTGCTTCAAAATTACCAATTTATTTTGTGATTTTTCATCAATACATCATCAAATTTTTAGTACTATAGACATTAGGAGGTTATCAATTATGAATGAGTTGTTTATCTTACAACAACATCTGTTTGCACAATATATCAGTATAATTGATGTGGGTGTTTATTGGCCTTGTGTAATGATTATAGGAAATGCACAGAGTGTTGATAAATACAAAATAAATCTTTATATATATCACAATATAAAAATACAGAAGGATAAGGTTAAGTTTAAAGTTTCAATAGTTCAAGTGCAAAAGTGCTGGCATATATGAAAAATAGAAACAGAGAAATAGTCCAGGAAGAAGTAAATATATATGTATATGTATGTATTTCAATGTAGTAACTAACATTTGACCATGTGGTGAATGAAAGTATGTTTGTTTTCAATGTAGTAAGGATGGGTTAGCTCTGTAAGTTTGCAGCTAGTCATATAAATGTTATATTTCATCTCTGCATCATTGGAGAAAGGACAAAATTTTATTAATTGATTCTGGTTTTGGTTGATTTTCCATCTCTTTATATATACATCTATTGATCTGGTTTGAAGCAGGCATTCTGCTTCTCATTGTTTCTCAGCCAATATCCTGGTTGTGAAAGTTTTCTGATTGGTTGGTCACACTATCTATTTTAGATATGCTGAAATTTTAGTCTCTTTGTTATTATTTGTTTGTATCTTTTCTTGCATCCTGATTGTGAAAACTTTCTGATTGGTTGGTCAAACTATGGCTTTGTTTGCTTGGTGATTTTTATTATCTGACTATTTTTAGTGATCTTGAAATTCTAGTCTTTTGGTTAATTATATTTATTTATTCATTTCTATTCTATGGATGTTCAAATGGATTTGTAGTCTATTTTTAATTCTGATGACAAATATAAAATTGGAGAAATTGATGTATTTAATTTCAATGATGACTCTGATCTCATACATGAAATACCTGTATCATATATCCCGAACATAGTCCTACTGGGAGAGATATGGTCCATGGGTTGTGTAATTAGCTCAGAAACTGAATTTAAATTCAAGTTAGCTTAAAACTGGTAAAATTTAGAAATAAATTCAGTTAGGAAGGGGTCAATTTTCATAAAACCAAACAGAATTTTATTGCTGTTTATGTGTCCATTACTTTATTTAATCAATATCAGTAGAGAAAAAAGCCATTTTGTATTGAACATTTTCTATAAATGTAAGTAATTTACCTCACTTAAACTGAAATAGCGTGATGCTCTTGTAAAATAATTAACAACACATAATCTGCCTTTTCATATATGACATATTTACATCTTAATATTCTGAGGGCTGTTTTCATATTAGACATTACTTAATTCTTATAAAGTTTTATCTGTTACCTCTGTAACCCTGACAAGATCCATTTGTTAAAATATTGAGTTGAATTATAAGATAAATTATTCATTTCATCTTTTTCCCTTATTGAAGATGATTTCATATGGATTTCAATCAATTTTGTTAGCTTCATCAATTATTGATCAATAACAAACAAGTGACTCTCTGTTTTCTATTCTTATATTTTGAGGATAAGGTTAGCTGTTTTAAATGTTTTATAATGGATAACTAATTTAATTTTTGATGATTTCTCCACACTGTGGCCAGAAATGTAAACACTAGTTTGAACACAATAAAAATTAAATAAAAACATAATCGCAGTACTTTAATGAAATGTGTGTGTGTGTGTGTGTGTGTGTATATATATATATATATATATATATAAATAATAGCACAATAATAGTGAATGATGATTGTAATAAAACAGTGTTCAATGTAAAATAAAAGAGTTAGCTAAAATTTATACTGATAATAAATATATATTTGTTCCTCACACTTTGATGCAACTCATACTTGTATATCAATCATGGGAGACTTCATTCAGGGTATAACACAAGCTAGTAGTTACTATAATATCATTTATTATAATATTATATTATATATATATGTATTATATATATATATTATATATGTATATGTATTATATATATATATGTGTGTGTGTGTGTGTGTTATATATAAATTAAATATATCATATTTACATATCAAACATATCATATATATATATATATATATATATATATATATATATATATATATATATGTATATATATATATATATATATATATATATATATATATATTATAATATTATTTATTATACTAATAATAAATATATACTTGTTTCTCACCCTTTGGTGTAACTCATATTCGTATATCAGTCATGGGAGATTGAGACTTTATTCAGAGTATAACACAAGCTAGTAGTTATAATATTATTTATTATAATATTATTTATTATAATATTATATTATATTATATATATATATATATATATATATATATATATATATATATCTTTCATCTGAAATCAGCGTTTGCTTTATAGTGAGTCAGTGACTCAGAAACTGCTGCGAAAACCATGTTGGTCTTGTTCTGATTGGTCAGAAAAGGTGACCCTGGTATTTTTAGGTGGTATTCCAGAAGTGGGTGTACAGGGCTAGACAAAATTAAAGGCTAGCTTTGTCTTATGATATGCGGATGTCAAAGTGAGCACTTCTGTTAGAGTCAAAGAATTGGACTTCTGACAAGGGATTATAAAGAAATTTGGGACATAAAAAGGAAACTGCTACTTTTAAATCTCTGGAATTCATATTGAGAAAAGAAGGCTTGGAGAATATAGCACCCACAGGACCTTTGAAGGAAAGAGAAGTAGGGGAAAACAGTGTGTCACCTATTCGATGTGTTTGAGTGAATGAAAGGCAGAAAGTTTTTGATTGATTTGTTTTTTATGACTTATCAACCTTTTGCAGGTTATTTAAAGCCAGAAAATATTTTTAGATTGTAAGAATTTTTGGTATATAATAATGATTTATGGATACAAGTCTTACTAATTAACCTATAGTTGGGGGTGAGAAGATTCATATATATCCCAAGGGTATTTGCATGTAAGTGAATATAACAGACTCGACTGAAATTGGAAATCGGGACACAATTTCCAATTTTGTGCTGTTATGCATTACACCAGGTCTTGACAACCTACGGCACGCGTGCCACACATGGCACGCCAAGCAATTACCAATGGCACGCAGCCGCAAATGATATCACAAAGTCCGAACCAATAACTACTACATCGCAAAGAAGATATTTAGCTGTTTCAATTTTAATATATACTAAAGTATATCTACTATATATTACTATATAAAATATATTGTAGAACAGGTTTATTGAGCTTGACTTGTATAAAAATACATATGCTGTTGGCACACTGAATGATTTAAAAACCCTACATTGGCACATAGTTAGCAAAAAGGTTGCTGACCACTGCATTGAATCACCTGCACATCCAAGATTACACCTGCTATTCCCAAGCAGTCATTCATCTAGGTACTGACTAAGTGATTGTATCACAACTGGTATTTCAATGAGATATGGCCATAAGCCCTGCAGAACAAGGACTGAAAATTAGGTAAGGAGGTACTTAGAGCAGCAAAAGATAGGAAGTTGCAGAGAGCCACAATCAGCATGCCATGTACGAAACAGTGAAACGAGAACAATCTACTCTGGATTGACAAACACCTGAAGCAGGCCGAATCTACTCTTGTAACCTAGATTGACAAACACTTGAAGCAGGCTGAATCTACCTTTGTAACTCGGATTGACAAACACCTGAAGCAGGCCGAATCTACATTTGTAACCTGGATTGATAGACACCTGAAGTAGGCCAAATCTCCCCTTGTAACCTGGATTGACAAACACCTGAAGCAGGCTGAAGGTCACAATGACCAAAACATTACACTAATAACAAAGATGAGGACATTAATAAGCATCTATTTATTTTATGAGATAAAGGTAGCAGCCTGTTTGGTCAAAATTCAATCCTTTTGTGATGAGACTGAAGTGTCATGTCTAAGGTGCAGGCCTTGGCAATGGTATATGCACTGCCCAGACTACGTGGCTCCACTCATGGTCATACAGACAAGATACAAAAGAGTACTAGATTTTGGGCTGGTTTGGCTGCAGGAGTTGTCAGAAAGTTGTTAGTGTTCACAGCCAACCACCGCCTTCAGGTATCCACTCCAGGTTTTCTGTCTGGATTTACTTCTATAGCTTTTTCCATGTCTGGATATGACCAAGGCAGTGGAGTTTTAAAATCAGGGTTTTCCTTCCCCTAGATGGACTGTTGATGGGCTGCCAAACTCTCTCTACTTGAAGCTACTAGTTATGAAGCTACTAGTTATGAAGCACCAGTTGTCTGATTTTTAAAATTCTCTTGTCCTATCACCATGACAACCTTTAGAACATTATTTACATTATTCAGACTATTGTCCTCATCTGTGTATGAATTTCTGGGTATTATAAACTTAATGTTGCTGCTGAAGACATTAGGTTTATAATACCCAGAAATTCATACACAGATGTCCTCACTGACACATGGCACAGTGGATAAAGTGGATCCAGTGACAGGACCCAAAGAGTGTGAGTTCAATACCTGGTTAAGTCGGTGGAGAACTTGGAGAGGGGAGTTAACAGGAGATAACTGATAACTGACATCTATTAGACATGGCATGTAGAACTAAAACAGTCTACCCCAGTGAGCAAAATAAAGGGTTCAGTTTGACTTTCCAACCTGAAGAAGGCCGAAGTGTACAACAGCCGAAATGTTGTGATAAATATGGCAACAAAGATGAGAACAATAGTCTGAATAATGTAAATAGTGTACATAATACCTCATCTCAGAAATATAGGCAGAAACCTTTAGAATATATATATAATGTACATATTAAGACATTAGTTTGAATCTAAATGATGCAAACGCAGATAACTTCTCATCCCAGAAATCCAAACAGAAAAAAATAGAAAGAAGCAGGTTAAGTGTTATTTACACTATTTATATTCAGACTATTGTCCTCATCTTTGTTGTTATTATCACAACATTTCAGCCATTGTACCCTCTGGTCTTCATGAGGCAACTGAAAGGGAATTCTGAACTGAACCCTTTATTTAATCTACACAGGTAGACTGTTCCCATTTCACTGTCCACTGTCTAGGGATCTAATTCTTATTTTTAGTACTGTTCAGTTATTGCTCACCTGTTTCCACTGAGTCCAAGGAGACACCGCCCAGACCAAGGATTGAACTCACAATTACTATATCACCAAATTCACAAAGCAATCATTTAATCTACTAGCCTATTGTCCTATATGAACTTGGAGCCTTAAACCTAATCTGCCTGTTGATCAGTTCTGTTTAGGTTTTATTAGAATTCTAATCACTGCTTTTTAAAACAATAAACATTGCTGAACAGTTGAAATAAAAGTGGTGTCAAGAGGAAAAAAAACGACCTTTTGAGACATTTTGTGGACACAACGGTCCATATTTGCCAAATTCTGTTTCTTTTTCTTAAAGTTAACCAACATTTATATAACAATCCACATGATTATAACATCTTGACAAGAGTATTTCTAAAAATAGAAAACAGAGAGTCACTTGTTTGTTATTGATCAATAAAATTGATAAAGCCAACAAAAATGTTTAAAATCCAAATCAAAGAAAGGAAAAAAGATGAAATGAATAATTTATCTTATAATTCAGCTCAATATTTTAACAAATGGATCTTGTCAAAAATCACAGATGGAAAAGATAAAACTTTACAAGAATTAAGAAAAACAACTGACAGAATATTAAGATGTAAATATGTCTTATATGAAAAGGCAGATTATGTGTTGTTAATTATTTTACAAGAGCATCACGCTATTTCAGTTTACGTGGAGTAAATTACTTACATTTATAGAAAATGCTCAATACAAAAAGGCTTTTTTCTCTACTGATATTGAACAAATAAAGTAATGGACACAAAAGAAGCAATAAAATTCTGTTTAGTTTTATGAAAATTGACCCCTTCCTGATTGAATTTATTTCTAAATTTTACCAGTTTTAAGCTAACTTGAACTTAAATTCAGTTTCTGAGCTAATTATACAACCTATAAACTATATCTCTCCCAGTAGGACTATGTTTGGGATATTTTATGTATGAGATCAGAGTCATCATTGAAACTAAATACATCAATTTCTTCGATTTTATATTTATCATCAGAATGAAAAATAGACCTTAAATCCATTTGAACATTCATAGGGTAGAAATGAATAAATAAAAATAAGAAAAAAAAAAATGAAATGAATAATTTATCATATAATTCAGCTCAATATTTTAACAATGGATCTTATCAGTATCACAGATGGAAAAGATAAAACTTTACAAGAATTAAGAAAAACAGTCCACAGAATATTAAGATGCAAATATGTCTTTTATGAAACGGCAGATTACATGTTGTTAATTATTTTATTTCATGTAATGGAATATGTATAAAAGACAGATTCCATTTACCATCCTAAATGTTCAAGAAATTTCATAGAAAATATGCATTCTCTGTCATTTCTTGAACATTCAGGCTGGTAAGTGTAATTAGTACTGTTTAATTAAAAACAGAGCATTTATTTAAGTGAATTGTATCTATAAAAATAATGTATAAACAGAAAATATATTAAATACTTGTTGGACATAATCCATTTCATCACATATATATATATATATATATATATATATATAGTCATCCGCGTACAAGCCTGTTTCGCTGTATCACAGCTCATCAGTGTGGCTAGACATCCCATTGCCTTAAGCTGGGATTGAAACCTGAGGGATTTGGCATCAGTCAGAGATCCTACCTCTAAGCTATCGGCGCACAGCAGAGAGAAAGGGAAATTTTAATGTATTATATACGTGATGTATACAAACACCAACAGCCAGAGGGCTCAATTCATTAATGGAGAGATATAATAAATATACAATTTTTCCTCATCAACAGCACAACTGTGAGTTTCATGCACCAAAGCTTCAAGTGCCGAATTGTTCTCATGTCCTGGTTCAGTACTAGTCATGACATGTTTGATCATGATTCTCAGCAATTACCTATTTTTTTTTCCTCTACGTACCTTCTGACCTTACTTTCAGTTCTTGTTCAAACCTATTACATGTATAATGATTTGACTATAGGAAGTAATTGTATATAATTTTACAATAGAAATACATAAAAGTATTTGAGTGGTACTTACTGGTGTTCACACTGGA
Source organism: Acanthosepion esculentum (assembly GCA_964036315.1). Classification (NCBI taxonomy): domain Eukaryota; kingdom Metazoa; phylum Mollusca; class Cephalopoda; order Sepiida; family Sepiidae; genus Acanthosepion; species Acanthosepion esculentum. Next base: position 19,039,078 of record OZ038485.1, on the reverse strand, counting down.
GTAAAACTAAGATTCAGAATGATGATTTTTAAATTAGGAAGACTATAAAATTGAAGATTCGCCCCCCCCACAATTTTCTGTCCCTCCATTTTACCATGTTTAACTGTGTCCCATACCAGGTGACATCAAATAAAAATATCCTTTCACATTGTAGAGTGTCAAAGAACCTTACTCCGTTCTTCATGTCATTTCTTGTGAACAAATCTAAGTAACAATTGCAAACACGTTGAAACGTTCACAGTAATATTCTACATAGTCAAATACATCTATTCTCATTTATCCATCAAAGTTCAACTCAATTGTATTCGTGAATTGTATATAAACCAATGTTATTGTTGTACATTTAATATTTGTCTTTGTTTTCAATCTTCTTGCATGATTTGTTTCTAATATTTTCTTTAATTGTTGTGGACGAATGTCTTAGAACAGCAACACTAAAAATCCTTCTGATCATTTAAAAATACATTCGCCAGTCTGTAACAATGTAATGAAAATCATGTGGAACAGACACTCTTCTTGATCCTTTCACATTAACATGGGTTTTATCCTCTTGGAACTAATTTATTTCTTATCGTCATCACTGAGCTTCCTAATGTAATCAGTTCCCAATTTGGTCGTCAGGGTCACCAACATGTGGGGGTCAATTGCCCTCACTAATTTATATTAGACACAATGCCACAAAATAATAACAAGAAGAAGCAACAAGACAATTCAGATAAGAGAAATCGTACAAATAAATGGATTTTTATATAACAAATGTATAAAAAACAGTAGTTATAAATATTGTTTAAAATGGTGAAATAAACTTGTCTTTTAAAGATATTTTGTGTGAGGTAATGTTCCAGTTTGATAGACTGCAAGTTGTAATGGAATTTCTGTGAATTTGAAAAAAAATCAGTTCAATGTAATATTGTTTGTATTCAAAATAAACAGTTCAAAGTTTGTGGAAAAAGCGTGTGTGAATGTAACGCTGTTTTTGACGTTTAAGTGTCTGTCAATTCGTTGTTTGCTGACGTGAGTTTAATTTGCATTGAATGAAGGAAATAGACTGTGGTTATGTTAAAAAGGATTTTTAACTTATAGTTTGGACTTCAGTTGAAAATTATTTTATGATGAGTGGTGTCACATAGCATGTAGCTTATTCGAATGATTTCCCCCCCTACTACCCTCGTTCTTAATTGTTATTTATATAAGCAATATAAGTCACGTGATAGGCTTCAGAAAATGTTTTAAAATTTTGTCGCAATTGTACTTTTGATCAGGTCAAATTAAGGTCAGATGTACAGACGTAGTCGATGACATGCCATGTGATATTTTTGAACGAATCAAATTACATTAGTTGTATAATTTTGAGCCTATGTTTTGTTTGATTTTTGAAGTTTTGAGAATAATATAGGATCTGTATCCTATAGTATCTATGCTGATGATACAAATACTTACACTTGTCAATAGTAAGTCTGATAGGTTCAATAAATGATCTGTTGTTTACTGGAGCAAGAAATGGCTTGTAAATTTTAATGCCTCTAACAAGAAACTGCTTTCTTTTAGTAATTTTAGAGGAATAATTTTCCCTTTTATTAACATGACTGATGTTAACCTCGAAGAGACAAACTTATTATGTCTTCTTGATCTCATGTCTTCCACTGACATGAAGTGGAACGAGTATATTGAGTCAATTGCTCGGTCTGTTGCTAAGTTGGTTACCAGAAAATTTTCCTTGCCAGAATCCAGCTTGCATGTTTATAAATCTACCATTTGTCCGTGTATTGAATATTACTTCTACCTCTGTGTACTGAAGATTTCTTTTACATCCAATATATATAGCCTGTGCTATATCTTGACAAAATTTGAAGAAGAATCTGTAGAGTTATCGATCCTGACCTAGTATCTTGGTTTCAGTTACTTTCTTATTGCTGTTTCTTTTCTATTGTCGCAGTTAGCTCCTCCTCAGTTCTTTAATCCTTCAACAGGGGTCTCTCTCCCCTGGCTATAAATACTGGCTGACCCCCCCTCTCTCTCTCTCTCTCTTTCGACTTAGGCCTTGGGCCGCTACCTCGCGCGGAGGCGAGGTAAAATCTCTCTTTTTCCACTTAGACCAATATGTGACCTCTCAGATACAGCGTTTCCCAAATTCTGGGAACACGCTAAGAACAATACACGTACGTACGAACACTTACAACACACACACATAATTTCTCCATACAAACGCTATGTAACAGTCCATGTCTTTGTTTAACTTGTTTTGTTATTAATATATATTTGTTTGCACATGTATATCGGTCTTGTTTGTTTTCTTTGTCTTCTTTGGACTTAATTAAAGTCCGACATTCCCATGTAGCTGGACCGGCCAGCAGGAAAGTTTAACCTTCTGATATCTCTTCACATCATCACCTGCACGGTCCGCTACACTATAAATATTTTCATGGTAACTGTTCTAATGAACTTTCCTCTTCGGTACCTCGACTTCATAGATTTAAACTCAGTATTGGTCTTATCATTTTACTGTTGAAATAGCTAGATGTAACTGTAAGTTCTATTCTAATAGTTTCTTCTCTCACACTTCTCACCTGTGGAACCTTCTTTTAGATTCTTGCTTCTCTGTCAACTACAATGTTCAAAACGTTAAATTCTTTCTGGATCCTCTTTTTTTATTGTCCTTTCTCCTAACAAATTTTTTCATCTCTTTTCTTTCACTTTCAGTTAACGCTTGTGCTTTAGTAGCATTATATTACCTTGCTTGGGGTGAGATAATTAAACAAAAATCCAATCGAAGAAACAGTATTCAATATCTCCATCTTAACAGGTTTTACCGAAGCGAAATGTCTTATTTCGATTGAAAAGGAATGTTTTATTTTGAATTAGGGGAACCTATAGAAACTATAACGAGAGTTGATTCATTGGAATGTAGTGTAGGAATAGAAAAGAAGGTTTTTTTTTCCCGCTCAAAGAAGACGCATGATAATATTCGTCAACTTCCTACAAATGAGAAGAAATATGGGTTACCCCACATGGCTTCGTCAAAAATGTCGGTTAGATGGAGCTATTTAATTTTATAAAAAGGCAAACATATTCTTTTTTCCCTTTTTGCTTTCAGACGTAGTCGAACGTAGATGAAGAACGCTGCCGCTGGGCATGCATTCGCTTTCTTGGTCTTCTTTTGACTGAATTCTCGCACACACACATGTCTATCACGCACACTTATTTCACACAGACACACACACACACACACACACACACACACACACACACACACACACACACACACACACCACAAGAACAACAACAACAACAACAACAAGCATATTCTTATAGCTGGTTTCAATGTATTTTCCTTTTATTTCAATTGTGTACACATGTAATTACTCTTGTTAATACATGTATGTAATTGCGATTTGTTTTGAATTCCTTGATTTGTGCTCTTATATTTACCCGGACTCACATGAGTCCACCAATATTGTTTTCAGGACAAATGTTCCAGGAGCCCAAAAATATTTACTATTGTAGCGGACCGTGGGGGTGAAGATGTGAAGAGATATCAGAAGGTTAAAATTTCCTGCTGGCCGGTCCAGCTACATGAGATTGTTGGACTTTAATTAAGTCCAAAGAAGACAAAGAAAACAAACAAGACCGATATACATGGGTAAACAAATATATATTAATAACAAACCAATTTAAGCAAAGACATGGACTGTTACATAGAGTTTGTATGGAGAAATTATGTGTGTGTCTTGTAAGTGTTCGTACGTATGTGTATTGTTCTTAGCGCGTTCCCAGAATTTGGGAAACGCTGTATCTGAGAGGTCACATATTGGCCTAAGTGGAAAAAGAGAGATTTTACCTTGCCTCCGCGCGAGGTAGCGGCCCAAGGCCTAAATCGAAAGAGAGAGAGAGAGTGAAGGGTCACAGCTCCTCAGTTTGACTAGACTTCCGAATGCCTCAAGCCAGGATTGAAACTCAACTAATTTGGTGTCAGCTAGAGCTATTACATAGAATCAAAATTCAAAATTACCTCATTTGGTTATAACTATTTCATCCCACAAGAAGAACTTAATTGCAGGGATTTTCTGTTATAATAAATACATTGAGCTCTCTTTGTGGATCAGTTTTTTAAAATTTTATATTATTGGAATTCACTTGGATTATATACCAATGGATTATTACATATATATATATATATATATATATATATATATATATATATATATATATATATATATATATATATATATATGAGTGTGTGTATGTGTGAATACAGCGAAACAGTACTGTCTGTGAATGACATAATTTAGCTCTTGAAAATACATTTCAATTGAGCACTGTTGAGTGATAAGCTAATTCTATAAACAACAGCCACCTGCACTAATGCAAAGCTCTTCAGTAAAATGAATGGAGCACTTTGGCTGATTGACATTTGTTTACATTTGTAAAAACAATACGCTAGATTTAGTTGTGTAGCTCTACCGAGTGAAGATAGCTCTGGCTGACACCAAATTAGTTGTGTTTCGGTCCTGACTTGAGGCATTCGGAAGTCTAGTCGCACTGAGGAGCTGTGATACAGCGAAACAGTACTGTCTGTGAATGACATATATATATATATATATATATATATATATATATATATATATATATATATATAATATTAGTGGTAAATATACACATACATATGCAATCGTATATCTAATATATGTTAAATCTTAACCCCCCTTCATCTTTAGACCTTCCTGTTTCTTCTCTCGTCTGTTACCCCTCTCTATAGATCTCATTTGCTCTAGCGTGCGTCCCACACTCTCATACATACACTCTCACTAAATTTTATTTATTTATTTATTTTTTTCCCGGAGTTGTTTTTTCTGTTTTCTTTTTGAATTTGTAGGTCTGATGAATTGGATCGTTTTCACGATGACTTGTGATTTCACGCTTGCACAATCATTGGCGGATTTCGAAGAGGTCTGTCTACCAAATTTCATTCAGTTTTTCAATATCCCACATTGGAATAGCAGTAATTTTGTTAATAATGGTACTTCCTGTACTTTGCAGTATTATAAGAGAAAATAACTTAAGACGAAAATGTATATAAAGTGCATTAATTTCTAAGTCTTTAGAACTTGCGTCTCACTTTGTAGGTATAACCATTGCATGTTCCAGGATGCTTTAGATCACAGAGTATGCTAGATCAGACTGTGGTTTCCCCTAACAATGGTGGCGCATGTTCGAACCTTACTGTACGATAAATCATAATAAATAAAGTCTCTCAAATGTAGAGAGACGGCCGTAGACGTAATTTACAGTGTTTAAAAAAGAAACAGGGCGTCTACTCAAATATGTGTATCCACTAAAATAACATTTAGAGAGTAATAAGAAATAATGACGAATTATAAATAAAATCCAATCTATTTTTTTTCTCGTTAATATTAAATGACTAGGTCCTTTCAAGATCGCGTTCGCATATAACTGTACTTTCCAAGCAGTCGTGTATACTTGTAAAATATACGCTCTGTGTGTGTGATAATGTGTAACAATTTATGATTTATGATTTACGCGGTGGCGTGAGCAAAGCCTCCTTTTATCTTGAAGCGTTAATCGGCCGCCGCGTTCTGACAAGACAAGAGCCTCGATGGCTTCCATCACGAGGGAAACGGAAATTGCAACCGGAAATGCGTATAACTTGAAGTACGCGGGCCAAATTTAGACGTAATCGCGGTCATCATCATCAGCCCAACTTCAATGAGAGCAGAATATTCTCCATTTATCAATTTAGTTAGAGTGAACGTGATAGGAACTTATTTTAAGATTTCTATGTAATGCTTTGACGCTTTCCATAAGAAAGAGGTGGATATCACGGCTAATGCAACAAAGAGGACGGTTAATCCGACTTGCCATGCAGATAGGAGAAGTGTTGATTCGATGAGTGGATTCAGAGATAATCTGATAAAAACAAGCCTCAATCTAACAACTTGTCTCTACAATTATGTCCATATTAATCATTATACTCGCATCTGTCTTACGGGCGAGCTTAGTCTGTTCATTATTTATCATGGTCTGTTTATATCTATTTTCTATCCCCGCCCATTTATCGATTTATTAGAAGCACAACACCATTTCTTATTCCTGTTCACACGCTTGAACCTATCTATCTATCTATCTATCTATCTATCTATCTATCTATCTATCTCAGTTTCTTCATATCTATCTATCTATCTATCTATCTATCTATCTATCTATCTATCTATCTATCTATCTATCTATGTATCTATCTATGCGTCAAAGCGAGATGGTAGAGTCGATGTTATTTAGAACTGCAAGAGACAGGAATTTGTGAAGAGCCATGATAATCCACGTCCTAAATAGAAACTTCACCTAAAAAGAAGAATGTTGTCAGCTGGTCATTATGATTTAAAATCTTGTTACAAAGTGTCATATAGGAAAAAAAATGAGTTACTACCGATACCGAGGTTCGAGCGTGATATTCTGGACTTATGAATATATTTTTTCCGCCAGGTGTATAAATAGCGGTGTCAGGCTACTGACTGTAGTGATTATTGAGTGACTATTGAGGGGAACTATCCAGTCGAATTAGTGTGAATTATTGTGCGTCGAGGATTTGGGTTTTGATTTAGGATTTACTGGACATTAATCCGTGCCGCGCTACGAACAAGGTAATCGCTGAAATGGTTAATTATCTTTGGTTTTGTGGTAACCACCACCACCATTTTACATACAAAATATATAACAAGCATTCATTGTTTAATCACCTTCAATCTAGCTCGCTGATTGGTCAGTTTCGACCAATCAAATCACCCCCACGCGACAGATCTATTTTAGCGCCAACTCAGTCTGATCCTCCCACGTGATACAACAAAATTATAAACACGTGTGATTCTCGTATCTGTTCTCAGATCGCTCGCTTGATCGGCCTTTTGGCTGAGATCCGATCACTTGATACATGACATGCACAGGGATTCGTCCCTGCGCTGGTAGTATCGCGGTTACATCTAGCTATGACCAGCTTTGACCAGCTCTGACCAGTTTGGACAAGCTATGACCAGCCAAGACTAGCTCTGGCCAGCTCTGACCAGCTCGGACAAGCTAAGACCAGCAAAGACCAGCGGCCCGGGTGAGAACACTCGGGTCCCCACGTTAAAAACCGACCTTGTGTCACAACCTGACTCAGTGGGGGGGGGGGTCAAGTAAATACCTCTTTCTCACTCACCCTTCTTCGATTCTTCGTCACTCGTACATCTCAACACCGCTGCCAAAATGTAACTCTAAAAGAACTCCCGTCTTGATTAATGCAGTCAGACGTAAAAGAACTGTACATCATTTCATGCAAGTATAATTCCGAACTTTTATCCAACTTGCACAATACACAATTCCAAACACTCAACACACTCATTCTTCTACATTTTAATAATCAATTTATTCATTATGAACTTAGGTACAAATATTACCTAGTCAAAGAGACACAACTCTGTCTAACCTTTCAGTTCACATGAATGTACATCAAATACTTAATAAATTCAATTGTTATGTTTTCAACCCTACGTTCTGTCTTGTATTTTATACCATGTGCTATTTTACGTCAAATATAAATTGCATTGTGACCACCACATTGGATAGCGACCTCCAGCATAATGGCATGATCCTTTCCACACCTTTCCTAGACAAAATAAAATAAGTGTGGCGAACACCTTTCACACGTTCACCGCTACATTATGGTGATCCCGTCATATAAGAAGGGGCCCGCTACAGTTTACTTTTACTTTGTTCTTCTTGTAGGGTACCGTGCGGGGTGTGAATGTAAGAGAGATGAGATATCTCTGGGTTAAGATTTCCCGCTGGCCGGTCCAGCTACATAAGAATGTTGGACTTTAATGGAGTCCAAAGAAGATAAAGAAACAAACAAGACCTATATACATGTATGCAAACAAATATATATTAATAACAAATTACAATGACATGAAGGGTTACAGAGTGTTGTATGGAGAAGTTATGGTGAGTGTGTTGAGTGTCCGTACGAACGCGTATATTGTTTTCAGCATGTTCCCAGAATATGGGAAACGCTGTATGTGTGAGAGGTCACATATTGGAATAAGTGAAAAAAAAAGAGAAATTTCTTTTTTTTTACCTCGCCTCACGCGCGAGGTTGCGGCCCGAGGCCTGAGTCGAGACAGCTGGCCGCACGTGTGCGTAAGCCGTAAAAAGAAAAAGAGGCGAAAGGTCAGCCAGTATTTATACTCGTGGGAGAGAGACCCCTGTTGAAGGATTAAGGAAATGAGGAGGAGCTAACTCCGACATTCTTAAGTATTTATTTGCGGTTGTAATTAAATACTGTTTTATCTTAACATTGAAGTCTCGAGTTATACTTAATTATTAAAGGCCACCGTACGTCACAAAGCAAAATGATGACAATAAAAGGCTTTTCCTGTATTATAATTAATTATTAACACGAGAAAGAACTTGGAAAAAATTGACGGTTTTTTTATTTTAATTTTCTGATTAATCTTAATTGTTCAGTTAATGCTGGAAATATGGATCAACGAGGGAAAGAATCAATATACAGACCAGAAGAAATCAGAAAAGAATCGAATATGTTTACAGGATGTTCTCTTTAAATGATAAAAAAAAATCATTCCTATTTCAGAATTTTGGAAAGTTTCAGGGTTAAAGGAAAGAAAAATCCGGATGCACGCCGAAAAAGATGATTGTCTTTTATTTTATAAATGCTTTTTTTTCTGCTGTTGCAGAGGTGGAAATGGGTAACCGGTAAGACAGGATCTTATTGTTGTTGTTACTGTTGTGGTGGTTAATTCCTTCTCCGCCTCGGCAAACGTAAATTCAATTACAGTGTAACCCGGATATAATATACCCGGATATAAGAGAAACACAGATATAAGAGAGATTTTCTCTGGTCCCAAATTAGAGCCTGTATTAATATATATAAAATAGACCAAACCCGGATATAAGAGAAACCCGGATATAAGACACTTCGTCTCCGGCCCCGACAACTCTCTTATATCCGGGTTACACTGTAAAACTAAAAGGAATACATTTGAGTAAGAGCAAATAAATGTATAATTTATTTACATACATATAAAACTAGTAACTTTTATCTGTTGCTAAGACAACAGGGAGAGAGAATGGTGAAATTAGAATTGAAATGGACATTGCTGGTGGCTGTCGTTGTCAGTGGTGTTCCTTTCTCAGCGCGTCGGTGTTGACGTCCAAGTTGGCCTGTGTTGAATTTGAATTAGAGAATATATAGCCATCGTTTGGCTCCGAATTAAAGTTTTGGTTTTTGGAGTGAGAGTGGCTCTGACGGGTCAGTAAATTTTGGTTTTATTTTGGTTAAAGAGAATGTATGCGTGGAGTTTATGCGCAGAACACGTATTTACGCAGTCTGTTTTGGTTCGTCGAGTGGTCAACATCCGGTTTGTACAGAAAAATGTAAAAGGCACGGCACTGCTCGTCTTTTTACTTGCAGGATTTTCTGTTGGGCATCACAAGACACAAAGAGACAGGGGAAGGCCGCGGGTAAGCTACATAACAAGTTTAAACGGTAGAAAAGAGTGTAAGATTATTTGCAATCTTGCTGTTTCAAAACAGGGTTTTTTTTTTTATCTGAGTAAAAGTTTCTGAAAACGTATACTTGTGTATAATACAACCTTCCTCTTTTGCCTTTAATTTTTGTTCAAAATTTCTCGTAATGTGCACAAGAAAATACAATATTTCTAGTTGGACGGAAAAGCAAACAAAATTTATACATGTAAATGACGGGTCGTCATCGTTAATAGAACTGAACAGAAATGGAATAAATTTCAACAAGGCGATATTTTCATGTCTTTTTATATAATTATTGATTAACAAAGGCGAGAAAGTTACCAATTTGCATAGAAATACAGCTGAAAACAAAGAGGACATTAAAATATAACAATTAGAAATAGTAACAGAGTAATGATCCTGAAATCGACGTTTTATAACTAGAAATGTAAAAATGGCGTTCGAGCGTTAGAATTTTAAAAGGTCTAATTCTTTGGGTGTTTCTGGTGATTTTATTCAAACTCCAGATCCGTGCTGAATTCTTCTTTTTGTTGAAATAGAAGGTACAAAAGGAAGAAGGGGACAGAGACAATGAAAATGGATTTAAGAACTTTATTTCAGTAACAACGGTCTGCTGAAGGGAAATGCCTTCCCGAGCAAAAGACACTTGTTTACCCGCTGAAAGCTCACAGGAAAAGAGAACGATTCTTCTCGTTTGTCTTTGGCACCAGGAAGACCCTCTTTATTCGTGCATGCGCAATTTGTTCTTCCTGTCAGGGAGCATCCTGTGAGATTCTTCTTTTTTTCTTTTTTTTTTGTATTTCTTTTATCTTGTGTTTTTTTAATTTTTTTTTTAATTTTATTTTATCAATTATACAATCCCCACAAATTTAAATAAACAGAAAATTCAAACATACTTTGATAAATATTCAACTCCGGCTTCAGGAGGGGACGAACCCTGGACCCAAAATTGAAAAAAGTAAATGAAAAATTATGTTGATAGCTAGTAAAGTATGATTAATGTTTTTTTTTCTAGTGCAGATATCAGTAGAAAATAACTTTCGACCATAACGAGGTTGAGATACTTGAATATGTCTTTTTCTGAACTTCACCTGGATGCTCACAATATCTTTTTTTAAGCATTTCAACCCAAGCAAGTCGGGAGTGCCACGAGCACGCAAGGGGTTACAGAGAGTGAGGGCAAGATTAAAGGGAGTGTTTGAGGAAAGGATAACGAGAAGGACGGGAAATCAAGATCAAGGCATTAGAAAATGTCGATTGACATTACATTTAAGTTTTTGAAGATTATAGTTATCAGGGAAGCAAGTAAGAGGAAGGGAGTTCCACTGTTGGGAAGTGCGAGAGAAGAAGCTGTTGGAGTAGAAGAGGCGGTTATATTTAACTGTTTCGACAGTGAAACGGTGAGACCGAGATGTCAACATATTAGCACTCTTAAATTCGTGCAGTTGGGGCACCAGTGAAAATAGCTCTTTAGAGCAGATGTCATGGAAATATTTGTAAAAAAGACAGAGGGAAGCCACATTACGTCGGTGAGAAAGTGACTAGAGTCGAGATGCCAAGTCAGGACCTATCACATTGCATATCTGTCTTTGGATTTTTGTCGAGAACCTCGAGATGAATAGCAGTGGCACCATACCATATATGGCAACAGTATTCAATGGTAGATTTGAAGGATGGACCCAGAAAAGGATGCGTACAGTATTTGGAAACTGGAAGGGCGAAATTAATTTGAAGCTGAAGACTAGAGAGAAACCAAACGTTCCTTATCTGCGACAATCGTCTTTAATTTTTGTAATTATCATTATTTTGATTTCTGTCGGGGAATTCTTCGACAGTAAGAAAGCCATCTGGTTAATTTAAAGGAATATGGAGATGATAAAGCGTGAGCTATGAGCTTTGTAAATTGTCATTTTCTAAAGCCTGTCGAGGTAAACGGAAGTTATTAATCATTGTTATCGGGGGGTAGATTTCCCCATATAAGCAAACGCGCATTTCGCCTCAAGCCGATCACCAACACTCGACCTTAACCAGCAACCAGAAGCGAAGATTTACACACTGAGAAGATCAATTTGCTGGGACACAACGATAGAATTTGGGTCCAACTACTGACGATCGTTGTCAAACAGACAGGTGGAACTAGGAGACGCTTAATCTCTGTTCAAGTGAAGCAGGACACAGAAATCTACCGGCCTTGTTGGCACTCGTTCAAGGGCATGAAGTAGTCGGCTCAAGCCCTCGGCCACGATGACCAATCCTCCCGGTTATATCTCGCGCAGCAAACTAACCACTTATAACTGACTGCAGTGACAAGGAGCTGACCACACACCCAGACAACCCTGTTATAAAATCGTGTGTGTGTATGTGTGATATGCGCGTGTGAGTATGCGTGTGGGGAAGATTTCAGTCACTCAGTGGAAAGATATCCCCATGTTGGGTACAAGGTCCCATGTTGGTGTTGTCTTTACATCGTGCTGAAATGAAAGAAGGAAAAAGAAGAAACAGGAGGCGTCACGTTGTTATGGCTGTTTAACAGCACCACCTTACGGCGTCTTAGCAAATCTCGCAAAGCCAAGTGGGGGTAATCCACAAAGAATATAAAAGGGAATTGAAACTAATCAGCAGACTCAGTTCGCTGGTATGCCACCGAAACCTCCATGAGGGTCAAGCTTGACCTGGAGAAGACAATTCACTCAGACGAAGATGCATAAAAATGTTATGATCTACGAATAACTCGCGTTTAACATACGACTAGGTTTCTTTATATATATATATATATATATATATATATATATATATATATATATATATATATATATAGCTAGGCACTCGTATTCGAGGATGTCCGTCTACTAGGGCGGCTAGCCAATCCCTATTGCAGTCGCCTGCTCAGGCACATTTGTGTTTATTCAACAGCCACAGAGCCCACCTGTGGTTTATACCGTAACTATGCTGAACGGACCTTAGTTACAGTTTCTGGGAAAGAACGTGTTATCTAGTGTGATAAGCAATCTGAACAAGGCCAGCACACTCAAACCCTCGGCTACGATAACTTGTGACTTCGTGCTAGCACAGCCATCGACTGCCCCCAAGGGTTCCGTCTACCCAATTTCACTCACAAGGCTTGGGTCAACTCGTGGTATGGTTTTTCAGGGACTTTCCAAAAGTCTTGCACGCTGGGATATATATATATATATATCTTCAGTAAAATGAATGGAGCACTTTGGCTGATTGGCATTTGTTTACATTTATAAAAACAATATGCTTGATTTAGTTGTGTAACTCTACCGAGTGAAGGTAGCTCTGGCTGACACCAAATTAGTTGGGTTTCAATCCTGGCTTGAGGCATTCGGATGTCTAGTCGCACTGAGGAGCTGTGATACAGCGAAACAGTACTGTCTGTGAATGACATATATATATATATATATATATATATATATATATATATATATATATATATATATATATATATAGTAAATGTTCACTTTAAGGGACCTTGGTATAACGGATTTAAGACTTAGCAAATATGATGACAGGTGTATTATTGTTTATTTGTGTATTAGTTATATAATGTTACAAATTACGTTCTATCTTCTTTTTTTTTTATAACAAGTAATATCCTTTTTCGATTCTGCTAAAATAAATCTTATGAATGAGAACATTGGTCACCAAGTGAGATTTTAGATAAGATTTTTGGGTTATTATCCTCCTTTCCCCGTCAAAGATTAAGAATAATTGAACTTCATTGTGAAAAAAGAGGACAAGATGTCATTACATGTTGTTTATTATCATTTTATAATTTTATATAGTACAATATTTTATTTTATATTGAAACATTTTTTTATTTAAAAACAAATTAAACAAAAATGACTTCCAAGTTTATATTTTGAATTACAGTGTTTCGACCAGTGAGTGACTCTGCTTACACATTACTTCATTAAATCGAGAATTTAATATATATATATATATATATATATATATATATATATATATATCAAACACTTAAAATCCCATAGGTAATAATTTTTATTTCATGAGAGCTCTAAAAAAGCATCTCTCAATATTCACGACCTACAAACAAAATCACAGGTCTTGAGAGTTGCTGTTTTTTATCCATTACACCAACTGCACACCCCACCTTACAGCCCCTGATATCCCCAAACAGTTACCCATCCACATTATATATATATATATATATATATATATATATATATATTGCTTTATATCAGAGAAAAGAAAGACCGTAATATAAAATGTCATTTAAAATAATGTATTTTATTCTGACAAATAATCTGACGTTTCGAGTAGCAATGCTCTCTTCATCAATAGCTACAGATAAAATAGATGGTTCACAGATTTATAGTTCTCAGTAAATTGAAGTCCATTTGAAAAAGTCAGTATAGGAAATTATTCAGTTTCAGTCGAATTTTCCAGATAAATGTGGAGTCGATGTAGAAAATCTAAACTCACGTTGTTATTTTTTTCCCGCCTTGGACTGATCCCTTAGGAGAAGAGCCAGTTTTGGATTTTATTTTAGTGCATAACTACCTAACCCAAGACTTATATGCTACAGCCCTATGTTTTAATCACTGAGATATACCAGAAAATGTTTTTATTCTGTCCAATTGATAATACAAAAATAAATAAATAAAATAAAAATAATAACAAATAAAGAGATCTGAATATCTTTCAATTTTGATTTTGGCACTCATGTCAATTTCGGACGTCTAGCCTTGAAGTAATAGTTAAGAAAAAGCTAGTTAGATCCACAAAACCATTACTGCTGTAGTGGAGTCTCGGGCTGAATAGATGCCCCGCACTTGTGACGGACGAGGTTAGAATAGGTTAATATCTATAACATTAGTGTGCCGCGGAATGATTACTGGTGTGCCGCGAAGAGATAATACCTAGAAGCCATTTAATTTCATTTTATTTAAAATTGAAGAATATTTTCCCTCAATCAGCATTGAAGAATTTGATTGGATTCGCAATCGGTTCCTAGATTTATCAGTCATCAACCTTTTCAATTTTGAGTTATGTGAAGAGGAAGAATTAGCAAGCCTTTCCAGTGATCGTGGTCTCAAATTGAAGTACGCACAACTGCCATTGGACGCCTTTTGGATTTCTGTTGTGGAAGAGTATCCAACTTTAAGTAAAAAAAGCCATGAAAATCTTACTGCAATTCTCAACTTCGTACCTATGTGAACTGAGATTTTCTTACCTAAACAACATTAAAAATAAAAAACGTGAAAGACTTAAAAATATTGAAGAAGACTTAAGAGTGTGTGTCTCTCACATTCGCCCAAATATTGCAGCAGTAGTCAAGAAGCACCAGACACAACTGTTCCACTGGCATTCACCATTATTATTTTATACCCGATATTGAATACAGGATATGTCGATTTATATGAATAAAAATTCTTCTTATATAATATATCTTTGTTTTTCATTATTTTATTGCAAAAAGGCTTTATGAGTGGAAAATATTTATTTTTTGTGATAGGTGTGCCGCGATAAATTTAAAGAACTCAATAGTGTGCCGCCATGTATAAAAGGTTGGGAACCACTGCATAACACATCAATTTTTGTCATCAGTATGAAAATAAGACGCCTAAGATTGACCCATGACACTCGTTATTAGCGTTTCAAGTTCAAGTAAGTCGCAGTTTCAGAAAAAAATCAAGATGTTTGATTATTCGCGCCTGGCATTTAAGAAGAAGAGAAAGTTTCGACTGCATTTTTTTTTATCGTTAATTTTGTTCAAGGTGAATGAAATGTAGGTTTTCACTTTTATTATTTAAGCTGTGAGAAATGTAACGGGGTTTAAACGAAGCGGTTTTTGAAAATTTTCTGTTGGCAAAGTTTATACTCGCAAAAAAAAAAAAAAAAAAAAAAAAAAGAGTATATCAAAAGGATGTTTTTTGACACCACTAATTACTGTGTAGACTAACTTGACAATGTTAACTTTTTTTAAAATTGTTACTTCGGGTATCTCGAAAGCATTTGGCAGGATTTGGCATACTGGACTTCTTTTCAAGTTGAAAGGTTATGTTATTTCTGAACGTACTTTTGACCTTGAGCTCGTCTTCAATTATTTCCCCACCGACAGCTTTCGTATGTCTTCTCTGTAAATACTTTCATTGTAATTGTTCTAACGAACTTTCCCCTATGTTTTTTTAATGTTGTTATTTTTATTCTCCACTCCACCGGTAAATTGTACATATGGAACTAGTTAGGACTACATAGAGACTCTGAGGTATTATGGTGGCTGTTCATCTTACAACGCGTACACACCGGCCCGCAATAGATTGGTGACGCCCGACGTGATTATTATTTGTCTCCTGATAACAAGAAACACACAGGAGTATAGATATAAATATACATTTACACACCTTTTACAAACTGTTACAGGGGGACGCTCTCAAATGCTTTACGAGATCCTGTATCGTTCTCTTTTTCCTTTCACTTTTCCACGGACACTACAACAATGTAAAGTTCTCGAAAAAGAAAGCGTTCTCTCTTGTGGGACACGCATGAACATTACACACACACACACGTACGTACGAACATTCAGTCACGCATACTTTGAAACACAAACTCTCCACATTAATTTGTCACACACACATTATTATCTTTGACATTTTGTAAACCGTTTCTTGTTTAATACATTATTATTTGTCTGTACATATATATCGGTTCTTGTTGTTTCGTTACATTTCTTTATGGTGGTCTCATACTCCCGAGTCCGCCATGTTTTGTTGTGGGCCATTTTCAGGAGAGGCACACATGTTCATCTCACAACGCGTACACACCGGCCCGCAACAGCTGTAGTAAGAATGGGAAGTAATAATGCTTTGTTTTGGTGTAAGGAGTACCGTGGTATGTTTGGGTCAGTAATCGAGGCTAGCTAAGTTTAAGATAGATAGATTGAAGACCAGCCTCCCCCTATCCTCCTTTTGCCCCTGTGCCACATTTTTCTATTAAATCAAAATAAATATTACTTTCCTTTGTGTTACCTATAAATTTAAGCGCATTACTAGATTGGTGGCATGATCTCATCATTTTACAGTGGAAAGGGCTAGATGTAACCGTAAGTTCTGTTGCGGGCCGTTTGTGCGCGTTATGAGACAAACACGTGCGTCTCCTGAAATAGCCTACAACAAACATGGCGGACTCGGAGTATGTACGAGTCTGTCGCAGTTAGCTCATCCTCAGTCCATTAATCCTTCAACAGGGGTCTCTCTCCCCTAGCTATAAATACTGGCTGACCCTTTGCCTCTCTTTCTCTCTTTTTCGACTCAGGCCTCGGGGCGCCACCTCGCGTGGAGATGAGGTAAAATCTCTCTTTTTTCGACTTAGGCCTTGGGCCACCACTTCGCGTGGAGACGAGATAAAATCTCTATTTTTCCACTTAGGCCAATATGTGACCTCTTACAGATACAGCGTTTCCAAAATTCTGGGAACACGCTAAGAACAATACACGTACGTACGGACACCCACAACACACACACACATAATTCTCCATACAAACACTATGTAACTGTTCATGTCTTTGTGTAACTTGTTATTAATATATATTTGTTTACGCATATATCTCGGTCTTGTTTGTTTTCTTTGTCTTCTTTGGACTTAATTAAAGTCGAACATTCCCATGTAGCTAGACCGGTCAGCAGGAAATTTTAATCTTCTGATATCTCTTCACATCTTCACCCGCACGGTCCGCTACAAGTTCACCTTAGGAAATACGAAAGGAAATGTGTGAAGAAAACCGGTATATATATGTACAAACAAGTATATGTGTATTAATATACAATAAGGGTTACAATTGACAATGACGATAATTAGTGTGTATGAATGAACGTGGAAAGTTTGTGGTTAAAATATGTGTAAGTGAATTTTCGCACGTACGTGTGTGTGTGTGTGTGTGTGTGTGTGTGTGTGTGTGTGTGTGTGTGTAATGTTCATGCGTGTTTCCTGAAGGAAACGCATAGCCCCACCCCCACAAAGGGGAAGACGCAAATCTTCACTAGAGATTTACATCGTGGTATATCAGATGAAAAGTGAGAAGAAAAGAGCACAAAACGAGGTCTCGCCAAGTCAGTCGAGAGCGTCCCCAAGTAGCGGTTTCGAAATTAGGAAATTAAGGAGGAGGTAACTCCGACAAGTTCTATGCTAAAAATTTACTTTCTTGCACTTCTCGCATGTAGAACTCTCTTCCGACATCTTGCTTCCCAGTCAAGTTTGACCGTCAAATTTAAAAAAAATGAAATGCCAATCGTTATCGTCCATCCTCTGTTAAAATAAATACTCTTCTGTTTTTGGTCTCGCTCTTTAATATTGTTTTGTTCTTGTATTCTTTTACAATTAGTATTCCTGCGTATTAGTGGCTCTGTTACCTTGCTTGGGGTGAAATGATGAAAAATAAATAATAAAAAAATATACAAACATATGTAACTAGATTTATACATTTTTTCTCGGTTTTCTATTTTAGTGAAAAAATGAAAGAAATACCCATAAAATCCCCCCCTTTTTTTTTCAAAATTGATAACTACAGTTGGTCGACGTTATATTTATATGTAAATTTTCTTGTTCACAGATGTTTTTATAAATGGTCTTAATAGTTATTTATAAAATGGTAAATAATAAATATTGCATTGTTTGGTTCACATATTTTTTATAATCTTCTAAAAATCTAAAATTATTCTTGCACATAAACAATAAATAAATAGTATTTAATGTTTGTTGCCAATTCTCGAGGAAAAAGATAATATCTGAATCCAATTTCGTATGTTTGGGTTTTAATTAAATTCTAAAAATAACTTTTTAAAGCAATAAGAAAATTACCGAAGCCGTGTATGTAATAAAATAAGCCCTTAAGAGTTATTGCCCTTAGTCTAGGTCACACACCCAGACCCACAATAAAACCTGGCCTCCCACCCTTGAAACCTATACAAGTGTCTTTTGTCTTCTTTAAATATTACAACAGCGTACAGTAATAACGGTGTTAAGGGAATAAACGTCCTTTTGACACGTCGTTTTTTTTTTGGTACGATTTATTAAACTTTGCCGAATTGTTGATGTTTGCAGATAATTTAATAAAACATGTTTATTTGATTCCTTGCCCCAAAATTTTACTTCAGCATAAAAAAACTATATGTCACAATTAAAGAATAAAGGCAGAATAATTGTATCGATTTTATTGAAAATATCAATGAGATTCATAAATTATGTCTGTCCGTTATTTTAAACTGGGCTTTTCGCCAAAGCGTAAAGCGACTTTAGGCTGCTGCGTACTGGTTTCAACACTCTTCTTGTATCTTTTGCCAGACTAAGTTAAAAATAAATATCTATATAGTTTATTTTAGTTATTAAGCTCCACAAAGACCACCGCCTTCTTGTCTCATCTGTTTTAGTTTTATTGAAGGAAAGAAAAATCCATTCTACCTGATTAGTGTAAGTTTCAAGATGCAATCAAATTCATTTTTTATGATGATAATCCACCTAATTTTTGTTTATAAGCAACCGTAATCAAATTTGAGTAAATCAAGCAATAAAAAAGGGTGAAAACCGTAAAAATTAATAAAAATAATTAGAAAATACCTTATACGAAGGAACCTGCATGAGATCGCTAAAAAAAAGAACATGCTTAATAATAGCAATGAATAAAAATTAAAAGCTAAAAACTAAAAAGGGCCTTAAACTTGATGAAAATAATTTTTTATTGTGTAAAAAATGTCTGTTATTATTAAGAGGACAGATCATAGTATTTTTTATTATTTTTTTTACATTTTTTAATTATTCCTAGCACGTCCGAAATTTTCGTTAAAAAAAAATCTTGTTTTTTTTGAGTCAGCAAAATTGACACAAAATTCGATATTCAAGAATTTTGCCAACTTGACTTGTTTAGTTACATTGGAACATCTTTTTTATTTTTTAGATTCAAGAGTAAAAAATTAAAAATTAAAAAAAAACAGCGAATAATTCTTATAGATGAGCATTCTTAGACCTTTCTGGAGTCAACATATTTTTAGAATCGAAAAATAACAATTTTTTTTATAATTTCAGACTTTTTACTGTGTTTTATAGATTTAGCTGTTATTTATAAATATCAAATTTGAAACTGAGACATCATTGATATCGACATATTTTCAAAATTTTCTGAATTTTTAAAACTGTTTAAAAACTCTTTCGTCAAACAAAATTATTTTGGTGGCGATTTTGTCAGTAATAAATACACAAACGTTGAGCGATAATAATTATTTATTTTAGATGAAGAAGAACCAGGTATATACTTTTATTAATTTATTTAAATTTTTGTTCTTTAATTAAAAAATGTAACCGTTTGTTCTTTATTTAAAATAAATATTTTTATTAAAAAATATCTGTTTTCCTCCGCAGAACAGCTAGTCTCGATAACTCTGTAAAAAGTCAGGGTTCGATTTTTCACTCTATCGATATAACGAACAGGACCCCCTTCTATAATGATGGAAAAAAATCAATATTTTTCGATTCTGAGGAAGGTCTAAAAAAATTATTTCCTAAAAATTTTCTTTATTTTTTTACGAGCGAATCTGTCTAATTACGTAGAGGAAAAAAAATTGTAGAAATTACCGAACCGCTTTTTTTCCTGGGACCTCATTAAAATTACTTTCAATGTGTTGAATCATTTCATAGAACTTTGCTTTCTTCTTCAGCATGTGTTTTCGTAAATGCGTTATCACCAAGGTGACTGACTGACCAATCGATTTTACGGGGTTCAAGGACATAAGGGTTATCATGATACCCAATAAAATCTGTTGGTCAGTACAACGCTTCGAGATCTAATAACTGAAAAAAATTGATTGATTGATTCGTTTTTTACGGCTTATCATCTTTTCAGGTTATTTAAAGCCAGAAAACATTTTTAGATTTAAAAAAAAATTGGAGGGGGGAATAATTATGATTTAGTGATATGTATTACTAATTAACCCATAGTTGTGGGAGAATAAATTACTTCCAATGGGTCTAATCATTTCATAGAAATTGACTTTCTTCTTGAACATTCGTTTTTCGTAAATGTGTAATCACCAAGAAGTGGGGGTAGGTATCCTGATTCTTATGCCTTTGAACCCCGTAAAACGCTTCGAGATCTAATAATTGAAAAGGATTAGTTTTTTACAGCTTATCAACCCTTTGCAAATTATTTAAAGCCAGAACATATTTTTAGATTATAAGGATCATTTTTTTTTCTTTTTGTGAGATAATAATTCATATTAATTAACCCATAGCTGGGGGAGAAGAGGTGGATTCATACCTTTTCCCAATAGTATTTGCGCGTAAGTGAATATAACGAACCCAACTGGAATTGAAACCCGGCTCTCCGATTAACGATTCCGAGCCATTTTCCATTACACCACCCGCACATCCAAGCTTACATCACCTGGTATTCCCAAGCGCTCACCCATCTAGGTACTGGCCAGTTTCAACGTTGCTTAACTTCGGTGATCGTCTGGGAACCGGTGTTTCGATGTGACGTGACCGTAAGCTAACTGAAAAGAAGTACTGACATGTAAATAGAATAAGGGGGGTTTATATGAGCAACTTTGTACTAGCCATTTGTTACTCATCACTGTTGTTGATTATGTTCAGGTCTAAAAATGTAAAATTTATGCAAAATGTCCAGGGACAGATTATTGGTACGTGGTCAGATCTCAGTATTCAAACCTGTGGACCTGTGGCCCGCTGCGAAGCATTTTCGTGACCGAATTTTTCTTTTCCTCAAAATTGAATAAATTTGTCCTTCGTTCCTTTCATACTTTTTAATAGCAGCAGCATTGAGCGAGACATATCTACTAAGTGCCAAAAAAGTTATTCAATCAATTTTAAGGTCAGCCACTTTTGGTCTCGTTTCCTTCTCTAGGGAAGGGGAGATAACTTGATATTGATGTTTAAGGACGTGTCCTGCATTAATTGAAGCGGAGCAATCGATGAATCTGTTTAAAAATTACGCATAAATGTTTGCATTACAAAAAACAAGAAGATATATGAACGGCAGGAATATGTGCAAAATCTTGCATGCTGACCCCTTTTTCTTTCTCGCTCTCCCCTCTCTCTCTCGCTTTCACCATTTCTATCGCTCAGAAATACCAAACCGGTTCAATTTAGCTTTGGGGGTCCGTAGCTCTAGTTGGGAACTTGCCTGCAGGGTTCGCGGTCCCTTAGTTAGGAAGTTGATGCCTTTCCTATTCACAATACTCTAGCGATGGTCTCCCTTTTGACCTGTGGCACACTCCCCCCCCAAAACGTAATGACCCCTTTGTGTCCTTGAGTTTAAACGGAATAAAGTAAAAATAAGTGTGGTTGCCTAATTTATAAAACTATTGTTTGTTTGTCCATCTTTGTTGCTGTAAATAAATGCTTAATGAACCGAATAATTATTCTCTTGTAAACAAATATGGCATGGAAATTAGAGACGGTTTGCTGGCTTCGCAAACATTTTTCACCTTGTAATTGAAAAAAACTAACAAAACAGCAACTTTGTCTCCAGGTAGCTATGTCATCCGGTTTAGATGTTACGTAGTGACTCGTAACTTTTAACAAGATAATTTAAAGAATGAGACTTATTGACTATTGAGCGACTATTGATTTATTGAGTATTGAGTGAGACTTATTGACTATTGACTACTGAGTGAGACTTATTGACTATTGAATGAGACACTGTTACTTAATTTTTTTCAGTGTAAGCCACCAGTTACTACTCATTGAGTAAATAATAAATAAATGTATTTGTTAATCATTTCACCCCACGCAAAGCAGTAAAGCCGCTAAAACACAAGGGGTTACTGAGTGTGAAAGAATATGAAAACAAACATTATTATTTTATGTGGGTCCTGTCACTGGATCACTTTGTCCAATGTGGATAAAGA
This sequence comes from Acanthosepion esculentum, assembly GCA_964036315.1. Taxonomy (NCBI): domain Eukaryota; kingdom Metazoa; phylum Mollusca; class Cephalopoda; order Sepiida; family Sepiidae; genus Acanthosepion; species Acanthosepion esculentum. The sequence continues at coordinate 19,016,618 of OZ038485.1, read as the reverse complement.
GTTGTGAGTTCAATACCTGGTTAATGCAGTGGAGAACTTGGAGAGGGGAATTAACAGGAGATGACTAATAATTGGCATCCATTAGATATGGGCCCGTGGAACTAGAACAGTCTACTCCAGCGAGCGAAATAAAGGGTTCAGTTCGACATTTTAACCACTTGAAGAAGGCCGGATCGTACAAAGGCTGAAACGTTGGGATAAATATGGCGACAAAGATGAGGACAATAGTCCGAATAATTTCTATGCACGCTAGGATCATCTGAAGAGGCCAATATAATCACTGGCAAAATGTTCATAGTGAGATTCAGGTTGAATTATATACTCTGATATCTGCGATAAATGCTGAAAGATTCAGGTATTTTTAAATGTATTTTGAGTATGTAAAATGAATATTATGGCTGGCGAGTGGTCATAACGAGAGGTCATTTGTTTTCCCTTTTCAATCAAACATAAGGGATATGAATTAAAAATATACATTCATCTCCAGTCGTTATTACAAAAGTTTAGTGATACCAGAAATTCTGATTTTAGAAGGACAAAGTGGACAAGTTTTGCGAAGAGCTCTTTGTACCAATTGATATTTACTTTGTAACAGACGCTAAACCCTTTTTGCCAGATACAGGGAGAAAGACCCTATCAGCGGAAGTAACTCCATTTTAGTTTTTAGACATCCGTAAAAAAAAAAAAAAAAAAAAAAAAGATAACGGAGAGCGTGCGCACTGTAGATCTTAGAGAAGTGGTTCCCAAACTTTGTTTTTTTTTTTATCTGGACCTCATTTTCGGAAATTAAATTTGCACGCGCCTCGCCAAATTGTATGTGATAAAAAATACATTTAAAGAAAACAAAAAACAAAACAAAACAAAAAAACAAAAAAACAAAAAAAGCAGAAGGTTAAAGGGAGATAACTGCGTGTTCGAAGTCAGAATATAATCATTGATAACTCTCTACTCCAATTTACGGAGCCTAGTTACTATATTTGATACAATGCAAAAATATCACACCGATAAAATCGGTCAATAATTATTTATAACTATTTATACTGGGTCTCATGCTTGCAATTACAAGTCATCCATAATAATAATTTAAATTTTGAAATCGTATATATTTCTGGCATATGAATGTTTTGAAACTGCTGCTAAATCTTTGATTGTCTTTCAATTATTCCGCCTCACCTGCTATCCTCTTCCGCCTCACCTATTATAGGGCGCATAGAGGATAGTTTTTTTTTTTTCCATTTCGGGTTGACATCGCGTCAGGACGCAAAAGGTTAGTGCTACGTGCAATAGGCGCAACACGTAGTACATCTCACGCGCTCGCTAATTCACCAGCAGAGTAACTTCAATTTTCCCCTCATTACGTACAGAGACTCTTAAGGACATTCCTTGAAATTCTCTCTATACAGCAGACCTTCCTGATAGAACAAATATTTCTATCTTGTTTTGTTTCACTCTTTTTAGTTTCTTTTAACGTTACAACTTTATTTCTTTTTAGTGCAGTTCTAGTAACGAGTGTCACTGACCAGTTACAGAGCCTAGGAACGAGTGATTACTAATTCCCCTCTGACCTTTATCTACAAGTGAATGTGATCCAAAACTGTGTACGGCTGAAAAAAGGGTTTATCCTCATTTATTAATAATTAATTAAAATGTTTTAAAACAAATTGTTTAAGGTAGTCAACAGGTTAATGGAAAAGTAAGATAGTCAACAGGTTAAGGGAAAGTAAAGAATGAAATTTTAAAAAATAAATCTTAATAATAATAATAATAATAATAATAATAAAAACTGCTAAAAAAGAAAAGAATATGTAAATAGGGTATTTCCCAGCTTCCAAGACGAACCTCTAATTTGTGGCACTAAATTTTGGTTAAAGAAATATCAAAGGATTTTCTCTATAATTAATCACCGGAGATGTCTGGACACATTTACAAAACGTTTTTCTTTAATATTTAGTAAATAGCAAGTCAAATTTTCGTGGTTTTTACTCAAGTAGCTTTCTGAATACATCTGACAACGAGCTTTTGGATTTAGTTAGAATATTTGTGTGAATGATAAGCAGTTTTTTTTTTGTTTTTTTTACTGAAAATAAAATGGAACTTATTTTTATGCATTTGAAATTTGAAAACTTACAAATGAATTTTTTTTTACTGTGCGTTCACCCAATACAAGTCCCAGCGAGACAAGCCTTCTAACCATTACAACGCATTCAAGAGTTCAAAATGATTTATAAAGCGTAGCTTAGACGTGGCCACAAGTGTGAGCACCCAGTGAAGATCGAACTCACAACTCTAACACAACAACAGTATGTCAACTATTACATTACGTACATTGGCAAGTAACCCCCTTACTCCAGTGATGTATTATAATGATTTTCCAAGCGTAGGCCCAGTGACGTACGATATTCATATTACTGTTTAGTGTTTAGAAATTAAACTCAAACGAATTTAACGTTTGGACTTTTAAAAAAAAAGTGAAGGTAAATTTTAAAAGTTTATTTTAGAATAAAAAAAAGGTGTCTTCGTGGCCGGGAAATACCGTAGCTTAACGAGCGTATATTTTTTTCTTAATTCTTTAGTATATTTATAAGTTGCGTATTTTAAGAAATATCTCGCTGATGACAAAATATTACTGTTTGGTCGAAACAGCTTTTCGGTTAGCAAAAGTTGTCTCCCATCCCAAAATATATTTTTTTATTTCATTTTTTATTGTTAGTTATTAAAATATTTTCCTTCAGAAAAAAAGATTAAAAAAAAAAAATAGAAAGTTAAAATATAAATAGCGTTCGTAAGTTGATTAGCCGGCAATCATGTGGTGATAGCTATGTTTTCTCAATTCTTCCGGGCTCATCTGGAACCGTTCGTAAACCGCTAACGCTATGACAGCAACGAGAAAAGCGGAAAAGAAAGAGAATATAATAAATTTCTCGCTCTTCTTGGCATATTTGCGGGCGAGATCGATGTCCCCGCGTTCGATTCCTACATCGAATTCCTTGTCCGCCTTCATCGCGTAGTGATAAGCGCAGATTCCAGTTGGGAAGAAGAAAATGATGGCGATCACCGATATGGCCAGCATGAATTTTATATTACGTTTTCGCAGAGGTTTTTCGTAAGAATACGGATTAAAATTCGACGAGTAATGGGCCGTATTGATAACGGTTGCGCCTCCATCTGTTTGCGTCGTACACACATTGTCTCTTGTGAAAGTTGCTTCCCCTGCATGGTTGAAGTACATCACGCCATAATGAGGCCTTCTGTTATTATTCGAAGTCGAATTTGAATCGGGTGAACTGTCTTGGTTGTTTTCTTCAGACTGGGAGCTTTCTATGGAGGCTTTTAAGCCCGGTCTATTTGTTTCATTATCGTTGTTTGATCGGCTAGAATTATTGTGGTCGTTTTGTGACCTGTCTTCGGATGTTAAATCCGGTTCAAATTCATCGTCTAGGACAAGATAATCTGTGTCGTCCTCATTTTTCATTTCCTTGTATTTATCCGCCATGCTGTAAAAGACAAAAGAAAAGAAGAAAAAAGACTGATAAGATATGTGTGTTATCTGTTGACGTGAGAAAAAGAAAAAAAAAATGTCATTATTTATTAACTGAATTATTCGAACGAATTTACTTAACGTACGAGGCTTTGAAAGCAATGTATCAATCCAGGACAGGCGCGTACTACCCCACCTCCCCCGACTTTCAACCCTGATCCCCGAGCAGTACTTTGTGACTCTCGTTATCTTATAAACATTTGGGTTTTTTCTACCTAAATTTATGTACATTACAAATTAAATTTAGCACAACTGACTTAAAGGATGAATAATTTTCGTATTTTTACGCTATTCTGGGGTCTTTTTGTTGTCCAAATCCGCGAATTTGTTTCGTCCATAATAAATAAAACATGATATAAAATTCACTATTTTTATCTATAATGTTGAATGTGTTAAAATTATTCAATATTTTAACAAGAAAAATCTCCAGTTGATGTTAAAATTGCCGCAAAACATAGTTGATTTATTTTAAGATGGAATGATCTATTATGACATGTCTCTAATTTATATTTAGATACATTGTATTTATTTTCAATTTCCTTAATTGGATTGTTCACCTATATTGCATATGATCCATTACTGTTCATAATTAGGTTGCAATAAAATTAGTATTTCATATGAATACTACCTTATGAAAATTGGGATGTAGTAGAGTAAAGGAGCAATATCCTAGATCCGAGGAGTGGCGGGGCGCACGAGACACTGCATCGATCCTGTTTCAGTCGATACGTTTCTCAAGCTTTCTCAGGCGTAGGAAGCATCTAATTATCTTTAAAAATGGTATTTTTTAAAAATCATTACCATATGTTATTTCGGGCTAAGTTTTATCTCCTTTGAAAAGAGTGGTACAGATTCATTTTATACAAAGTTTTTGTCGTCCAGATACGAAAATCGTTCGTATATTCACAACACACACATGCTGGACTAAAGTGCCATCTTAAAACCAAGGCTCGTTTAAGAATGGATAACTAATTCAATGATGTGCAGTTATCGAAAAGGCAATCACTGTAAACATACTGCAATCATATACAGGGTGGGCCAAAAGTAGGCTTACAGTCGTTTCACTATTCGCTTCCCGTTTTAGATCCAACTTCGCCGTACTGTTCTTTGAGCAAGATGGAGCTCCCCGCCCATTATGCTTTGGCAGTAAAAGACTGCCTTAAACAAACCTTTCCACAGCGTTGGTTCGGAAGAAGGGGCAGCATCAAATAGCCACCATGTTTGCCAATGGATTTATTTTTTCGGGTTTCGTAAAGAACAAGGTTTATGAGAAAAATCCTCACAGATTGGACAAATTAAAAGAGTACATCTCAAAAGTATTTATTGAAATTGATGCAGATCTGGATTTGTGTCGTGCTGTGTGTCATTGTGTTCTGGAGAGGTTTTCGGAATGTTGTAATGTTGGAGGAGGACATTTTGAGCACTTAAGCGATTAAACTGTGCTAAAAAATATAAGTAAAATGTTAAACAAATGTACATAAAGAGTTTTGAACAAATGTGATTGTAACAAATAAATATAAATGTCATAAAATGTTTTTAAAAAATGTATAGTGCATACCTACTTTTGGTCCAACCTGTATCTGTGAATGACAAGATGGCGAAGAATTTATTAGTGATGTCTTTCGTTCTGGAAATGAACATCTTCAGACAAATGACGGTTTTTATTGATGGTGTGATGCTTGTAGGTGTGTAAATCTTTAATCTTTGATTTGGTCAGTCAGAGAATTTGTTGTGCGAAGACTTCTGTCGGGGAATATGAGCGTAACTGTTCGTCTAAGACCCGTGAAACTGGAAGAGAGTTCTTCAGCAACCCCCACCCCAAAAAACAAAACAAAAAAAAACGATACCTCACATCAGAAATATAGACAGATCCTGAAGAAGGCCGTAGCGTACAATGGCCAAAACGTCGTGATTATGACAATAAAGATGAGGACAACAGTCCGAACAATGTAAATAATTACAATACCTCACATCATAAATATAGACAGGTCTCCCATAGAGTATTTATTTCTACGTTACGCTAACGAGCCTTGTTTAGTTTTTGTATATAGATTGACATCATTGTATGAAATCATTGTGATTAGTATTTTTATCTTCTCTTCAAAATTGTACATATAAACATTTTTAAATTAAGAATTTCATTAGTATTTTGGTGACTTTGGTGCGTCTAATAAGAGTAAATGTGATATTATGTTGAAAGGAAAAATATTTGTATGGATGCGTCAATGAGTGAGATTAGCTAGATTAAGACAGTTCTTATTCTGTGTTGATTAAATCTATTGTTTTGGGTGTTATGAAAAAGTTAACATTAAGATTTGATAGGATCTTTTCACTTATAGTTGTTAGTGAATTAGTTGGTATTGTCACGTGTCTAGTTTTATCAAGACTATGTAATTTTCTTTTTTGGGGGGGGTATTACGTTCATGCAAAAATCTATCCAGCTGTCCTAATAATCCATCATTTGGACGTATTTAAATCTACAAGCTGGCCTAAAAATCAATGCAACTGTGCTCCTAAAAATCCCTCAATTGGTCTCCTAAAAATCCATCCAACTATCTTCCTAAAAATCCATCCAACTATCTCCCTAAAAATCCATTCAACTGGTTTCCCAAAAATCCATTCAAGTGGTCTCCTTAAAATCCACCTTGCTGGTCTCCTAAAAATCCATCATGCGAGTCTCAAAAGATTCAATCCAACTGGTCCCCTAAAAATCCATCCAACCGTTCTTCTAAAAATCCATCAAGCTCCTCTCCTAAAAATCCCCCCCAGCTGGCTTCCTAAAATGCATCTTGCTCCTATCCTAAAATCCACAAGCTGGTCTAAAATTCAATCCAGCTGCTTTCCTACAACTCCATCTTGGTGATCTCCTAAAATCTACCTAGCTGGCTTAAAATTCCATGCAACTGGTCTCCTAAAGCTTCATCCGGGTATCTTCCTAAAATCCACCTAACTGGTCTCCTAAAAATCCATCTTGCTGGACTCCTAAAAATCCACCCAACTGTCCTAAAAATCCATCCATCTGGTCTCCTGAAAATTCATCTTGGTGATCTCAAAATCCACCTAGTTAGCCTAAAAATCTATCCAGCAGTCAATCTTGCTGGCTTGATAAAAATCCCCTAGTTGCCCTAAAAGTCTACCCAGGTGTCCTCTTAAAAATTCATGCAGCTCTGTCTGCAAAAAATCCGCTTCGCTGGTCTCCTAAAAATCCACCTCGCTTGTCTCCTAAAAATCCACCTCGCTTGTCTCCTAAAAATCCACCTCGCTTGTCTCCTAAAAATCCACCTCGCTTGTCTCCTAAAATTCCATCCAGCTGCCCTAAACTCTATCCAGCTATTCTAAAAATCCACCTAACTGGTCTCTTGAAAATCCATCTTGCTGGCCTCCTAAAATCCATCTTATTGGCCACTTCGCGACGGCGTGGTGACCTCGAGGTCGCACAATTAGGGTATATTGTCGAGCATATATTTCTTTTGTAAGTCCAATTAAGGCGAACTTGGTGTCGTCAGCTAACGACTGAAACTTGGCTAATTTTGCGTCTATTCAGGTGTTGGTGGCTACTGGTGTGATCAACCTCTGTGTCTTTAACGACATGTTGATTTAATTTCTTTAATTTGTGATTTAGACTTGATTCAACACGTCTCCTCAATGTATTGAATGTCACTTAAAACGTTCGGCGTGGGTCAGCAACCTCACCTTGTGCAAAATTAGTTTGATATAGAAGATATCACTAAAGATCTGATAGCGTGGAGGCGAGGTGCCATCAGTTTATGCCATTATGATCGATATTATCCAAAAGGAAGTCAAGATGCTGACCACTCAAATCTTCCACGCCAAAACTGTTACAACAATAGCGACATGGGACATGCGTAGTCTCCATCAGTTTGGGAGTTTGGCACAGGTTCTAACTGTGATAACGAGATAAAAAATTGATATTTTTGGATTGTATGAAATGAGATGGACTGATAATGGATTAATGAAATCAGGACATTTTACTCTTTTTGTTGTATGAAAAAAAATAATGTCTAGAATTACTCTTTAATTGGATAAATGTGCTACTCGGAGAAATTCAATTAACGGACGTTTGATGACTATGAGCTTCCAATAAAAAAATACCAACGCTACAATAGTTCAAGCATATGCTCCCACATTAAATTCTGACGACTCAATGGAAGACGTTTTCTACAGCCTTCTTCGAGATACAATAGATGAAATTCGCAGGATTTTAAAAAAATCATTTCACCACAAGCAAGGTGATAATGCCCCTAAGATGCAAAAGGTTACAGGGAGTGAAAGAGAATGGGAAGACTTTTGTAAGGAGAAAGGACACTAAAAGAACAGACTTCAGGAAGACAAAAGATGGCGATTGATGTTGCATTTAAATGTTTGAAGACTGTAGGTGGCAGAGAAGCAAGAAATCGGACGAGCGTTTCACAGGTGAGTGGTGTGAGAAAAAGAATAGAACTTACGGTTGTAGCTAGCTATTTCATGTAAAACGGTGAAACCTAATTGCCAATCTAGTAGTATGTGTACCAAGGAGGATAGCTCGTTAGAACAACTGCCATGAAAGTATTTATGGAAAAGACAGAAGGAAGCTACGTTACGGTGGTGAAATCGAGATGCCAGGTCACGACCGATAACATTGCAGACATGTTGGGTAACTTGAATACGCAAATTAATATGAATCATGTTGGCATGGAATCCACAATTTGTCTCGAGGTTATGCAAACACGCTAAATGACAATGGTGAGAGGTTGATATGTGATATGAATGACCTCTGGATTAGCAACACATTTTTCAGACATAAAACCATTAATAAAGTAACATCAATTATTTCCAGACGATCATATAACCCAGGTGTCGGCGACACCCCCCCCTCCCCGGGCCCACATCCGCTCGGCGAAGGATTTTTCTCCGACCCGCCAATTTAACATCTGGACACTAATTGTTCAGTTAATTGGTGGAGCTAGTGGCAGAAAACGATCAGTTGGAGTTAATCGACTTAAATGCGACGATTTAAAAAAAAAAAATCAAAATTTAATTTCAAATCCACTGCCAACTTCTACAAGAAATATGTTTCCCCAGGCGGAAAATATAAAAGCCTATTGTATAATGCGAAAATGATGTTATCCTTATTTGGAAGTACGTCTGCATGGGAACAACAAGTGCCTCGTTAACAATTTCGTTTGTAATAAAGAAATTTGCTTTTTTTGTTCATTGTGTTAGTTGTTATCCTGTTATTCCTGCGGTAAAATAAGGAACCTTGTTTAAATAATGTAACATTAACGTTGTTGTTTTTTCTTTAAACCTTCAGATCAAGGCAGCCTTCTGGACCGATGTAAGATGTGTGTAAATATTTCACCTGATGAGGAAAAGTTATCAAGCAATAAACCTCCCGGCCAAGGCAGCCTTCTGGACCGAGTGGTCTGAGGCCGAGACAGTTTATTGTAGTACAGTTAATATCATGGCCCTCCTCCGAGGCAATGCATAACTTTCTGGCTCGCTCATTCCTAAAGGTTACCGACCCCTGATTCCTAACCGGACATGGAACTGATTTCATTTGCATAAGCACCAGATAAAAACCATCTCTCCAGGAGCGGATATAGAAGTGCTGATTGCGGTTCTGACCACAGCTAAACTGAAACTGAATTTGAAAAGAATCAAGAAAGTTAAAAAGAAGATGGCTTAGGATAGAGTACAATTGAAAGTGATGCGGTTCCTGTTATCTGGTACAGTTCTTTGTTTGTGATTGTGTAGCGCCAGTCCACAAGGTTCGAAGATGGTCCTAGGTAAAACCTACATGCTTCATTCGCTGGAACCCCTTTTTAATCCTTGATTTAAGACAGGGATCGGCAACCCCCGGCCCCCGAGAGACATCCGGCGCGCGAGGGATTTTTTATATGGTCCGCAAAGTATTTTTGTCTTGCCCGCGAAGTATTTTTGTCCGGCCCGCCAACTTAACATCTGGACATTAATTATCGAATTAATATGTGGAGCAAGTGGCAGAAAACTTATCAAGCAATAAACTCCCAGACTAAGGCAGCCTTTTGGACGGAGTGGTCTGAGGTCGAGACAGTTTTTTATAGTACAGTTAATATCTTGGTCCTTCTCCGAGACAATGCATAAGTTTCTGGTCCGCTCTCCCCAAAACAGAATCAAGAAAGTTAAAAAGCAGATAGCTTACGATTGAGTACAATTGAAAGATATCTGAAGAGAAAGATACCAAGTAGAAGGAAAAAACGGATTTTCATTTCCCCAATGAGACTCTGGGGATACTAAGTAACGATAGTTCAGTTTTAAAGATGCTGTACATGTCGCTACACAGAGCTCCACTGGTCAGCGAAGGGGGACTCGGAAAAGATTGGTTTTGTTTATTTTGCTTTATGGCTTATCAACACCTCAGTGGGTTATTTAATGCCGACAAGTTTTTTTTTAGGATAGATTCGTACGAATAGAATATGTATTCGTTGTAAGAAATCACTTTGTAGATCAGAATATTTTTCTAAAGAGGGGTTTTGTCGAGAGTCAGATGTATCGCTGGTAATAATTTTTTTCAAAAATGTATTTCTGATATTTTTACTGTAAAAATCTATTTTTATGCTTTCATAGTGTTTTGACCTCAGTTTACATAGCATTTAAATTTTTGTAGATCAAAATTGACAGGGAAGCAAGAAGCCGGTAGAGAGTTCCACAAGCTAAGTCTGTCCTGCTATTTACCCAGAGGTGGAAGGAGAAGAGATATATTCATACCTTCCCCAAGAGTTTTTGCATGTAAGTGAATGAAATTAGCCCGACTGGAATATGAAAACCTGTCGTGATAGAAAACTAAAAAGGTCACTATTTCAAAACTGATAGAAAAGTTTGCTAACCATTTTGTTTTGCCATAAATAAATAAAAACAAAAACATAAGAAAATAAATAAAAGAGGCCAAAAGGTCATCATTCGTAAATGGAGGTGAAGAAAATGGGTTGGTTATATTGTAGAGGACCGTGGGGGTGAAGATGTGAAGAGATATCAGAAGGTTAAACTTTCCTGCTGGCCGGTCTAGCTACATGGGAATGTCGGACTTTAATTAAGTCCAAAGAAGACAAAGAAAACAAACAAGACCCTATACATGGGTAAACAAATATATATTAATAACAAAACAAGTTAAACAAAGACATGGACTGTTACATAAAGTTTGTATGGAGAAATTATGTGTGTGTGTTGTAAGTGTTCGTACGTACGTGTATTGTTCTTAGCGTGTTCCCAGAATTTGGGAAACGCTGTATCTGTGAGAGGTCACATATTGGCCTAAGTGGAAAAAGAGAGATTTTACCTCACCTCCGCACGAGGTAGCGGCCCAAGGCCTAAGTCGAAAGAGAGAGAGAGAGAGAGAGGGGGGTCAGCCAGTATTTATAGCCAGGGGAGAGAGACCCCTGTTGAAAGATTAAAGAACTGAGGAGGAGCTAACTGCGACAATATGAGTCACATCTGTGAACCATTCATAAATTAGGAACCAATTCTGGAATGAATTCCTTTGTCTCTGAAAAGTGTAAAAACAGACAAAAGGACCAGAGAGTCGATGAAATAATTTCGTCGGTTCTCCCATGCCTACATTTTCGGACACCTAAAAATCCCACAGAAAATCTAGAAGATTACTACTATCAAAGAGATACATACATACATACGCATTTACAAGGACTCTCTTCTCACTCTCTCTATTATATGCTAAACGACTTAAACGCTCAACAGGAGAACATTCTGATATGAACTCTTTAAATATTGTATATTTTATTTTAAGAGATATCGAATTTTATCAGTACATGCAAAATATATCTTTGTACTAATTATATTTGCATGTATTTTTAAAAGGCCAAAAATTGGTGTAATCCGAAGATAACGATCTGTAAACGCATAACCCCCATATAAACCCCACAAATTCTCCGATTTCTCACTCCGAGCCGTCATCCGTTACACGGGTCGTATGAATGACATTCCCCAAAGGAAAACAAGATATGGAAAGTTATTTCGTGACGGGGAACACAAACGTTAGTAATTTTGATAAAATTGAACAGAGCTCAAAGAACGATGAAAAAAAAAAAAAATGAAATACATTGGCAAGATATGAACAAGAAATAAAATCTGACCGTAAGGATTTTCCCAAAAAAGCGCTGTAAGAAAAATTAAAAAAGCAAAGTGAACTGACTAGCGAGAAGATATCTGAAGAAGTTGGCGTCGAGGATGTCAAGCGAGAAAAAATGCAGAGTATTAAAAACATTCGTTAAAGATAAGAAAGCAACAAATCTAAGTAAACATCACGAAGAGATACGTGAAAATTGGATAAAATCCAAAGTCTATCAATAATTCTCAGTGATGAAGGCAGACGTAGCGATAAACGCTGGTGCTCATTAAACGAACAAGGAGTTTGAAGAATAACCTTTATTGGGCATGATAACGCAAACCACATTTAGAAGCGACGTTCTTATTTGTGTCTTATCTCTGATCCGTCTCGGCTAAAATATTTTAAGCTAAGATTTTAATCTAAGGCGAGTGTCGGCTGTGGATAAGAACTTTTCCTATCAATAACTGACAAGGAAAAGGGCTATAAAAAGAGGAATTGTTTTGCCTGCTGGTCAGTCCACTCTGACGAACGCTACAGGTGAGAAAATTATTTGATACTCTGTTTTACTCATTAGCAAAAAATTATTACCGGTCGACTCGTTTCGCTGTTGAACAAAGTATATAAAAAAACCCAAAATAAAACAAAAAACAAAAACAAAACAAAAACAAAACAAAAAACAAAACAAAAACAAAACAAAAAACAAAACAAAACAAACAGAATCATTTCTTTAAACTATCTTTGTCGTCCTTGATTTTTCGAATTCTGATCTGTATTTTATCACTGATCAATCGAGACGAAAACATTTTTAGTCTCAATCAAGTCTGGGTTGTAAGTAATAACATTTTCTAGTCAAGTTACAAAATCGGTTGGTTTGCTTTTTAATAACCTGTTTATAATAAACTGGAGAAGATCATTATTATGATATTATTCTAACATGTTTTTAATAACCTGCACAAGGTTAACTTGTTTTTAATTACCTGCACAAGGTTATTGTGCAGGTAATTAAAAACCAGCAAATAATTTTAGATGGTAAGATTTTTTGCAGGTAATAATGATTGACTGATATAAGTCATACTAATTAAACAATACCTAGAGGGAGAAGAGGTGGATTCATATCTTTCCCAAGGGTATGAATCCACCTTAAATAAATATAACGAACCCGACTGGAATTGGAACGCGGCTCTCCGATTTTCAATTCCGAGCCGTTATTCGTTATACCGCCCGTACATCCAAGCTTACAGTGTCTGCTATTAACAAGCGGTCACCCATCTAAGTATTGATTAGGCTCGACCCTGGTGCACGCTACAGGGGACAGCACTATACGACACTCTTTGCTTCCCCATTACTAAAAATCTAGTAACCGTCGATCCGCCTTGCTGGCAAAGTATATGAAAAAATTTTATAATTATATAAATTATATAATTATCATTACATTCTGAACATATAGTGATCATATAAGTACATTCTGAATATATAATGGTCATATAAGTATATTCTGAATATATAGTGGTCATATAAGTTCAGTCTGAATATATAATGGTCATATAAGTATATTCTGAATATATAGTGGTCATATAAGTTCAGTCTGAATATATAATGGTCATATAAGTACATTCTGAACATATAGTGGTCATATAAGTACATTCTGAACATATAGTGGTCATATAAGTATATTCTGAACATTTTATCAATGCCTGTTCCTTAATAGTATTAACTTAATACCTATTAAACCATTGCCAGTCCTGGGCATTTTCGCATGTACCATCCAAACATCCATACTTGTTTTCAGATTTATAACTACTGCATGGCAACTCAGCTTATTTGGCAAATAGAATGTTCTGATATATAATGTTTCACGTAATAAAAACCCGTGTATCACATGTAATGCACAGAATTTACAAAACATAAGTTACTTACACTACACTTTGTGCATCACATGTGATACAAATGTCATCATTTCAGTAAAGTGCAAAATAGATGCCTTTCATTTGAGACCTTTTATTATCAGTCAAGCGTTCTGTGGTCATATATGATGTACAAAATATTAGATTAGGTTTTTCCCCGGACGTCCTGCTAAATTGTAGACTCTTTTCTTAAGCGTCCTTAGTTTTAACCCTCTTTTAAAATCATGGCCCGTGTACACCACATATTCTGCACGGATGAAGAAATCACACGTCCTGTGCAACACATATGATGTGCTGGACAAGTAAAGAACTAACGAACCGACATTGACTATTTTATTGCGAAAACATCGACGACTTAAAAAGAAAAAACAACTAAAAAACGTCTTGGGCATTTTGTAGTGAAAATTTCAGATCCGAATTCAGATCTTCACTTCCTATCAGGTCACGTGGTTCCATTCACGTATATATAAATAATAAAAAATAACATGACTGTATTTTAGCGTCAACTGAATTGGAACCTCCGAATATATACAAAATTTCGCCTTTTCGGTGTACACTAACGTAACCACATCTACGCCACTCCCTTTAGTCACTTTTTTTTGTATTCATAAATGAAATTTCGCAACAAAAAAGAAAACCGTTTGTATTAGCCGGCAAGGGCATTGAACTCACGATCACACGAACCAATGCTTTAATTTATTAGGCTGTTGTCTCGTAGGAGAATCCAGAATCTCTATATACAAAACAGAGGATGTGTGTGTGTGTGTGTGTGTGTGTGTGTGTGTGTGTGTGTGTGTGTGTGTGTGTGTGTGTGTGTGTGTGTGTGAGATACTTTTTCACTCGAGATTCATCCAACTGGTTTTGACCAAACTTGACACATACATTGTACAATGTAAGAGATAGGTTCTTAGCGCAAAAACTGATATTTTTAAAAGTCAATAATCAGTAAAGCCGATCAAAAATCGATAAATTCAACTTTTACCCCGATTTGGTTCAAATTCGGTATATAGGTTACTTACATTATGACGAGCTCAAAGATACTTATTCTTATTTCTGCGTTTAGCGAAAAACGGCGAAAAACGAAAAATTGATTTGTGTTGAAATCGATTTTAAAAATAAAACTCCCTCAATTTTTAAGCAATCTAATACAAACTATATTCAATTCGAGTCAACAATAAGTTGATTGTTTAGCAGTAATTTAACTTGATAATTGAGTTCATCCATATAGTGAAAACCTGCGTACGTTGCGAAAAAATGTCGATTTTTACAGGTTTCTTTCTTAATTTTCGTTGATCTTTCAACCAATTTCCATCAAACTTAACAATTGCTTTCTAAATGTATCCTCTTTTACATCCCTCTCAGCACTCTGACAAACTGAATTTCAAAAACTCCAAAATAATTGTCGTCGGAAGTGGGTCTTCATGTTACCTGTTTTACCCCGTCATGTCCTCGGCTAACTTCGATTGAATAAATACAGACTACTTCTGTTATATCAGTAACTGCATTAATTCAAAATGATTTTAATGAAAGTACTTTAAAGTAATTAAAGAAGAAAGACACATCTAAACATGATGCTGTTTTTGCTCCATTCTAATTGAACGCTTTTTCTGATCGACCAGCTGGGTATGGCTGTTAGTCTAGAATAAACAGAGTTTTAGTAGAAACATCGAGTATAGGCGATCATGTATCTTTCGATATATGACTGACGATGCAGATTTTTCCCGCAGTAGGTTGCAATTTCTTTCTGCGGTAGGCCAGTTGCCATCCAAGGCTATAGATCCCGGTATGTCTTGCTATTTACCAATAGCTAGTTGAGGGTGGTGGTGGAGAAGAAGAGGATTCATACCTTTCCCAAGAGTATTAGCACGTAAGTGAATGTAATGGATTCGACTGGAATTCGAACTCGGCTCTCCGATTTCTCAATCTGAGACGCTATCCATTACTCATATCCATAATCCACCGCGCCTTCTCTCGTCAAGAATTAGTTATTACTAAAAATATCACAAACAATGAGAACTCGACTCAAATGATATAGACAGACGTCCCTGCCCCTATCAGTATGGTTGATGCTCGACTTCGCGAGAACGTCTCACCGTGCCTACTTGGTTACACCTTTTCCACTGACTTTAGGTGGAACAACTACATTGAATCAATAGCTGCATCTACCGTAAGGAAAGTTGGTTCTCTGTGTCGCGCAAGAAGGATTTTCTCGTCTGAGTCCATCCTACACATCTACGCATCTACCATTCGTCCATGCATTGAATACTGTTGCCATATATGGTCTGGTGCCCCTGCTGTTCATCTCGGGGTCATCGATAAAATCCAAACAAGGATCTGCAATGCAGTCGGTCTTGTCTTGGCTTGGCTTTTCGACTCATTTTATCACAGACGTGATGTGGTTTCCTCTGTCTTTTCTACAAATATTTTCATGACAACTGCTCTGACTAGCTATTTTCCCTGATGCCCCGACTGCATGAATTTAAGCGCGCAACTAGGTTGGCTTCTAAGTACCACCCTTTTACTGTTGAAACAGTTAAATGTAACCGCCGCTTCTACTCCATCAACGTCTTCTCTTGCACTTCCCGACAGTGGAACTCCCCTCCTCTTACTTGCTTCCCTGATAACTACAATCCTCAAAAATTTAAATGCAAAGTTATCTTCCGATGCCATTATCCCCGTCCTTTTTTATCATTTGCGCAATCCCTTTATATACAAACTTTTCTCTTACTTTCATTCTCTGTAACATCCTGCGTGATATTGGCACGCGCGCTTTACTTGGGGTGAAATGCTTAAAAAAATTGTATATATTAAATATTAAAAAATAGTAAGATCAACCACTTACGCTACCATAGTTTCAAGCATTGAGGTCTCGTCAGGCGAGATATCAATGTTTGAAACCATGGTAGCGTAATTGGTTGATCTTACTATATTTTAATATTTAAAAGCTCTGCACGTTCGATTTTTTGGATTGTGTATCGAGCACTCTTTACTATAACCCTTCCATGATCTGACTCAACTCTGACCAACAACTTTATATATATATATATATATATATATATATATATATATATATATATATATATATATATATATATATATATATATATCAGGTCATCCCATAAGTTCTGTCCGAATTTTGAATAAAGAAAACAAGTGACCAAATGTCACATTTAATTACAGATTCAATCAATGTATTTTCCCTGATTATCTATGACTTCCTTCCATCTATTAACAAGCTTACTAATTCCATTACTGTAAAATTCTTTTGGTTTTGATTCGAAAAACTCACAAATGTCAGTTTTAACCTCCTCCTGTGTTACAAAAGCTGTTTCTTCCAAATTATTCTGTAAGCTACGAAACAAATGGCAGTCTGAAGGAGAAAGGTCGGGAGAATAAGGTGGATGAGGAATTTTCTCCCAACCAAGTTCTTCGATCTTTTGTGGCGTGATTCTTGCTGTGTGTGGTTGCGCATTGTCCTGATGAAGCATCACCCGTTTTCGATTCACTAGAGCAGGTCTTTTTTTCCTCAAAGCTTCGTTCAAATGCTCTAATTGCTGACAGTATATTTGAGCATTAATTGTTGCATTAGGTGGTAAGAATTCAAAGTGGATTATTCCTTGGCAATCCCACCAGATTGAAAGAAGAACCTTTTGCCCATGAAGTTCCTTTCTCGGCTGTGGCTGGGGTCCTCCCCATTTACCAAGCCACTGTCTACGACGCTTAACATTTCGATAAAAGATCCATTTTTCGTCGTCAGACACAAGGTCGGTTTTTAACGTGGGGACCCGAATGTTTCCACTCGGGCCGCTGGTCTAAGCTGGTTTAAGCTAGTCAAAGCTTGTTTAAGCTAGTCATAACCGGTCATATCACCGCTACGTAATAGATGTTAAGCAAAGGTGGCGGGCAGGAAGCAAGGTAGGTGAGAAGGTCTCCGGCACGGAACTAATACTACTGCAGCATCTACTCCGACGGGAAAAAAAGCCCTTATCCTTCTATGCCAATCCCTACGGGAGAATCCAGAAGGAAAGCCCCCCCCCCCACCAATTGATGTCTAGTCCTTTCATCTCGCCTTCCTTCACCACCTTCTGTAGTTCTTATTGTTTCCTTTCTCTGTCTGCTATCAAAACTGTCTCATTCGCATATCTAAGTTGTTGATATTATGGCCGCTAATAAGGAATCCTGGTAAGAATTCTAATTCTCTCATTCAACCTATACCGTGTGACGATTCTGAGAGAAAGGCTTGTAAGACAAGGATGAGTCTTTTCGCCGGACTTATTCAACCTATACAGTGACGCGATTCTAATGCCAGCAAGAAGACGCATCCAAGTCTTACACCGCTTTCTGTTTTGTATATTTACTGAATTTATTTTTTATTCGTATGCCGACGGTTTGCTGCCAGGATATTAGGATAATCCAGACCCTATTAGAGTATTAGGATAATCCAGAAACTATTAGGATATTAGGATAATCTAGAAACTATTAGGATATTAGGATAATCTAGAAACTGGTAAGATATTAGGTTAACCCAGAACCTATTTGAATATTAGTATAATCCAGAAGCGATTAGGATATTAGAATAATCTAGAAACTGGCAGGATATTAGAATAATCCAGAACCTATTAGGATATTAGGATATTAGGATAATCCAGAAACTATTAGGATATTAAAATGATCTAGAAACTGACAGGGTATTAGGATAATCCAGAACCTATTAAGATATTAGTATAATCCAGAGCCTATTAGGATAGGATAATCTAGAAATTGCCAGGATCTTAGGATAATCCAGAAACTGTCAGGATATTAAAATATTAGGATAACCTATAACTTATTAGGACATGAAGATAATCCAAAGTATATCAGGATAATCCAGAAACTGCCAGGATATTAGGATAGCCCAGAAC
Source organism: Acanthosepion esculentum (assembly GCA_964036315.1). Classification (NCBI taxonomy): domain Eukaryota; kingdom Metazoa; phylum Mollusca; class Cephalopoda; order Sepiida; family Sepiidae; genus Acanthosepion; species Acanthosepion esculentum. The sequence goes on along the minus strand of OZ038485.1, from coordinate 18,998,174 downwards.
CTATTAGGATATTCGGTAATCCAGAACCTATTAGGATAATCTAAAACTACCAGAATATTACGATAATCTAAAACATTACGATATTAAGATAATCGAGAACCTATTAGGATATTAGGATAATCCAGAAACATATAGGTTCTGGATTATCCTAATAGTCTTCCCAAATATGTCAAGATTAACGAGCTCTTCAGACAGTTCTTTGTGACGTCAGTGAGCTGGTCGACTAAGATGCTGTGAACATTGCAATGTGAACAGAGTTTAATTACCAATCGGGAACTAATTCGGCTGCGTTTCGGTAAAGTCGAACTGTGTGTAATTTGTCGACTTAAAAATTAGTTCGTAAGGATGTCGGGCCGAATTCGCAATTTAACTATGTTTTAATTGTATTAAACTTGAAAATGGAGACGACATCAATGTCCTGAATTGGCTGAAAATAAGTATTCTTTTAAATGACCGCGAAAAGACGGGAATGAATTAGACGATCTAATTTACCAGCTGAGAACGATATTTTTTTATTGTTTAAATTGTGACAATTAAGCAGGTAGAATACGGGTAACAAGGCCACGGGTCATATTACGTGCAGAGAGACAGAGAGACAGAGACAGAGACAGAGAGAGAGATTTTCGCATAGATATAGGTAAAGTGTCTATTTACTTACCTAGAACGATGACACAAGGTCACGATTAACGTACAATCCCACGTGTGTACATGCAGGTGGTGTCAGAAACTGCCCACTTCTCGTATTACTACCCCTACTGGAACACATCTAATACCAGAGATTCGCCCTAATTATCTCCCTTTAATTTTAACGAGAAAGGTCCAACCTAGGAAGTAGACTTTAGTCCATTTTCACCACGGATCCTATAAAGTGCCTGGGAAGCAATGTATTATTTATTAAGCTTAGCTTAGTTTGCTACAAGGACACAAGTGTGGGGTATCCAGTGAGAATCGAGCTAACTAGTAATAGTCAACCAGTTATTCACCAGCCTCGGGTACCCATGAATATAGACGACAAAAATGGTTAACACACGACTATTTCTCTAAGGCTATTGTTTTGTTTCTAAAAAAAAGTAAAAAAAAAAAAAAAATAAATAAATAAGCACACGCGCACACACACACACACAGCGTTGGGTAAAATGATTCCAATGTAAAAGTGGGGGTGTGGTTCACTATAACTTAAAGAGAAAATAATTTTGAGTTGGAAAATAGGCACTGTGATCTTAAATCATTTTCTTCATTATTTACATTATTCGGACTATTGTCCTCATCTTTGTCGCCATATTTATTACAACGTTTCGGCCGTTGTACGCTCCGGCCTTCTTCAGGTGGTTGGAATGTCGAACTGAACCCTTTATTTCGCTCAATAATGTTCTTTGTCTATGATCTCAACCTGATCCCAGAGAGGGCGGTGATCTCCCTTTTCTCTCCATATGTGGTCAGCCATGCCTGATTTTTCCACTTCCCCTCGTGTTATAGCTTTCTGGCGTTCTTGATGCCTTACCTTAAGGGAGCGGCGTGTCTCCCCTTCATATTTCTTTACACAGCTGCACGGGATGGCTTACACACAGTCTTTCGTCGTGATCTCCCCTATGGGAGATCTTACTCGGGAGAGATATCTGCGAAGTGTCGTCCAACTTTTGAAGGTTGTCCAGATCCTTTGTATTTTCTCTGAAACGTTGTGATAAATATGGCGACAAAGATGAGGACAATAGTCCGAGTAATGTAAACAATGTACATAATACCTCATCTCAGAAATATCGACATATACATATACCTGTGCAATTCCATTGTACCCAGGTCACAGAAAATACTAAAGAACATTTTTGGCGGACTTGTTCAATAAGAACTTTAATCAGAAATAATTTTATTTTTTTCATAATTTCTTCTCGTGTTTCGGTCGTCGTACGCTCCGGCCTTCTTCAGGTGGTTGGAATGTCGAACTGAACCCTTTATTTCGCTCACTGGGGTAGACTGTTCTAGTTCCACGTGCCATGTCAGTTATCTCCTGTTAATTCCCCTCTGAAAGTTCTGCACTGCCTGAACCGGGTATTGAACTCACACTCTTTGGGTCCTGTCACTGGATCTAACCAACGCTTTTATCCACTGTCCTTGAGGACACATTAAACAGACATCTTCTTCATATTTTTAAACATGTTACTTGTTGCGACCATTACTACTAGCTCAGTGTTTGGGCACCTCGACGTGGTGTAATGGGCAGCAAGCTTTTTCTCGCCAGAACAATTACGACTGAGTAGTGAGTTCGATCCTCACTGGGTGCCCCATACTTTCGGCCTTGTGCCGCATCTAAGCTACGCTTGGAAAATCAATACTACTAGCCCAGGGTTATCTCGACTTGGTGTAATGATTCGCAACATGGTCTCACTAGAACTAATTACAAATGAAGAGTAGTGAGTTCGAACCGTACTGGGGCCCCATACCCTCGGCCATGTGCCACATCCAAGTTACGCTTAGAAAAATCGCCATTATTTCTAGTTTAGTAAAATCAATGGCAACCAAACAATTCTAAAGATAAACAAACATTTTTCATGCTTGGGAACAAAAATAAAATGGGAATATTTTTTGAAAGCGCGCTTCTTTTTATACTAATACCACGTGACACTAGTCACGTGACTATATGTCTATGGGAGATAATCCACTTCCGTCACATAAGTTAGATTATTTTGCGTATTTTTCGTTTGTGCTTTTGGTTCCTACACACTAAAGATTAAGTACTGTAGACGCCGAATATCCTGATTTAAAAAAAAAAAATAAAAAAATACGATAAAAATAAGTAGGTGTGGGTGGGGTCCTGTTTGCTATGTAAATTGATCCTCCCTACTTTAGCGAAATCAAAATATGAATATACCACGTGATTTCTTAAGTATCAAAAATACCATATTCGCCGACCTATTGGACGCAGATTTCTTGCAAAAGAATGCACCAACAAATTACCCTGCGTCCAATACAGCGTACAATTTAAGAGGGATATGGAGATCACGAAAAAAAGCGGGGTTCACCTGGAGCTTAGCTCTGAAACTAGGACTCCTGGAAGTGAACATGATATCAATAAAAATATTCCCGAAAAATTCACCCAGGAAAAAAAAAAAAAAAAAAAAAGAAATGAAATTGCCCAATATTTGTTTCCATTGATATATTGCTGCTTGTTTTGTGTGCGTTTTTGTTGATATACAGGTATTGGGATTTGATTTTCTGTATGTAAAGTATATGACTTCATTTACCAACAAGTAATATCATATTTTTTGCCTTTTACCATATGTACCTGTGTTCTCTGATATCAGGTAGAATTCTTTGTAGATATGAATTTACTATATGTTCGGATATTGCTCCGTGAAAATCAACTGAAACAATTTTCAATAAATGCATGATGAAATGTAATAAAATTTTTCTTTTCAAAAATGTCCTGGTAATTAAACCTTACCTCACTTCTATTAAAAAAGTACCAATGTTATAATTTGTGCTAATACCGTGTTTCTTTATGGTTAGTGAGAAGGTCACATAAAGGTATGGTTATAATTTTGATTTTTTTTGGTTGTGATTTGTGCATTTTTTTCCCTAAATATTCCATGCCAAAATCTGGATGTGTCCAATGCGTGGGTGTGTCCAATAGGTAATTCTTTTCTTTTAATATCGTAATCCGAAGTGTTTATCGATAGTAAAACACGAATAAAAAAAAGCACTGCAGATCACAATTTTCAAATATTATTTCATATAGTACCTACATTTTTTGTTTTGGGCGCATATAGAGGGATCAATTTATAATGAATTTGCATAGCAAACTGGACCCCCTTTTAAGTTTTAAATTGTTTAGTTAAAATAAAAATAGGATATTCGTGGTCTGAAACATGAGAAGAAATTATGAAAATAATAAAATTATTTCTGATTAAAGTTCTTATTGAACAAGTCCGCCGAAGATTTTCTTTAGTATTTTCTGTGACTTGGGTATAATGGAATTGCATAGGTATATGTATCTGTCTATATTTCTGAGATGAGGTATTATGTACATTATTTACATTACTCGGACTATTGTCCTCATCTTTGGTTTGGTTTGGATTGGTTTGGATTGGTTTGGTTTGTTTTACGGCATATCAGCCTCAAGGGGTAATTTAATGCCGAAAAAGAATTTTCATTTCTGGTAATATTTTTTCTTCAAGAATGTATAGCTGGTAACGTCTTTTTTCCTCAAAAATGTAGAGCTGGTAATATTATTTTTTTCAAAAACGCATAGCCGGCAACACTATTCTTTGAAAAAAAAATATAGCCTGTAATATTTTTCCAAAATTGTACAGCTGTCAACATTATTTTTCCAAAAATGTATTACCAGAGGCCCTGCAACAAAGATGAGGACAATAGTCGGAATAATGTAAATAGTGTACATAATACCTCATCTCAGAAATATAGACAGATACTGAAAGGCCGAAACGTTGTAATAAATAAGGCAACAAAGATGAGGATAATAGTCCGAATAATGTAAATAGTGTACATAATACTTCATCTCAGAAATATAGACAGATACTGAAAGGCCGAAACGTTGTAATAAATAAGGCAACAAAGATGAGGACAATAGTCCGAATAATGTAAATAGTGTACATAATACCTCATCTCAGAAATATAGACAGATACTGAAAGGCCGAAACGTTGTAATAAATATGGCAACAAAGATGAGGACAATGGTCTGAATAATGTAAATAGTGTACATAATACCTCATCTCAGAAATATAGACAGATACTGAAAGGCCGAAACGTTGTAATAAATAAGGCGACAAAGATGAGGACAATAGTCCGAATAATGTAAATAGTGTACATAATACCTCATCTCAGAAATATAGACAGATACTGAAAGGCCGAAACGTTGTAATAAATAAGGCAACAAAGATGAGGATAATAGTCCGAATAATGTAAATAGTGTACATAATACTTCATCTCAGAAATATAGACAGATACTGAAAGGCCGAAACGTTGTAATAAATAAGGCAACAAAGATGAGGACAATAGTCCGAATAATGTAAATAGTGTACATAATACCTCATCTCAGAAATATAGACAGATACTGAAAGGCCGAAACGTTGTAATAAATATGGCAACAAAGATGAGGACAATGGTCTGAATAATGTAAATAGTGTACATAATACCTCATCTCAGAAATATAGACAGATACTGAAAGGCCGAAACGTTGTAATAAATAAGGCGACAAAGATGAGGACAATAGTCCGAATAATGTAAATAGTGTACATAATACCTCATCTCAGAAATATAGACAGATACTGAAAGGCCGAAACGTTGTAATAAATATGGCGACAAAGATGAGGACAATAGTCCGAATAATGTAAATTGGTATATGTATATAATCATTTTTTTATGTAAAGAACCATAATGAAAAAAATATCTTTACTTTTTAAAATGCCATACGAATTAAAATATGTAGACTATCATGATCTCCCCAAAGACTTCTCTGTGAATTGCTACGAATTATTGGGATAGAGAGTGGAGTGATTTTCCATTGCCTTCATTTTTCGTTCTCTTAGGCTGGTTGCTAGTTAAGGAAAGCGAGCTTAGTCTACCTTACTATTTAATCCATTTCTGAGGAGAGAAGAAACATATTCATGACTTATTAGATTATTAGTGCGAAAGTGAACGCAGCAGACTAACCAGCTGATTCCACACACCACACTGATATTCGTTCAGTACGCGTCGATTTATCTGAAAACTAACGGTGATGTAAAAACATTTTTGTTGGCTTCGCCGTGCCACCAAAGTTAGAAACTACTCTCGTGTAGGAAATACTTGCATTTTTCTTGCCCACAACCCACCGCCAGTGTCAAAGGTCGTTGTTCAAATCAAGGTAAAAAAAAACCCTAATGTTTAAGATTGCAACACAAGAACGAAAATATTAGTACAAATAGCTATTAGTCATTTTGGACTGGTATACATAAACGATAGGCATTCGTCATTTTGGATTGATATACATGAACAAATTTCAAACAAAGAAATATTAAGTTGAGTCATAAGTAATTTTCGTTTTTGAGACATAATTGTAATGTCAAATGTATCAAACTTATTAAGTTTTCCTTAAATACAAGGTGTCCATAAAGTTCGTGTGCACTTAAAAAATTTATAACTTTATTTGTATTTGCGATACAAATAATCTGTAAAAAATGTTATAAAGCTTAATGTACCTAGTTTTAAGTATAGCTAAAATAACTAATGTGATTTCGGCATTACTGTAAATCAGTTGGCAAATGTTTTCCGTGAACTGCAAAATCGTATTACCTTTTGTATTGCTAATGATGGAGGACATGTGGAAACTTAAATAAAATTTCAATAAAATCTTACAAAATATAGATTTACTTCTTTCTAATCCTTTTTACAAATTATTTTTATCGCAAATACAAATAAAGATGTAATTTTTTTTAAGTGCACACAAACTTTATAGACACCGTGTATATCATAACATCGATGAAAAATGGATTGCATACAACAACGTTCAGCCCCAAAGGCTGATTGATACAGATAAACTGACCCACAAAAGTTGAGCTCAATGAAGGAAAGGTAATATTGTGTGTGTGGTGAAATCGTTTGGATATTATTAATTAAGAATACTTAAAATGTAATAAAACATATTTATACGCTCAGCAGCTCATCAATATAAATAAAATGACAATAAAAGGCCACATACAGCAAAAATGACAGAAAAAGGATTTTGAAACTCGCTTGGTTTATTCTACTCTGCCTGCCATATTCAGCTGACCTTGCATCAACCAATTATTACCTTTTTCGATTGCTGCTTTAATGAGGAAAACTTTCTGTAATGAAAACCAGATTCAAGAGTTTGTCAAAAACCTTTTCACATGAAAACTTGTGGAATTTTCCTCAAAAGATATGAAAGTGCTACTTGATAAATGGCAACAAGTCATTGCAAATATTGGCGAATATATGACTGAATAAAATGTATTTGTACTTTATCTTTTGAAGAATAAAGTTGATAAGCAAAAACGGAAATTATTTATGACGCAATCTAATGATTATTTAAACTTGAGAATTTTTATGTTCAATTTTATATAAAAGAAAATATTATTTTTCAAGGAATCTGCATTAGACTGTATTGCTTATGCTAAGAAAAAAATTGCCTTACTATTCCTCTCTTCACAAAGATTTTAGATTTAGCGACAGTTTGACTACAAACAAGCAATGAAGTCTTGCATATATAAACATGATTTTTGACGTGCATGTTCATATTTTCTTGACAGTTCGGCATTGGGTAATATTGTTATTGAATCGTATAAGCAAAAGTTGTCCACGTCAACAAAATGTCGTCCTGGGTATGACGATAAATTACATCCGCGTCCTGGGTAAGACGATAAACTACGTCCAACAGCAAGGCCTCTGATCAGGAGGTTTTGAGGAGCGTGGAAACACCTCTTAATTGCCGGTGTTCTCAGGTTCACCCTGACCCGGGGTGGTAGCACCTGTTAGGGTCCCAGCTATGGGCAAATAGTTAACACCCAAACTTGTGTAAAAATAGGTTTTAATACCAGAAATATTTTGTAATAAAAAAATTGTTACCATCAATAATTTTTGAAGGAAAAATTATTATCAGCAATGCTTAAAAAAATACCAGCAATACAAACAGTAATACATTCTTTGAAAAAAAATATGACCAGCTTTCGATTTCTTCAAGGAAAAATATTCCCAGAAATAGACTTTTGAAGAAAAGCATATTACCAGCAATAAAATTTTTGTCGGCATTAAATAACCCATTATGGTTGATATGCCGTAAAACCAAACCAAATCAACAAAATGATTTTATTATGAAGTAACTGGTAACCGAAGAATCAGTGCTCTGTCGTGATAGGAAATAGAAGACGACCGAAAGTAGGAAACTTGACGCACACTTAACCGATTACTTTCGTTCCAGGAACAGTTTAATTTTTTAAAGATGAGCTTAGTTTGGGCCTAAGGCTACAACCAGTGAGATTCGAATTCCCTATTGACGTGACTAGCTTTTTAGCTTTACATGACGAAGTACCCTAAGTATAAGGGAAAAAGGCCAACTTACCTGTGTTTTGTAATTGCAACTTCCTTTTCTGATAATTCACCTGATGGATTTATAGTGACCAACACAGTGTGAACGTATGTATCCATTTTAGATGCAACGCTAATTTCTATAAAGGAGAATTATTTTAGATCTGGTCGCACGCACACTGGCAAATGCGTCTTTATAAATGTCTGTGTATTTGTGAGATGCATACACCAGAAGTTAGAGAGGCATATTTTCTTTAGGGGTTAGTTACTGCCTATGTCGATGATTATAATGTTCGTGTGTCGATAAAAATATAGATACAGTTAATATACGTCTTGGCATATAATGTCTATACTTGTGTATATACCTGTTTATAATGGCTGAATGTGTGCATATCCGGTTTGAGCGCATGCGCGTTTGTATACTGAATGCGTTTTTTGTATTCACGGGAACAAGATTCAGTTTTAAATGGGATTTGTTTTTGCGTTCAGAGGCATTTTGTTGTTAATTGAATTTTTTTTTAATCACATAAAAGGTTTTAATAAAAATTTAAATAATGAGTCATTTTCTTTTCTAAAATTATGGCATCTGACCCAACACGGCTTCGCAACGTATCTACATTATTTACTTACAGAATTATAAATGCAAGATCCTGTACCGTGTGCAGACAGGGATTAGGGAGTTACTTTCTTCGTTTTACTTAGTTTAAAAAAAAAAATATTTGCCTGCAAATATTTATCCTGGAGGGAATTGAGCTTGTGAGAGTTTACACGTGTGTGCGCGAGCGTGTGTGTGTGTGGTGGGGTGAGCTTGTTTGCTTGCAATTGTGGCATGTATTTGTATGGGTTGAGATACATGCGACCGTGTGTGTGAATGTGTGTCCTTGTTTTAAATACATTTCAAACATGGCTATTATTTAGCCCTGTTCGAAATGCATTTGTGAACAAAATGATTTATCTCAACCCATTCCAGTGTCTCCAGAAAATCAGAGAGTGCGGTTTCTAGTATAAAACACAGAAGAGAACAGACTTATATATATATATATATATATATATATATATATATATATATATATATATATATATATATATATATATATATATATATATAACTTATTTTAGGATATTAAAACAAAAAATATGTTAAAAATCGCTACACAATTACAATGATGTTTCAACAGCGCAAATGTGTCTCCTCAGGTGATGTCAAACCATATTATATATAATATTTAGCTCAACTCTGTATTAAGCCCTCTTTTAAATTAAGTGTTACATCCAGTGGAATTATACTCCAATTGTTCATATTTTACCTGTATATATATATATATATATATATATATGTGTGTGTGTGTGTGTGTGTGTGTGTGTGTGTGGCATTTGTCAAATAACTATCAGTGTAATGAGAAATCTTATTTTAATTATTTTTAGATAATCGACAAGGGTGTCACGTCATAAAAAATGGCTTTTCTGTATTATAAAAAAGTAGCCGTATTTAAACAAACAAGTCAAGCCCTCTATGACAGTTTTGAGGATGTAAAGATAAATTTCGTAAAATTATTAAAAAAAAAATCTTCGCTAAAACTTTCTCTGTTTTATCTTCTTTTTCTCTCAAGAAATTTGAATTACCGAATTATCTTCTCTTTCTAACAAGTTTGAATTCAAAAATGAAATCAATGTGAATCTTTGGCTGATGAAGAGAACAGTAGTCATCAAATAAGACTCAATGAAAATATTATATATATTTTAATCGGGAACTAAGGAAACGGAAGCACCGTTTCAGCCATTGTTTAGACACGGAAGTACCGTGTCGGCCATAGTGTTATGTGTGAATAAAATGCAGGAGTATCAATTCTGTCGGCAGATAAGGAACCAGACTAAACTGTTTTGTCGTCATTACGGATCCTCTTACCAAGTTGTGACAATATATATATATATATACATATATATATATATATATATATATATATATATATATATATATATATATATATATATATATATATATATATATATATATATATATATACATATATATATACATATATATACATATATACATATATATATATATATATATATATATATATATATATATATATATATATGGTTTTAATCTGACAAATATTTTGTTTATAAGCTTTTCCATGTATACACTTATTTGTGTAAATATTTTTTTTTTAACTAAACAGTATTAATTACATTTACCGGCATGAATGTTCGAGAAATTTCGTAGAAAATACGCGTTCTCCGACAGGAATCGAACCTGTATTCCTATACGGAACCTGACGTGTTATGACCGTTCAGTCACAGAGAACTTCCGGTTAGCAAAGCTAAAATTAGTGCTTTTTATCATCATAACTATCATTGGTCTATCATATCTGCTCTGGAAATTGTAGCCGAACGTACACAATATCAACGTATTATATGAAATGGTTTAAATTCAACAAATATTGATATATTTTCTGTCTGTACGTTATCTTTTTTATGAATACAATTATTTGAGTAAATGCTTTGTTTTTAATTAAACAGCATTAATCACATTCACCGACCTAAAAGTAATTCGAGCTTTGCTAACCGGAAGTTCTCTGTGGCTGAACAGTCATAGCAAGTCAGCCATAATGATGGTTCCGTTTTGGATGCAGGTTCGATTCCTGTCGGAGAATGCATATTTTCTACGAAGTTTCTCGAACATTCATCATGCCAGTAAATGTAATTAACACTGTTTAATTAAAAAAAATGAAAAAAAAACAACAAAAAAAAAACGAAACTAAACAAAAAACAGAGCATTTACTCAAATAAGTGTACCCTTAAAAATGTATAAACAATATATATATATATTTTTTTTGTCATCCACAGACAGAGTGTTTCGAGGCTCATCAGCGTGGCTAGACGTCCGTCTGCCTCTAGCTAGGATCGAAAACCGACTGAATTTGCGTCAGTCGGAACTTCTCCCACTAAGCCGTCAGCGCACGGTCAGGGATGAAGGTGAATTTTAGCGTGTTTATTTTTAGATTTAGATAAACACACAGTGACTGACAGTGACTCAATTCTGCCGAAGAGTCGTGCAATATTAGCTTAAATAGTCACTATATATATAGGATTTGTTTATATCAACCGAGATGAGAGCAATACTTCTAAATAATACAAGAATATTGACAATTACTCATCTCAAAAATAAAAGACTAAATGATGAAAAGCCATAGGAACCCGCCATCATAAGCAAATGGGAAAAAGCCTCTGCAGATGACCAGAGGGTACATTGTATAAATAATAACATCTATATCAACCAAGACAAGAACAATAGTTTGAAACAATGCAATAATATTGACAATTACTCATCTAAAAAAATGAAAGACTAAATTATGACAAGCTGTACGAACCAACTATCATAACCAAAGAACCATCTGACTTTGAATATAAAATGCCCCCAAAACACCACTAATGTCTTTTGGGACGTAGTGAATATAGGAGTTGGCTATACGGGTATTACTGTTACCAAGTGGTCATGAGTTCAATCCTTTGGTCAGGTATTGATTCAACAGGAACGTACAATAATTGACATCAGAGGGACAAAAAATATCACAATAATCAACAGATATCCCAATAAACACCTGATGATGACCAGAGCGTACTTGGTCAAAACGTCGTGTCTATAATAACATCTATATCAATAAAGATGAGAACAATAGTACGAAATATTATATATAATTTGTTTGATTCTGTGTGTGTGTGTGAACAGGCTGAAATTGGTAGAAAAAAACGTATATATATATATATATATATGCGTCATTTGAAACTTTTTAAAAATGTAGCAATAAATATGAGCGAATCAATGTTCTTTTGCTTTTCTTCTGTTTTCAATGCCTCTCACAAAACAAACAACGGAGTCGTGAGAAAAAGAATGCAAACATTGTTTGCCTGAAGAATCTTTTCGGATTTTAATATTTCAATAAAAAACTGTGTAAGAAAAAAATTAAAGCTAAATTCGTTTTTTCATCTTTATAGTGGATTATGATTTGTTTGAGTGTGTGTGTGTGTGTGTGTGTGTGGACAGTTTGAAAATGTTAGAAAAAGTACGTATGTAAATATATTATGAAAGTCCGACAATTATTTTAAGACATTTTTATACATTCTTTTTATAGATACAAATATTTAGGCAAATGCTCTGATTTTATAATAAACAGTATTAAACAACATTTACCGGCCTGAATGTCCGAGAAATTTTCATAGAAAATTTTTCCGTCCTCCGACAGGAATCGAAACTGTATCCTATACGGAACCGTCATATAGCCTGACGTGCCTTTAACCGTTTCGGCCACAGAGGAGCGATCGGGTACCAAGGTCGATTTTACTGTCTTTAAACTTTAATCTTTTATAATTCTCTCACGTACATTCATATCTGCTCATGGCGTATCAAATGTAAACAAATGACGTCACACATTAAGAAATGGACAAAGTTCGACAATTATTTTAAGACATTTTTATGTTTATACATTCTTTTTATAGATACAAATACTTCACAAAAGTACCCAAGAATCATTTGAGGCACATAATGCTTTATGAGTTCAAGAAAGGAAACTCAGCAGCCGAAGCGACTAGAAGCATTCACTCAGTTTATGGAGGGAATGTGTGAATTAAAGAACTTGCAGAAGATGGTTTGCAAAATTCAGAGGTGGAGATTTCACCCTTGAAGATGAATATCGAACCGGACGTCCAGTTGAGTTTGATGAAAAGCTTCTTGAAGCAGCCCTTGAAGAAAATTCTGCTTTATCAGTTGAGGAATTGGCAGTGGTTCTCATTTCAAACCATACAACTGTTCATCGTCATCTTCAACATCTTGGAAAAGTTCCTAAACTTGGAAAATGGGTGCCTCATGAATTGTCTGAAAACAACCTCAAATCCGGAGTTGACATCTGCTCTTCTCTCCATTCTCGCCAACCTGTTTCACCTTTTTTGGATAGACTTGTGACTGGTGGCGAAAAATGGATCTTTTGTCGAAATGTTAAGCGTCGTAGACAGTGGCTTGGTAAATGGGAAGGACCCCAGCCACAGCCGAGCAGGGAACTTCATGGGCAAAAGGTTCTTCTTTCAATCTGGTGGGATTGCCAAGGAATAATCCACTTTGAATTCTTACCACCTAATGCAACAATTAATGCTCAAATATACTGTCAGCAATTATAGCGTTTGAACCAAGCTTTGAGGAAAAAAAGACC
>OZ038485.1:18977424-18979924 GCA_964036315.1 Acanthosepion esculentum | reverse complement strand
CACATAATGAGAAAAGAAGGCTTGGAAAATTAGACACAGGACACACTAAAGGCAAGCGCGACAGAGGAAAACAGTGCCTAACTTACTTAATGAGCTTGTGTAAATGGATGGCAGAACGAGGTTTAGTAGAGATAGCAATAAGTCAAAATATACTTAGAGCTACCAAGGACAGGAAATTGTGGAGAACCATGATCGCCAACGCCCTAAAGAAGAAGAAGAAGAAGACAAACACTAATAAAATCATGAAACAATCCTTTAAAATTAAAAAAAAACTTAGTGATTTAGTCGCTGAATTGTTTCCCAGTAAATGGGTTCGCCTATCGTCCGGTTCACACTCCTCCCCAGTCTTTTGAACTGGAGTAGAGGTTTATCCCGTGTTGCTTGTTTAGGATGGGGCTTTCGGTTTCTTTTAAAGTTTTTTTCATTCTCTTTCACTTCCAGTAGACCCTTGCATTATCGCCTTGCTTGGGGTGAATTGATTTTTAAAAAATTGAATTTTTCCGTGTTTTTTTTATTTCTTTTTTTGCTCATGCTATTGTTAATGGCGTCCCAGAATCGTGACTACTAGAAATTAGTCACCCGTACTGCATACAAATCTTTCCAGTAAGAATTTTTCATTACAAGAAAACCGTGTATTAGCTTTTACTTATGGAGATGATCTTTTCAAATGGACTGAAACAGTTAAAAGAGCTCCAGGAACGGTTTATGATGTCAGCTTGTGTAACAGTTGCCCAGCGACGAGACACGCCCGGCTCCTCTAGTAAAGTTGAATAGAAGATGTTTCCATTCTAAGAGAGATGACCGCAAATGCACATTCCTAGATATCTTAAAAGCAGTCGGCTCTTTGTGATGTCCGCACAATAATTCTCTCCGGCTAGTGTTGATGAGAACAACCTACCCACTAAGCACATCTTTACAGCCGTTACATACTATGCTACTACTACTAATATTAATACTACAGCATCAGTTGTTATATTTTAAGCATAAGGCTACAAAAATGACACCTAGTAAGGATCAAACGCGCCACTAATAATCTACGACACTTAGCTTACATTGGCAAAGGAACAGAGCACAGAACGAAGATCGAACACACTACTCAACAATAATAATCAACCATACTGGATCGCTAACCATTACTCAACAAATATTCCAGACTTAATTCTGAGAATCAAAGGCTTTAAATTTTATTTAAAAAATCGGAAATAAATGAATATATTTTGAAAAATGTTGACCCAGATTGAATTCAGTATTTGTTTCATCACTCCTGATGTTTATAGTGTATTTGTTTTTATTATATATATATATATATATATATGTGTGTGTGTGTGTGTGTGTGTGTGTATGTATGTATGTATGTATGTATGTGTGCGTGTGTTAAAAAAGAAAAAAAACGGAATTTACCTTAAAAATAAACCGTAATTTATATTAAAAATTAATCTGGATCAGCGTATTTAAGCAGATATTTATTTTTATGCCTAAATGTAACCATCAGGAAAAAGGAAGAATGAATGTACATTCATCCAATTCGATATTTGGGACATTTACCGCGCATATCACCAAGAATCTACTAATGGCTGCTGCAAATCTAGCAAAACATTACTGTCCTATTAGCGATCGCGAAATAAAAATCATAAAGCAGGCACAAAAACCTATAGTACTTCATAATGCATATCTGTGGACTAAAAGAAGTAACCCAGAATTTAATATTGCTATGGGAGCATTTGACTCACCTGAGGTATGTGAATTAGTTGGAGTTTTATTATTGTGGAGACATTAAGGACACCCATACTTTCGACCTTATATCACATCTAGGCTACGCTTAGAAAATCAATACTTATCTGGCACATACCGGGTAGGGTTTATTATCTCAGTTGCAGAGTGCGACTCAGTTGCGGCTCCGTCAGAGGACAGAGGCGCAACTCAGGATAATAAAACTGCGAGATGCTCGGTCCTGGGGAACAGCTGCCCGAGGCTGTACCCCTCATTGCACCAGAGAGGGGGATCGGTGCTCACCATCGAGGCCAGCGCAACCGACGATTGCGTGGTCTTGGGGAATTTTTGTCCTTGGCTCGGGTATACGTGCTCGGGTTCTCCACAGTAAACCCGGCATTGTGTCACATCATGCTACAGTTAGGAGAAGAGGTAATTATCCATTAATGACATCGGATTCTATAGAGATGACGGTGTAGTTCTCCTTCGTAAAACAAGCCCACGAAATATAGACCGATTGAGAAAGGAATTGATAAAATGTTTTAAAGATCACGAATTGAATATTACCACTACCACCAGTGATCAACTTTCTCGATGTGACCTTAGACTTGAATAATGGTTATTACAAACCATATACCAAAGATCTATATAACCATAGATACGTCTGTAAAGAATCAAACCACCACCAGAAAATTCTAGATAATTTATATAAATCAGTTCATCTTAGATTAGCTTCTTACTTCAACAATAAGAAAATATATTTCCAATAAAGACAACGTAAATCTTTCTA
>OZ038485.1:18942424-18972424 GCA_964036315.1 Acanthosepion esculentum | reverse complement strand
CTGTTGCAAGTTCTACTTTTTAACTCATAATTGGGAGAAGTGGTGAATTCATATTTTTCCAAATGTTATTTGCACATAAGTGAATATAACGAACCCCGACTGGAATTGTTCTGTTGTGTGTGTGTGTGTGTGTGTGTGTGTGTGTGTGTGTGTGTGTGTGTGTGTATGTGTGTGTGTGTGTGTGTGTGAAACCGCATATAAGAGGGAACCATGCGCATGCGTGTGTATGTACAACAAGAAGTGTTTTCGCGATTTTGTTGGAAAATGAAATCATTGAAAAACAGTATGTGCATAATAAAAATATAAAGTCCTCGGTAACCTTTTATTAAAAAATGCATAAAAATTAGATCATTATTTATTTTAGTGATATCTTCAGATAATTTCATATCAATTTTACTACTTAATTATATATTTAAAACAGTTAAATATATTATAATAAATTTATGTGAGTCTTTTAATTCTGTTAGCAAATCATAATTATCTAAAACAATTTCAAAAAGTTTTACTTAATGGTTACAAAACATGAATTCAGTAAAATTGAAAATAGCGTAAGACAAGGATGTGTCTGAACCCTAACCCACAGCCCAACAGATTCTAAACAATACCTGCTATCCACCCCAAGCCATCCAAAACACACGAAGACGAATATTCCTTTTAATCGAACGAGAAAAATTTGCAGAATTGTTTCAAAATATGATACACAGAATAAAAAACTTCGAGAATTAAAAGAAATTTTACTCTAAAGACAATGACTCAGTTATGTGTCATGCACGCTTAGACGATCATGTATCTTTCGATACATGACAGATTTTTTTTACCCGCAGTAGATTGCCATTTCTTTCTACGGTAGACCAGTTGCCATCCAAGGCTATAGAACCCGGTCTGTCATGCTATTTATCCATAGCTGGAGGGAGAAGAAGAGGGTTCATACCTTTCCCAAGGTTATTAGCACGCAAGTGAATGTAATGGATTCGACTAGGAATTCGAACTCGGCTCTCCGATTCCTGAATCCGAGCCGCTATCCATTACTCCACCGTACCTCCCTAAGACCGTACCCATCGTTATTAATAGATAACGGAATAGAATGTGGCAAATCTGTAGATATTCCAGAATTACGATAACTAAATAAAGGAATAAAAAATCTCCAGGTACGTCCAATATTCTATCGTGTATCTCAACACACAACTCAAGAAACACAGAAGCGTACAAGATTATCCACAAGAACATCCCACTATTGAGACAAGACTCAAGAATAAAAAAAAATGCACCCGAGGAAGTACATAAAATAACCCCAAAACAAAAGGTAACCAAGACCCTTAAAGAAACACTTACTAATCAGTTCCAAATTACCCGCCATTAACTGTCAAAAAGTGTGTCTCAAGGCTACAATAGTGGAGGCTATCATTATACCTAAAATTCTACAGGAGGCGCTTTATGTTATTGTGGAAATTTATGATTGTTCCGAAGTAACCCCCCCCCCCAAAAGATAAATAAACACATACATTTTAAAATCTGTGGACATCAGGGAATGCTGTAACGATCCCTATATTTGTTTGACAGACAAACGCAGCCTATAAAATAAACTTCCAATTTTTCACGCCACTATATTTCTCCTCCGCACTGATTCTTTTTACCCAAAGGCGAAATCCAGGAAGGCCTAATCTTTAAATACAGTTCCCTCCCTCAGATTTACAGACACGCAAATTAGACGACAACAACAACAACGACAAAATCATTCACACAATTAGTTAATTAATATCTATATAAACGGAATATAATTGCATCTATTTACCTGAAGCGGTTAATTACTGCTAATTCCGATAATCATTTAACGAGTGTTGGCTGCGTAGAATTAACGCAAATCCTTTGAGGAAAACCTTTTACTTTGAAATAACTGTGTTATCAGATCGACTTAATTTTCTTCGTATATATCAGGTTGTTACATAAATTCGTTCGTTTTCTTTATAATTTAATACTTATTATGTATTAAGAGTCCTGACGAGTCCTTCAACAATGTCTTCCCTTTCATTGTTTATGACCGCCTGCCAATGACACACTAACTGCCCGTTCAATGCCTCGACGATAGAAACCATTTGACTTGAAAAATTCCCGAAGCCACGTTTTAAGCTCTACATCGTTGTTGAACGAAACACCCCTTAAATTGTTAGAAAGCGGCCGAAAAAGTTTCTGAAGAGGCTAAATCAGGCGAATATGGTGGCTGTGGTAGAACTTCCCAACCGAGTTCTTTAATAGCATGTTTGGTCATGTTAACGACTTGGTGTCGAGAAGTATCATGTTGAATAATCACATTGTATCTCCGGTCAGGTCCTTTCAGCTAAATTGCCTCTTTGAACCTGTTCATGTGTTTCAACGTACAGCTTACAAATTGTCTGGGGCAGCTTTGGCACCTTTTTGACCCTGATTAAAAGCAAAGAGATGATATAAAACATGTTCACTGTTGTCTATTTGGCAGTTCATCTGAAAGTGGATCTATAATCGGAAATAAAATGTCAACAGTTTCAAGGGATGGCCAAAGTTACTAAGAAGCAAAAAATGCCACTAAAGATTATTGTTCAAGATATTTCACAGAACATCAGAAAAAACGAGCGAATATATGTAACATATTCTGCGCAGAATATTACTAACTTTCTCAGTATTTGCATATAGATCATATTCCCCTTCTGCTTCTTTTTCTCGTACGATCAGCGAAGTAAAGAAACGTCGAGGCTGGTCAGTACCTAGATGGGTGACCGCTTAGGAATACCAGGTGCTGTAAGCTTGGATGTGCGGTGGTGTCATGGATGATAATAGCTTGGAGTTGGTTAATTGGAGAGCCGAGTTCCAATTCCAGCTGAATTCGTTATATACACTTACGCGCAAATACCATTGGGAAAGGTATGAATCCATCTCTTCTCCCCCAGCTAATGGTTAATTTGTAAGACTTGTATCAGTAAAGGTATTATTATAAAAAACATAAAATAAAATAAATTAAAATAGGTAACATGTATTTAGATTTCGACATTAAATAATCCATAGAGGCTGATATTCCGCTAAACAAAAACAACCAAACAAATCAACCTGTTCATAGCTATCAATATATATATATATATATATATATATATATATATATATATATATATATATATGTGTGTGTGTGTGTGTGTGTGTGTGTGTGTGTGTTGAGGGGTCTCCCCTTTTTGCACAAATGGACTCACCCACCGTATACATATACTACTGCCACTGAATATCCGAGGAGTAGATAGAGTCACACAGAGGAGGGTAGTACAAGAGTCACAGTCGAGTAGACTCAGAAAGAAGTCATACAGCGATACGTCGATACCAAAGACTGTATATATATATATATATATTTTGCTATTAACCCGCATTCCTGGAACTACTAAACTGTATTACCAGTTTGTATTATTACGTTAATACATTTATTTTCCTATATTCATACTTGGCGTTTGTTATTATTTGATACCGGATTTCATCCCTGAATCCTCAACAATATATATATATATATATATATATATATATATATATATATATATATATATATATATATATATATATATATATATATAGTGCGGTAGCAGGTCATTATTTAAACATATACTGTTAAATATAACAGACAATGAATGTCTATTATGTCTGATCATGAGTCTTTCTAAAGTTCGTATGTTTGCTTTAATTTCTGGTGAAAATAAAGACAAAAATTGTCCAAAATGTGGATATTTTTTATTAAGTTGGTCCTTGATCGAACCTTTTGGCTCACATGAGTCATCTTCGGAGTGGTTATATGGATATTTAAACAAAGATATTCACCGTCAAAGGTGATACTTTGTTTTGTTCACATAGAAGATTGATATGCAACGATAACGGTGGCGAAATACCAGACTTAGGTCGTAAGTTCAAGATGTGGTTCTATGATGTCATACCACGCGTCTGACCGAAATATTAAAATTGTCTGTTATATTTAACAATATATGTTTAAACAATATATATATATATATATATATATATATATATATATATATATATATATATATATAGTCATACACAGAGAGACTTTATCACAGACTCTTTCGCTTTATCACAGACTCTTTCGCTTTATCACAGACTCTTTCGCTTTATCACAGCTCATCAGTGTGGCTAGGCATCCGATTGCTTCAAGTCGGGATCGAAACCCGACCGATTTAGCATCAGTTAGAGATGTGGTACGGCAGAACTGCAGGGAAATTTTGACGTTTTTAATATGCGAAAGACGTCAGTAGCTATGAGAGCTTGATTCGAGTAGAAGAGCATTGCATTAGCAGCAGCAGCCACTGTTTATGAAATCAACCATTCCTCTCTGAGAGCTCAATGTCCATTCGAATCTATCTATCTATCTATCTAACTAAATTTGTTTATGTCCATCTTATTCTGTTCATAGAGTATTGCTCTAAAACGAACTCGAAATGAGAAATCGGAGCTGTGTGTAAAACGTAGGGCAGACTGGGCCCTATAGCCTTGGTTGACTGGTTGAAAGAGAAGGAAAACTAGAAGGGAATTCAAATCAGCCTGCAGAGGGTTGGGTTCCGCCAAGATAACTTGCCGAAGACATACCACAGCTACTGCGGCTGCAGTGCGTGTTGTGCTCCTACTACCCTAATGGATTATGGGACACCTGATCTCGATCGTGAATGAAATAATATACAATCGAAATGGATATCACCAGGTATTAACGGTAATCGTGGAATTGTCGGTTCGAGTTTAAATTCCAGCCGAAAAAAAAAGAAAAAGAAAGAGATGAATAAGAAATCAGAGAGCGGAGTTCGAATCCCACCTCGGCTTCAGTAACTTCCCCACCGCCGTAACCTAGCTTCCCGTTGCCTTGCCTATAAATATTTCCATGGCAATTGTTCTGATGAGCTCTCCGCTTGGGTGTCTCGACTTCATGAATTTAAGGGCACTTATACTCAGAATCAGAAAGAATCAGTTGAAATTTCTAGGACACATAGAACGGAGTGGGAGGGATGGTAAAAAAACAAGCGTTGCGACTCGTTCACAAATTAACTATATATATACAGTCGCCATTTTATATTTTTAATTTCGCGCATGCGCATTGTTTTTGATTTTGTCGACTGCACAGTATAGTACGGTCAGTTGGTCACCATTTATGAGAAAAAGGGAAACATTACGCAATTCAGTCCGCCAGAAATTTGAAAACGTCATGCTGTACTGTTTGGCATTCGCACCAGAAGCTCCAATATGAACATTTCAGAGGGTTTGGGTGTTTCAGAGTGTTTTGATAGTGCATAGGATTCGGAAAGAGTTGGATGCGTCTAATGGTGATTACGAAGGTGTTTGGAGTGATCACTAGTGATGGTGAAGTTATTCCTCCATTCATCTTCCCACAAGGCATCAGACTCAACATGGAGGCCTACGTCAAGTGCCTTGTGGAGGTAGTGCTGCCCTGGGTCAAGAGGGTGGCTGCTGGAAGACGTTATGATTGGCAACATGCCACACAAGCAGGACAACCCAGGCATGGCTATCCGACAATTTCTGCAACCACATCACCCCTTACATCCGGCCATCTAACTCCCCAGACTGCAGCCCCTTCGATTATTATGCGTGGGGCGCAGTTGAGCGAGAGACCGACAAAACTCCTTTTAACATAAAAGATAAACTAAATGCAAGGATTATGGCAGCATTCACCAACTTGCACAAGGAGACCTCCCTGAAGAGATGCAGGAGATTCCGAAGTTGTCTAGAGGCTGTGGTTGAAGCCAATTGAATACATTTACTCTTTAGGATTTCAAGATATTTTAGTGTAATTTTGGTAAATATATCTGTTAAAATAAGATGTCAGTGTTATTTTTTTTTTTTTTTGCTGCCTCATTTAGACGACAATTTATCCATCGCACCCTGTATATCTGTTAAAATAAGATGTCAGTGTTATTTTCATATTTGCTTCATTTAGACGACAATTTATCCATCGCACCCTGTATATCTATTGAAATAACATGTCAGTGTTATTTTCATATTTGCTTCATTTCGACGACAATTTATCCATCGCACCCTCTACACACGCATATATACAAAAAACGCCTCGCTACGACCGTCTTATGACCGTCTATGACCGTATATTTATCTACTTATTTATCTCATTTAGACGACAATTTATCCATCGCACCCTGTATATCTGTTAAAATGAGGTCAGTGTTATTTTCATATTTGCCTCATTTAGACGACAGTTTATCCATCGCACCCTGTACACACGCGTATATACAAAAACGCCTAGCCATGACCGTCTTTGTGTATTTATCTACGTGCTTCTCTTTGTATATTTTTCTGTTTCTCAGTTTTAATCCCCAAAACAATTGAATGTTTGTATTTGATTTCCAGCAATTTTTAACAAAAGATCTTTTCTTCATATTATTTCATCATAGCATTAATCAAACATTAAGTGTTTTCTCTGGTCTCTAATGAGCATTAGTCACCTTTCAGCTAAATTTTGTAATCCGATAAAAATATCCTGGATATGAAGAAACTGTTTCATCCACTGATCAGATGAAGTTTCATCGGTTTGTTTTTTTATGGCTTGTCAACCCTTTGCAGGTTATTTGAAGCCGAAATATATTTTGGATTGTAAGAATTAGTGCTATTTTTGTGAGTGAATATTCCATGATTACCTCTTTGTCCAGATGAAAAGAGGTCACATGACTGCCAGACAATTGCTGCGACCACATCACCCCTTACATCTGGCCATCTAACTCCACAGACTGCAACCCCGTTGATTATTATGTGTGGGGCGCAGCAGCAGTAACATTTAGTATGTGTTTTTGTATATGTTTTTCTTTTTCAATCAGCTATTGAGCATCTTAAGTATTGCCGCCGTTATTGTTTTCAAGAAAGAAAGAAAGAAGGAAGGAAATAAATAAATAAAGAAAGAAAGAAAGAAGCATGAAAACAATGACGAGAAATGAAAGAAAATGAAATCGTGAAAAGGAAAAAAGACAGAAAGAAGGAGTCAGGAAAGAAAGAAAGAAAGAAAGAAAGAAAGAAAGAAAGGAGGAAAGAAAAAAGAAGGAAATAAAGAAAGAAAGAAAGAAGGAAAGAAGGAAAAAGGAAGGAAAGAAAGAAGGAAGAAAAGAAAGAAGGAAAGAAAGACAGAAAGAAGGAAAGAAAGAAAGATGGAAAGAAAGAAAGATAGAAAGAAGGAAAGAAAGAAAGAAATAAGGAAAGAAAGAAAAAAGAAAGATGGAAGGAAACAAAGAAAGAAACAAAGAACCAAAACCAAAACAGGTGTCTGCATTGTTGATTCTATTTGAAATTAAATG
The DNA here is from genome assembly GCA_964036315.1 of Acanthosepion esculentum. Classification (NCBI taxonomy): domain Eukaryota; kingdom Metazoa; phylum Mollusca; class Cephalopoda; order Sepiida; family Sepiidae; genus Acanthosepion; species Acanthosepion esculentum. Next base: position 18,965,102 of record OZ038485.1, on the reverse strand, counting down.
GACGACACCGCTTAATACAAAGTCTGTGATTAAATCTTTTGTTTACTTACTGCAGAGGTGGGAAGAATTTGGAGAGGGATAGAGGGATGGGAAAGAGGAAGAGGTAGGGCGTGTCGGGGCTCGGCGGGGTTTGATTAGTTTAAATTTCAATTACTTCGAGTTCATTGATACACAGACACAAAAAGAGAACAATGCATTTCCTTCATTACAACTTATTTCGACTAACAGAACTTTTGTTAAAATCATGTATATGTTAGTTGATTCCGCGTCTTCCTCCTTCTTTTCAAGACTTAAGCGATCATGGCTCTCCACAATTTCCTGTCTTTTGTAGCTCTTAATAAATGTTAACTTTTTGTTATTTCTCGTAAAACTTGTCCCGCCATTAATTTCCTCAAGCTCACCAAGTATGTTATCCTTATTTTCCCCTGTCCTGTGAGTATCAAATTTTTCAAGCCCTCTTTCCTTAATATGAGCCCCAGAAATTTCAACTGCCTCTTCCTGGTGTTATACTTAACAGGAAGTGGCAGTTTTTGTTTCCATTTTCTCTAAAACCTCGTTGTTGCTCACATGTTTGGTCTATAGTATCCTCAGTATCCTCCTGTAGTAACATATTTCTGTACCTTTTTTGAGGAGATTTCCGCGTCCTTAGAAAAGATTCAATTGCTTGGTTTCTCACTTGTGTATAGCACGCTGATTATATAACCCCCGCTTCCAGCTTTTGAGTCAGAATTGAACTAATAAAAGGGCACTAAAAAGCAAAAATCGCAAAAATGCAGATTGATAAATATTCAACATCTACTGAAGATTTACTGTTTTTGGAGGCGTTTCTGCAGTTGTAAATAAGTGAAAAGTTAAAGTTCCTTCACGGGCGCAGAGAAACAGACCTGATTTTCACAATTATATATTTCGTATCTCTGTTACATGTATATGCCTGTTTTATTTATGAAACAACACCGACAAATTATGTTCTAACGGCAATATTTATTCAATAATAAAATCTTTTGTCACAAATAATTATTGGAAAATTACACCTCGTCATTTTCCAAAAATTTTAAATGTGTATTTTTGCGTGCAGAAAGACACACACACACATTTCAATTATATGAGGCTTATGTAAAAGTTTAAAAACGTCATTGACTTATCTTTGAAGTTTACCCAGTTCTTCATTACGTGCTGTCAGTAAACTGTAATATATCACTTACAAACCTGAAGAATAAATTTATTTAAACATGTGTAGAACCGCGGTCACCGAAAGCATAGGGACGTAAAAATACTAAGCTGATGCGGTTTCAGTATCAAGTGTGTTATACGAGTGGTATTGCTTGTCCGACGTCTAATCAGGATGAACCTGCTTGAGAGTCGAGATCGTCTTACTATTTAACCCATAATTGGGGAGAGAAGAGATAGGTTCATGCCTTTCCCAAACACGAAGCCATTTGAGTCAGAACTCAATTGGCCGAATGAATTTACTCGCGCTGTTAATTGTTAGTTCACTTGAACATCCGAAAATCTGTTACGAATTGAGAAAATGGGTGCAAAACGAATTCGAGAAAACGGACATCGGTCAGCGTTTAAAAACTTGACTTTGTCTTCTAGCGCAACATAGGAAAAATAACAAAGGTGATCACTGAAAATGAAAAAAGATATCCGTTGCGGGAATACAAAGTGCAGACATGTTGCAGGAATAAAAAACGGCGACAGGTTGTAGGAATACAGAAGGGAGACAGGTTGTAGGAATACAAAACGGCGACAGGTTGTAGGAATACAAAACGGATTCAGGTTTTAGGAATACAAAAGGGAGACAGGTTGCAGGAATATAAAACGAAGACAGATTGTAGGAATACAGAAGGGAGACAGGTTGTAGAAATACAAAACGGAAACAAGTTGTAGGAATACAAAACGGAGGCAGGTTGTAAGAATACAAAACGGAGACAGGTTGGAGGAATACAAAACGGAGACAGGTTGTAGGAATACAGAAGGGAGACAGGTTGTAGGAATACAAAACGGAAACAGGTTGGAGGAATACAAAACGGAGACAGGTTGTAAGAATACAAAACGGAGACAGATTGTAGGAATACAGAAGGGAGACAGGTTGTATGAATACAAAACGGAAACCGGTTGTAAGAATACAAAACGGAGACAGGTTGTAAGAATACAAAACGGAGACAGATTGTAGGAATACAGAAGGGAGACAGGTTGCAGGAATACAAAACGGAAACAGGTTGGAGGAAAACAAAACGGTGACAGGTTGTAGGAATATAAAACGGTGACAGGTTGTAGGAATACAAAAAGGAGACAGGTTGCAGGAATATAAAACGAAGACAGATTGTAGGAATACAGAAGGGAGACAGGTTGTAGAAATACAAAACGGAAACAAGTTGTAGGAATACAAAACGGAGGCAGGTTGTAAGAATACAAAACAGAGACAGGTTGGAGGAATACAAAACGGAGACAGGTTGTAGGAATACAAAAGTGAGACAGGTTGCAGGAATACAAAACGGAAACAGGTTGGAGGAATACAGAAGGGAGACAAGTTGTAGGAATACAAAACGGCGACAGGTTGTAGGAATACAAAACGGAGACAGGTTGTAGGAATACAAAACGGAAACATGTTGGAGGAATACAAAACGGAAACAGGTTGGAGGAATACAAAACGGAGACAGGTTGCAGGAATACAAAAGGGAGACAGGTTGCAGGAATACAAAAGGGAGACAGGTTGCAGGAATACAAAACGGAAACAGGTTGGAGGAATACAAAACGGAAACAGGTTGTAGGAATACAAAACGGAGACAGGTTGTAGGAATACAAAACGTAGACAGATTGCAGGAATACTAAACGGAAACAGGTTGGAGGAATACAAAACGGAAACAGGTTGGAGGAATACAAAACGGAGACAGGTTGCAGGAATACAAAAGTGTGACAGGTTGCAGGAATGCAAAACGGAAACAGGTTGGAGGAATACAAAACGGAAACAGGTTGTAGGAATACAAAACGGCGACAGGTTGTAGGAATACAAAACGGCGACAGGTTGTAGGAATACAAAACGTAGACAGGTTGCAGGAATACAAAACGGAAACAGGTTGGAGGAATATAAAAGTGAGACAGGTTGTAGGAATACAAAACGGAAACAGGTTGTAGGAATACAAAACGGAAACAGGTTGGAGGAATACAAAACGGAGACAGGTTGTAGGAATACAAAAGTGAGACAGTTTGCAGGAATACAAAACGGAAACAGGTTGGAGGAATACAGAAGGGGGACAGGTTGTAGGAATACAAAACGGCGACAGGTTGTAGGAATACAAAACGGAGACAGGTTGGAGGAATACAAAACGGAAACAGGTTGGAGGAATACAAAACAGAGACAGGTTGCAGGAATACAAAACGCAAACAGGTATATTTGTGTTGTTTGACAGCCTTGTGCCATACAAGTAAATTAAAATGTTTTTGGAGATGTTTTCGTTCACCCAACCAAAAAAAAAAATCTTCTGATCTACATTTTATTTAAACAAACTGATCCCTGTGTAAAACAAATGGATTCGTTTAGTTATTTTGTTTCACTGTATATCATCTCTTTATGAGTCATTTAATGCCGAAATTTTGGCCTGAGTTTGGGGGGTTCACTGTTTACCCATAGCTGGGACCCTAACAGTTTCTACCACCCCGAACAACAATTGATTACGGATGACAAATTCGAATTTTTAAATACGAAATTGAAAATTTTCTTTGTTTACAAAAATGTAACCATCCGAAATTTCTAAGATGTCCTAAGAGCAGGGTAGAATTATTACCTATTGTGGCTCCTAGGCAATTGAAATTATGCCCCACCCCTCAGACGGAGCCAACAACTAACTTACCTGCACTCGTCTCGAATATTTCTTACTTGAGACATATTTCAGCGACATTTACATTGCTTGAAGTAAACTTATTGTAAATTTAATAAAAAGGTTTAAGAAATTCCACTATTTTACAATTTATTGCAAACCACATAAGCACATATTTCAACAAAACTGTAGTAAAAAAAGAGACGTTTTATAACCAGCATTGTAATCATGCTTGAGATGCCCTAGGCTGCAGCCTATACTAACCTATAGGATAATCTGGCTTTTTAATATTTCTATATTAAAAAGACATCCTTTGGATGATTCCTCCCAATTATGGATTTGGTATTATATATATATATATATATATATATATATATATATATATATATATATATGTAGAGAGAGAGATAGATACCTTACATTAATTGCACAACTCAGAGTTTCATACCGAAGCAAATTTCGAGTGCTGGAATTATTATATTTATTTTTATTTCTATTTATATGTTGACATAGTTTTTTAAAAAATTTTTGTGATTCGCACAAGATATATTATTGTTGGGGTGGAACATTATTGGAGCTAGAAAATTCCAGCACTTGAAAATAGCTTCGGCATGAAAGTTGAGTTCTGCTTGTTATATTCACTTACGCGTAAATACCCTTGGGAAAGGCATGAATCCACATGTTCTGCCCCCAGCTATGGGTTAATAAGAATTTGTATCACTATATCATTATTATTTCCAAAAATAAAATAAAATTGCGTACAAATTATTCAGATTCCAGCATTAAATAACGCATAGAGGTACACTATTTACATTATTCGGACTATTGTCCTTATCTTTGTCGCCATGTTTATCACAACGTTTCGGCCGTTGTACGCCCCGGCCTTCTTCAGGTGGTTGAAATGTCGAACTGAACCCTTTATTTCGCTCACTGGGGTAGACTGTTCTAGTTCCATGTGTCATGTCTAATGGATATCAGTTATCTCCTGTTAATTCCCCTCTGAAAGTTCTCCACCGGCTTAACCAGAACTCACAATATTGACTCGCACTTTTTGGGTCCTGTCACTGGATCTAACTAACGCCTTTATCCACTGTTCCATGTGTCCTTGAGTACATCTGTGTATGAATTTCTGGGTATTATAAACCTAATGTCATCAGCAAACATTTTTTACCAGTGTTCATATTGCAATCTTTGCTGCTATCATTGCATGTTTTTTAGCAGAGCTCATATTGCAATTTTTGTTGTTTTTATCGCTTTTCTCTGGCACTCCTTATTACTAGTTCCCAACACACTCCCATTCCTGAATGTTCTGATATTTCGAACAGAGCATGAGTTCAAGACATCTGTATACCGTAAACCGATATTCACCGGACAGTGCCTCAATTTCAACTCCCACCATCCATACAGCGTAAAGAAAGGGATCGTCCGCTGCTTACAACATAGAGCAAAAGTCATAAGTGGCGACCCAGAGACATTAGATAAAGAATTGGTCAGTATAAGTATTACCCTACAACGTAACAACTACCCTGGGTACATGGCAGCAGCTCCAAAAAACTCGGATAAGCGGGTACAAGAGGAAAAAGCCCGGCTGAAACGTTGTGATAAACATGGCGACAAACATGAGGACAATAGTCCGAATAATGTAAATAATGTACATAATACCTCATCTCAGAAATATAGACAGAAATCCATAGAAGTGTTGATATGCCACTAAACAAAAACAACCAACCAATCAACCAACCAAATCTTCTTCAACAGAAAGCAATAAAGCGTATTTTCAAGCCTGGACTAAGAGAGTAAGACGAAGTGATGCCAATCATTTTTCGCTTTTGTAAAGCGCTTTTCGTGTCCAGATTAGCTACGCCGGCCATGTTATGATAATTGTCTCAACTCGATTGGAAACGGCCATTAGTTTGTCTTTCACAAAGAATAGGAAGAGGGGAAAGAAAAACAGATGGTAAGAGAAGAGAAAACGATAAAGAGGGTTGAGAATTGAAAGGGAAAATAAAGAGGAAAATTTAAAAAAAGAAAGTGGAAAAGGAAAGAAGAAGAGAGAAAGAAGAAAAAAGAAAGAAGAAAAAGAAAGGAAGTGAGAAAAAACGTGAAGGAGGAAATCGAATAGAAGTAGAAAAAGGAAAGTTGCCGAGTAAAAGAAAAAAATAAAGAGGAAAAAGGTAGAGAAAAAGAAGAGGAAGAAAGATGAAGAATAAGAGAAAGGTGAAGAAAAAGAAAGAGTATAAGATGAACGTAGCGAAGAGATAAGTAAAAGAGAGTCGATAAATGAAAGAAGGAGGATGAAAATAAGGCGAAAAGATTAAATGTAGAAGGGAATAAAACAAAGAGGGAAGATTTTGCGAAAATGCGTCAGACACGAACAATGGCGGACTGAGTTTAAAACTTCTATAGGAAAAGCTTATAAATGGTAACGGTAATATTAGCCGTTTCCTTATAAGGAAACATTTGGCATTCATTGACTGAGCAGCTGGTGTTGCCCTCGGCTAAAATTTATAAATTCTTTCCATTAAAACAACTTTTATTGCCAAGTTCAGTAGTTGTTATCGCTCTTTCCAGTACTGTTCGGTGTTTCCTTCCTAACCTTTTGCTTAAAGTGGTGTAGAAGAATATGAAATACACATTTTTATTTCAGGGAATTTAATGACAAAGTTGAAAAGATTTGTGTGACGTGTTTCACCCCTTGAGGACTTCATCGGATGGTCCAATGAGATCCTAACTGGTGATACTCATCACGCATTTTTTTTCACTTTGTCTTTAAAGTACTGTGGTACCTCAATATCTTGATTATGTCAGTAGTTTCTCTTCGAGTTATATGCGCTATCCATTTAAGTTGTTACTCCTGTGAGAAGTCCTCAAGTAATGCGGCTTATGTTATCTGGTGCAGTTCTTTGTGATTGTGTAGCCTCAGTCTCCGAACTTCTAAGAAGAATGGGCCTCGCTGAGATCGACAAGTTTCACTCGCTCGAAGGCATTTTTAACCACCGATCTGGGAAAGCGGTTATATACAGCCGATAGTTTCGATATTTCTAAATGAGTCTGGCGCCATCCATATGAACGTCTCGATCTGACGAGACTATTTAAGAACTTGGCTTTTGATTTTGTAGCATTTGGTGGTGTTGTGGGAAACTATCCTTAGCATAGCTTTTTTTATGTTCAATTTCTTTAACTACTATTGAGGTGATTCATTTACATAGGAAGTTACAGAGGCTATAAATAGCTACGGCTGTTACCCATGAGGCAGTTGAGTGCACACTACTCCCCGTAAGTCAGTAACACTACAGTCGCCGATAGCTAAAGAATAGAACGAACAATTATCATTTGATAATTGTGAATACGCACGAGCGTGATATGAGCAGCTGGAGCTAAAACAAAAATGCTGAAGGATTTGAAATCAGTTGGAAGAGAAAACCAAATAACTGATCTCTTCTTGGCAACTGCTGGTTGTGAGGTTATTATAAAATTATCAGCGATTGCACACCCAAGACAGTTGGGGGAAATAACGTTTGACGATTGGTTGGTTGTTTGGGGTTTTATGGCATATCAACCACTATGGGTTATTTAATACCAGATCCAGTATTTACTAAATATATCAAAAACGTATAACTGGCATCATCATTGTTTCAAAAACGTATAGCTGGCAACATCATTGTTTCAAAAACGTATAGCTGGCAACATCATTGTTTCAAAAACTGGCAACATCATTGTTTCAAAAACGTATAGCTGGCAACATCATTGTTTCAAAAAAGTATAGTTGGCAACATCATTGTTTCAAAAACGTATAGCTGGCAACATCATTGTTTCAAAAACTGGCAACATCATTGTTTCAAAAACGTATAGCTGGCAACATCATTGTTTCAAAAACGTATAGCTGGCAACATCATTGTTTCAAAAACTGGCAACATCATTGTTTCAAAAACGTATAGCTGGCAACATCATTGTTTCAAAAAAGTATAGTTGGCAACATCATTGTTTCAAAAACGTATAGCTGGCAACATCATTGTTTCAAAAACTGGCAACATCATTGTTTCAAAAACGTATAGCTGGCAACATCATTGTTTCAAAAAAGTATAGTTGGCAACATCATTGTTTCAAAAAAGTATCCCTGGCAACATCATTGTTTCAATGTGCTGGAAAAGACCTGGAAGATCACTATTTTCCCATAGCTGGGACCCCAACAGGTGCTACCACCCCGGGTCAGGGTGGACCTGGGAACACCAGCAATTAAGAGGTGGTTCCACGCTTCCTCAAAACCTTCTGATCAGAGGCCTTGCTGTTGGATGCAGTTTAACGTCGTACCCAGGACGACGTTTGACGATATAAGTTAACTAATAGTGAGAAACAGCATCTAAAAAAAAATCAAAAAAAAAATCTACTGAATGCAGAGAGAGTTAAGTTCATGAATATTTCTCAAAAAGTGAATGAACCAGTGATTGAATATTTTCTTCGTTTAAAACAGGCCGCTAAATATTGTGAATTTGAGTAACTAGGATCGGAAAACCAGTCAATCGAAGAGGATTTAATCCAAATGAAATTGCTAAACGGCTTTCAAATGTCTCTAATGTATTTACAACTGGTAAAGTTGTCCCTAGTTTGCTGCTTTGGTAAAGTCTGGCACAAGGCTGAAGTCGGAGGCTTTCGTCGGCAGATTAATCACGTGGGCCTCTCTCCTGTCTCTGGTCCCGTCTCCGTCTCTTCTGTTTCTCTTCTACTTAATTTGCTTCGCGCATTCGTATTTATGACCATTCGCTCAAAATGGCATGGGGGGGGGGGGGGTATGGCGTAATAGGAGCATTTCGGTGAATCCCCTCCGGCTGACGTCATAACTTTGGGGAATTTCCTCTCTCCACCATCTCTTTTGTTATCCTCTCTCACCGACCTCTTCAGTGAACGTGGGTGGTTCCTCCATCCCCCTTGATGTTTTATCTGCGCCTGCTACCTCGACCATTTTCCGTCCAGGAAAACTCAGTTCCAAATTCAGTTGTTTACAAAATCTAGTTTTTCGCTTTCCATCCCGCATTTGCAGCTGTGTGTCAATCAACATTGGCCCCTAAGTCGGGGGTCACTTTTTCCATTGTTCAAACTGCTCGACATACAATTCAAGTCGTTTATGTGTGAATTAAATCCTCAATTCTTCCCACGGGATTTTGGTATTAACCCTTCTCGTTTCAATGTACATAAAACTTTCTTATGTTTTAACAAAACTTTCTTCAGTTTTACCGCGGTAACGACAAATAGTATCACAATAGGACAATAACACAGACTGGAAAATCGAAATGCCTTCATGGTTAGACAAATTAGAGCCCCAATGAGTGTGCCCTATGCTACCAACGAAAAACTATTGCATAAAAAGAACAGTGAATCTAATCTACAAGAGGCAAGATTCATGATACAAAGTGGACAGAACATTATGATAAGAGGAAATAATGGAAATGGGATATTAATGCATGCAAACCAAGTTAAACTGCAACACGATAGCGATGAAGAAATTTACAGTAAGCCTGAAAGTAATGAAGGCGAAAGTGTCACCTCAAGGCAAGACGAACTAGACAGTGAAATCGTAATTAATATAGACTCTGAAGATAAAAAAAAGTTGGAACATTCCTATGAAAAAACGAAAACAGATCACGATATCCCATATCTTGACAATCTCTTAGGGAGAGAGACGAAGATATTGAAAGAAAAACTCCCAGAAGTACCAGGGAAAATAAGGGGATAAAACCTCTTCGGTACAGGGAGATGAGGTGACTCATTTACATGATGTTACGTTGACCCAATAGTTGTACGGTCACCTCAGATTTTATAGGCATGTTTTTAGTACATTGTATATTTGCGACGAAACATATGACCCTTGATAACCTTATTTCTTGAGTAGGCAGATTGTGGGTTATATATTATTTTTATGTCCAGATAAGTCAGGGCCAGTTCCCGGAAGGGAACCTTACCTCCTCCTCCCATTTCCTATCCAGTCTCTGACCGTAGACGAGACAAACGCTGTTTGGCAGATAGGGGCGAGTGACATTAGGGTCCGCGAAAGACACCCACACACCTTTTTTTTCGTGTGGGCCAACACGTGACCCAACTGATAGCAGTTTTCGTTTTCGTGTTGAGGTGGCAACAATCTCACTTAGTTGCTGACCCTCGGAGGAAGCGGACGTCACCAAACCCAAACTTAGCTATCCGCCACTAGAAGAATTAGATGCCACCAAACCCAAAGGAACGACGAGAGACCCTGGAACGACATCGTCAACCCAAGCCGGCTACATTCCTGTGATTTTTCTGTGTGTTCTTCTCGCCATCAACACGGATTGGACTTCGCCAAACAAAGAACTCATAACTTGAACTTTGTAAATCCCCTCCTTTTATGAATATCATCGGTAATAGTCAATCGACGTCGATTCCAACCATATGTAAGTTTCTTTATTTTTTCTATATCTTATGATCTGCTGTCTCTGTAGTCATATGTATTTCGCCGCATTAGTATTTGTTTAGGTAATTTATATCCCCATCCCTTATATTATTTAGTTTTCTTTTTCTTTTTCTTACTGTCTGTATATTTTATAAATAAAACTTTTGTATCATATATTCTCGTGTTGTCTTCTATCGTTCTATGTCTGCATATAGTTCATTTACTCTCTGCGTTTACCGACGTCCGGAATTGGAGAATTCCCTTCCCAACGTTCTTTTTTTTATTTTTATATCGAACCTTGGGATCTATTTATTTATTTTTTTTTTATTTTCTCGTTGCGTCCCGGCTATCGTAGTCCCAACGAAACCCCGGGCGTAACAATGACTATAAATATCTACGGCTATTACCCATGAAGAAATTGAGGGCACACTACTTCCCGTGAGTCAGTAACACTACACCACACTACACCTATACTAAATTTGTTATAACTGATCCCTACACCGAAATGTTTAGTATTTACTAATTCCATATTCTGATTTTTTTATGATGAATTCAGAGTACTTTCTTTACAATTCCAGATCAATGTCTCTCTTTTAGAAAGTTTTATTTTGAGTCCTGTTTCTTAGATCGTTTGGTAGAGGCTGTTGATTGATCCCAACTATGAATGTCACTTCTTAAAATATATTTGTAAAATGAAACGGTAGAGGTCATCAGTGATGTTACCCTGGCTTCATTACGAATTTTGGGTATTGCAACATCAGATTCATTCTGCCAGGTACCCCGACCTGTTAACAGACCGGCTTTCCTCATAATTCGCTCCACGATGTGATTTTAATAACAGTCAACGACCTTGAAACCTTCATCATAATCATCCTTCGAGTTCCCTATGGTTGATCGGAACTCCATTGACAATACTTTCCACACTGTCCGGTCATGCGTTGCTGTCCCCAGATTTCCAATGTCCAACCATGAGTCCCGAGTTATGGTTCCTGGGAAAGTCAATTTTCGGGAGAAGACACTTCCAGAAGGATGCCAGGGGAGTAAGGAGGAAACGATTTCCCTGTGCGCTCGGTGACAGTGGCCGGCAAGCTGTAATAGTTTTTTGTTTGAGCTTAAGAGAGATTGGTCTCCGTAAATTGTGTTAAGCGTTGCATGGGATCTCCAACTGATGTTCTGGATTTTTCTAAGTGGATTTGCATATGTTCCATCCAGTTGTTTTTCAAGACGATCAGATAATGTCCAAGTTTCCGATCTTGGCATGGTGAATCTGTGGCGTTATACTCATCAGGAACACCTAAAGGAACACACACACACACACACACACACACACACACACACACACACACACACACACACACACACACACATATATATATATATATATATATATTGTTGTGGGACACAAGATGGACTCGTCCAAAGTATAGGGTAAGAGATACGGAGACAGTACACAGGGTGTTCACACAGAGAGAGAGAGAGAGAGAGAGAGAGAGAGAGAGAGAGAGAGAAGGAGAGAGAGAGAGAATTACGGCTTCACTTACAGAGACTTGTACATATACTATCTACTAACCCACTTTCCTGGACTACTAATCTTCACTTCAAGTCTGTATTCTTATGTTTAATACACTTATTTTTCTATCTTAATTACTGGCGTTATTTATTTATTTGTGCAGGATTCCATTCCCGGAATCCACAACATATATATATATATATATATAGGCAATGAAAAGATTGGTAATCAGTATGGATAATCCAAGGAGGATATAATCCAGAGAGCTCAATGTCAAACCAGAGCAAATAACAATTTAATTAGAAAAAAGACAACCTTAAGGGTCCATTGATTATATTTTATTTCCCCAGGAAGATGTTTTTTCCTGGTTCATCTAGTCACACCAACATTTCCTTGCCCAGTCGGTGGCAGTGGCCAGTAAACTGTAATCATTTTTGTTTGAGCTTCAGAGACATTGGTATCAGCTCTACGTAAAAATTGTGTTAAGCGCTGCATGGGATCTCCAACTAATATTCTGGATTATTGGGAACTGGGTAAGCAGGGGCTGGAACCCTGTTGCAGTTAGTGGAGATCATGATAGTTCTTTCGGTAGTTGATACAAAATGTGGGACGACAACCTTACATCCGAGTGTTTTTGTCGAGACACCATCTCTAGAAAGCCATGAAGTGAATTATCCCGTGTCAGACACCAACTTGGAATTTGAATTTCCGCGGACTGTCTTAAATACTTCAGCTCCGGATTTGTTCTCAGGGTTTACTCCCGAAGCCTTTCCCATGATTGGGATGGCCTCAAAAACATCATGGGCCAGGATCTGTGTGCAACACTGGATTGGTGTGGTGTAACGACTTGATAAGAGAAGATCACAATGGCTAGTAATTTGGCAATAGCAAAAAGTTTTAACCATAAATTATTTGTGAATAGTGGCTGATGCAATAACAAAAAGATATTTTATCATGCAATCACATGATAGAAGGCAAGAAAAAAAAAACGAAAATAACCTTGTTATATCTAAGTGGTCTTAAACATTTGTTAATGATTTTATGTTTTAAGGTTATGTCTATTCAGGACGTAGACGATCATGGCACTCCATGCTTTCCTTTTCTTTATTATCTGTGATTTGCTACGACTTCTTGAAAAGATATGTAGTGCTTTCCTGTTACCTTTATATCAGTTTTGAATTCGGCGTTTTTGTTCTAGATTGTCTGCCATCCAAGTACTCCTTCCTATTAAACTCGTCACGCACAAGAATAAATGGATTCATGCCTTTTCCTAGGATATTAGTGTGAAGTTAATACGACCGACTAGGACGGAACTTGAACTCGGACCGCTTATTACACTTTTCACGCCGATAACCGTTGCGTTTCCCCATTTATATAGCAAATTAAAATCCCAGCTGCAATTCTTTTGACTCATTTAACTTTTCAGAAAGTAAATTTTCCCATTGCCGGATACTTTAACAAAATTTCCTGTTACTGGCATGTCAAAACAGTTGAAAAGAGTGGATGAACAAACCACTTTCCATAACTATATGTGTTCATGTATTTGCAGTAAAAACTGTTACTTACATTGTCATCTTTAACCGAAAGCAATCACTCATAATCACGCACGAATTACAAGTTTATTTCAGCATTTCATTCGTTATGTTATCGTTCTATATTTGTTGTCGAAAGTTTCTTCTGCGAACACTACAATTTTAACCTCTTCAAATCTAGGTTCAATCGTTATCTATCCGCCATATCCTCGTAATCTTCACGTGCTACTCCTCCCTCGTACATTCATACCACTCACCTCATACAGTAACACTCTACCTTGAGTGGCTCTTGGGCATTAAAAACTCGAGTCTTGTTCTTAAACAGCTTCGTCAGATCGAGGCATTCGTATGAATGTCAGGCATGGCGCCCTACCCGTTCAGAAATGTCGAAACTCTCAAGTATATACAACCGCTTTCATAGATCAATGATTAAAAAATGGCTTCGAGGGAGTGAAGAATGTACGTCTTAGAGCGTACCATTCCTTATCGAAACAGTAGATAGGTCTTAATAGGGTAGATAGGTTCGCCTATCGTCCGGTTCAAAATGTCCCCTGGTCTTTTGGACAGTATTTTGTTTCCGGTTTGGATATTTTTGAACGGATAGAGTTTCCGGTTCTTTCTAACGTCTTCTCATTCTCTTTCACTCCCAGTAGACCTTTACGTCTTAGTGACATTATCGTCTGGCTTGGAGTGAATTAATTGATTAAAAAAAACTTGTGGACTTGTGCCACAGAATCACAAACAAAGAACTGTACCAAATGACTGAAACCACATCAATTCAGGACTTTCAACAAGAATTAAAATAGATATCACATGTAACTCGAAGAGAAAATAAAGACATAATTAAGATGTTGACATTCCACATGATTCCAAGCAAAATGTTAGGAAGGAAATACCTATCAATACAGGAAAGATCGATTACGGTTTGTGGACTTGAGAAACCTATTTGACTAAAAAATGGTTTTAGAATTTATAGATTTCAACCGATAGTAACACAGGCTGTTCGCTCAATGAATAATTGTTTCCTTATAAGGAAACGGCTAATACAGTAATTCTCAGTGAACTTCAGTAAAATAAATAATTTGGGGGGGGAGTAGGGAGATAATGTTTTCGTTGACAATTTTATTTTTGTTGATTATTTTTATTTGTAAATGTCGACCGACTGCTTGCGTTGAGTAATCATTCGTGTCACAATCTTGAATCTATCTCAATGTGTACGCCATTAAATCACCGACAAGGAATACAACCCACAGCAAAAAAAAAAAAAAAATTGCTTGACCCAATGAACCGGTTTCGTGCTGTAGATCTTGTTGAACCACTTTCAAAATATTAAAGTCTGCAGGCCTTGACACATTCTGTAAATTTGAAATGAATCATGCACATTCCAAGAATTATTCCGGTTTTATTTTTTATTGTAGTTAAAACAACGTTTCCGTTGTTCCGTGTTCGGCCTTCCTCATTTGTACAACTTGTATGGATTGAAACATCGTCTGGTAACATTCAGTCATAGTTCATATTTTGATTGGTCACCGTTGAAACAGAGTCTATTCCTGGGGTCATGACCTGTGGAGTGAGTAGCCATGGATTGATATCAATAATTGTCAAGACTAAGAATGTTAACTTGAAGTAAGAAATTCTAGCAAAATATTGAGGTATTATTTTAGACTGGGCTAGTGAGATATGTGCATGCAAAGTCACATAGTGTGACAGATATAGTATCAGCTCTTTTTGATAATATAGATTATTATTATTATTCTCTTTGCCTTGATTTCTGGTATGTGCTCATTTCTTTCTTAAAGTTAGAAAGGGCATCATGACATTTCCAACTGACCAATTAAAAATAAAACAAAAAAAAATATTTTACATAGACAGAGCCCTTCGTAAAGGTGTGAGCTGTACCTGTGAAAACAATTTTTTGTATTTCTTTAAGGTGTGGACTTCCAGGAATTCCTTCAATGGGTCTACTGGAATCTTTTACAACCAATCCGAGGACTCCAACTACAAAAGGTCGTCCTGGGTAAGACGTTAAACTACGTCCAGCAGCTAGGCCTCTAAGGTTTTGAGGACCGTGGAACCACCTCTTAATTGCTGGTGTTCCCAGCTATGGGCAAACAGTTAACTATTACCAGCAATACTTTTTGGAAAAAAATTATTACCAGCAATACAATTTTGTAGGAAATATATTACCAGAAACAGATTTTTGACAAAACAACATATTACCAGCAATAAAAAATGTTGTCGGCATTAAATAACCCATTGAGGTTGAAATGCCATAAAACAAAATAAACCAAACCAATCTAAACCAAAGAATACATATTCTATTCATACGAGTCTATCCTAAAAATGTTGTCGGCATTAAATAACCCATTGAGGTTGAAATGCCGTAAAACAAAATAAACCAAACCAATCTAAACCAAAGAATACATATTCTATTCATACGAATCTATCCTAAAAATCTTGTCGGCATTAAATAACCCATTGAGGTTGATATGCCGTAAAACAAAATAATCCAAACCAATCTAAACCAAAGAATACATATTCTATTCATACGAATCTATCCTAAAAATCTTGTCGGCATTAAATAACCCATTGAGGTTGAAATGCCGTAAAACAAAATAAACCAAACCAATCTAAACCAAAGAATACATATTCTATTCATACGAATCTATCCTAAAAATCTTGTCGGCATTAAATAACCCATTGAGGTTGATATGCCGTAAAACAAAATAATCCAAACCAATCTAAACCAAAGAATACATATTCTATTCATACGAATCTATCCTAAAAATCTTGTCGGCATTAAATAACCCATTGAGGTTGAAATGCCGTAAAACAAAATAAACCAAACCAATCTAAACCAAAGAATACATATTCTATTCATACGAATCTTTCCTAAAAATCTTCTCGGCATTAAATAACCCATTGAGGTTGATATGCCGTAAAACAAAATAAACCAAACCAATCTAAACCAAAGAATACATATTCTATTCATACGAATCTATCCTAAAAATCTTGTCGGCATTAAATAACCCATTGAGGTTGATATGCCGTAAAACAAAATAAACCAAACCAATCTAAACCAAAGAATACATATTCTATTCATACGAATCTATCCTAAAAATCTTGTCGGCATTAAATAACCCATTGAGGTTGAAATGCCGTAAAACAAAATAAACCAAACCAATCTAAACCAAAGAATACATATTCTATTCATACGAATCTATCCTAAAAATCTTCTCGGCATTAAGTAACCCATTGAGGTTGATATGCCGTAAAACAAAATAAACCAAACCAATCTAAACCAAAGAATACATATTCTATTCATACGAATCTATCCTAAAAATTCTTGTCGGCATTAAATAACCCATTTAGGTTGAAATGCCGTAAAACAAAATAAACCAAACCAATCTAAACCAAAGAATACATATTCTATTCATACGAATCTATCCTAAAAATTCTTGTCGGCATTAAATAACCCATTTAGGTTGATATGCCGTAAAACAAAATAAACCAAACCAATCTAAACCAAAGAATACATATTCTATTCATACGAATCTATCCTAAAAATCTTCTCGGCATTAAGTAACCCATTGAGGTTGATATGCCGTAAAACAAAATAAACCAAACCAATCTAAACCAAAGAATACATATTCTATTCATACGAATCTATCCTAAAAATTCTTGTCGGCATTAAATAACCCATTGAGGTTGATATGCCGTAAAACAAAATAAACCAAACCAATCTAAACCAAAGAATACATATTCTATTCATACGAATCTATCCTAAAAATTCTTGTCGGCATTAAATAACCCATTTAGGTTGATATGCCGTAAAACAAAATAAACCAAACCAATCTAAACCAAAGAATACATATTCTATTCATACGAATCTATCCTAAAAATCTTCTCGGCATTAAGTAACCCATTGAGGTTGATATGCCGTAAAACAAAATAAACCAAACCAATCTAAACCAAAGAATACATATTCTATTCATACGAATCTATCCTAAAAATTCTTGTCGGCATTAAATAACCCATTGAGGTTGAAATGCCGTAAAACAAAATAAACCAAACCAATCTAAACCAAAGAATACATATTCTATTCATACGAATCTATCCTAAAAATCTTCTCGGCATTAAGTAACCCATTGAGGTTGATATGCCGTAAAACAAAATAAACCAAACCAATCTAAACCAAAGAATACATATTCTATTCATACGAATCTATCCTAAAAATTCTTGTCGGCATTAAATAACCCATTTAGGTTGAAATGCCGTAAAACAAAATAAACCAAACCAATCTAAACCAAAGAATACATATTCTATTCATACGAATCTATCCTAAAAATTCTTGTCGGCATTAAATAACCCATTTAGGTTGAAATGCCGTAAAACAAAATAAACCAAACCAATCTAAACCAAAGAATACATATTCTATTCATACGAATCTATCCTAAAAATCTTCTCGGCATTAAGTAACCCATTGAGGTTGATATGCCGTAAAACAAAATAAACCAAACCAATCTAAACCAAAGAATACATATTCTATTCATACGAATCTATCCTAAAAATTCTTGTCGGCATTAAATAACCCATTGAGGTTGATATGCCGTAAAACAAAATAAACCAAACCAATCTAAACCAAAGAATACATATTCTATTCATACGAATCTATCCTAAAAATTCTTGTCGGCATTAAATAACCCATTGAGTTTGATATGCCGTAAAACAAAATAAACCAAACCAATCTAAACCAAAGAATACATATTCTATTCATACGAATCTATCCTAAAAATTCTTGTCGGCATTAAATAACCCATTGAGGTTGATATGCCGTAAAACAAAATAAACCAAACCAATCTAAACCAAAGAATACATATTCTATTCATACGAATCTATCCTAAAAATTCTTGTCGGCATTAAATAACCCATTGAGGTTGATATGCCGTAAAACAAAATAAACCAAACCAATCTAAACCAAAGAATACATATTCTATTCATACGAATCTATCCTAAAAATTCTTGTCGGCATTAAATAACCCATTTAGGTTGAAATGCCGTAAAACAAAATAAACCAAACCAATCTAAACCAAAGAATACATATTCTATTCATACGAATCTATCCTAAAAATTCTTGTCGGCATTAAATAACCCATTTAGGTTGATATGCCGTAAAACAAAATAAACCAAACCAATCTAAACCAAAGAATACATATTCTATTCATACGAATCTATCCTAAAAATTCTTGTCGGCATTAAATAACCCATTTAGGTTGAAATGCCGTAAAACAAAATAAACCAAACCAATCTAAACCAAAGAATACATATTCTATTCATACGAATCTATCCTAAAAATTCTTGTCGGCATTAAATAACCCATTGAGGTTGATATGCCGTAAAACAAAATAAACCAAACCAATCTAAACCAAAGAATACATATTCTATTCATACGAATCTATCCTAAAAATTCTTGTCGGCATTAAATAACCCATTGAGGTTGATATGCCGTAAAACAAAATAAACCAAACCAATCTAAACCAAAGAATACATATTCTATTCATACGAATCTATCCTAAAAATTCTTGTCGGCATTAAATAACCCATTTAGGTTGAAATGCCGTAAAACAAAATAAACCAAACCAATCTAAACCAAAGAATACATATTCTATTCATACGAATCTATCCTAAAAATTCTTGTCGGCATTAAATAACCCATTTAGGTTGAAATGCCGTAAAACAAAATAAACCAAACCAATCTAAACCAAAGAATACATATTCTATTCATACGAATCTATCCTAAAAATCTTCTCGGCATTAAGTAACCCATTGAGGTTGATATGCCGTAAAACAAAATAAACCAAACCAATCTAAACCAAAGAATACATATTCTATTCATACGAATCTATCCTAAAAATTCTTGTCGGCATTAAATAACCCATTGAGGTTGATATGCCGTAAAACAAAATAAACCAAACCAATCTAAACCAAAGAATACATATTCTATTCATACGAATCTATCCTAAAAATTCTTGTCGGCATTAAATAACCCATTGAGTTTGATATGCCGTAAAACAAAATAAACCAAACCAATCTAAACCAAAGAATACATATTCTATTCATACGAATCTATCCTAAAAATTCTTGTCGGCATTAAATAACCCATTGAGGTTGATATGCCGTAAAACAAAATAAACCAAACCAATCTAAACCAAAGAATACATATTCTATTCATACGAATCTATCCTAAAAATTCTTGTCGGCATTAAATAACCCATTGAGGTTGATATGCCGTAAAACAAAATAAACCAAACCAATCTAAACCAAAGAATACATATTCTATTCATACGAATCTATCCTAAAAATTCTTGTCGGCATTAAATAACCCATTGAGGTTGATATGCCGTAAAACAAAATAAACCAAACCAATCTAAACCAAAGAATACATATTCTATTCATACGAATCTATCCTAAAAATTCTTGTCGGCATTAAATAACCCATTGAGGTTGATATGCCGTAAAACAAAATAAACCAAACCAATCTAAACCAAAGAATACATATTCTGTTCATACGAATCTATCCTAAAAATTCTTGTCGGCATTAAATAACCCATTTAGGTTGATATGCCGTAAAACAAAATAAACCAAACCAATCTAAACCAAAGAATACATATTCTATTCATACGAATCTATCCTAAAAATTCTTGTCGGCATTAAATAACCCATTGAGGTTGATATGCCGTAAAACAAAATAAACCAAACCAATCTAAACCAAAGAATACATATTCTGTTCATACGAATCTATCCTAAAAATTCTTGTCGGCATTAAATAACCCATTTAGGTTGATATGCCGTAAAACAAAATAAACCAAACCAATCTAAACCAAAGAATACATATTCTATTCATACGAATCTATCCTAAAAATTCTTGTCGGCATTAAATAACCCATTGAGGTTGATATGCCGTAAAACAAAATAAACCAAACCAATCTAAACCAAAGAATACATATTCTATTCATACGAATCTATCCTAAAAATTCTTGTCGGCATTAAATAACCCATTGAGGTTGATATGCCGTAAAACAAAATAAACCAAACCAATCTAAACCAAAGAATACATATTCTATTCATACGAATCTATCCTAAAAATTCTTGTCGGCATTAAATAACCCATTGAGGTTGATATGCCGTAAAACAAAATAAACCAAACCAATCTAAACCAAAGAATACATATTCTATTCATACGAATCTATCCTAAAAATTCTTGTCGGCATTAAATAACCCATTGAGGTTGATATGCCGTAAAACAAAATAAACCAAACCAATCTAAACCAAAGAATACATATTCTATTCATACGAATCTATCCTAAAAATTCTTGTCGGCATTAAATAACCCATTGAGGTTGATATGCCGTAAAACAAAATAAACCAAACCCAATCTAAACCAAAGAATACATATTCTATTCATACGAATCTATCCTAAAAATTCTTGTCGGCATTAAATAACCCATTGAGGTTGATATGCCGTAAAACAAAAATAAACCAAACCAATCTAAACCAAAGAATACATATTCTATTCATACGAATCTATCCTAAAAATTCTTGTCGGCATTAAATAACCCATTGAGGTTGATATGCCGTAAAACAAAATAAACCAAACCAATCTAAACCAAAGAATACATATTCTATTCATACGAATCTATCCTAAAAATTCTTGTCGGCATTAAATAACCCATTGAGGTTGATATGCCGTAAAACAAAATAAAACCAAACCAATCTAAACCAAAGAATACATATTCTATTCATACGAATCTATCCTAAAAATTCTTGTCGGCATTAAATAACCCATTGAGGTTGATATGCCGTAAAACAAAATAAACCAAACCAATCTAAACCAAAGAATACATATTCTATTCATACGAATCTATCCTAAAAATTCTTGTCGGCATTAAATAACCCATTTAGGTTGATATGCCGTAAAACAAAATAAACCAAACCAATCTAAACCAAAGAATACATATTCTATTCATACGAATCTATCCTAAAAATTCTTGTCGGCATTAAATAACCCATTGAGGTTGATATGCCGTAAAACAAAATAAACCAAACCAATCTAAACCAAAGAATACATATTCTATTCATACGAATCTATCCTAAAAATTCTTGTCGGCATTAAATAACCCATTGAGGTTGATATGCCGTAAAACAAAATAAACCAAACCAATCTAAACCAAAGAATACATATTCTATTCATACGAATCTATCCTAAAAATTCTTGTCGGCATTAAATAACCCATTGAGGTTGATATGCCGTAAAACAAAATAAACCAAACCAATCTAAACCAAAGAATACATATTCTATTCATACGAATCTATCCTAAAAATTCTTGTCGGCATTAAATAACCCATTGAGGTTGATATGCCGTAAAACAAAATAAACCAAACCAATCTAAACCAAAGAATACATATTCTATTCATACGAATCTATCCTAAAAATTCTTGTCGGCATTAAATAACCCATTGAGGTTGATATGCCGTAAAACAAAATAAACCAAACCAATCTAAACCAAAGAATACATATTCTATTCATACGAATCTATCCTAAAAAATTCTTGTCGGCATTAAATAACCCATTGAGGTTGATATGCCGTAAAACAAAATAAACCAAACCAATCTAAACCAAAGAATACATATTCTATTCATACGAATCTATCCTAAAAATTCTTGTCGGCATTAAATAACCCATTGAGGTTGATATGCCGTAAAACA
Source organism: Acanthosepion esculentum (assembly GCA_964036315.1). Lineage (NCBI taxonomy): Eukaryota > Metazoa > Mollusca > Cephalopoda > Sepiida > Sepiidae > Acanthosepion > Acanthosepion esculentum. The sequence goes on along the minus strand of OZ038485.1, from coordinate 18,943,052 downwards.
AAATAAACCAAACCAATCTAAACCAAAGAATACATATTCTGTTCATACGAATCTATCCTAAAAATTCTTGTCGGCATTAAATAACCCATTTAGGTTGATATGCCGTAAAACAAAATAAACCAAACCAATCTAAACCAAAGAATACATATTCTATTCATACGAATCTATCCTAAAAATTCTTGTCGGCATTAAATAACCCATTGAGGTTGATATGCCGTAAAACAAAATAAACCAAACCAATCTAAACCAAAGAATACATATTCTGTTCATACGAATCTATCCTAAAAATTCTTGTCGGCATTAAATAACCCATTGAGGTTGATATGCCGTAAAACAAAATAAACCAAACCAATCTAAACCAAAGAATACATATTCTATTCATACGAATCTATCCTAAAAATTCTTGTCGGCATTAAATAACCCATTGAGGTTGATATGCCGTAAAAACAAAATAAACCAAACCATCTAAACCAAAGAATACATATTCTTTCATACGAATCTACCTATAATAACCCATTGAGGTTGATATGCCGTAAAACAAAATACAAACCAAAGAATACATATTCTATTCATACGAATCTATCCTAAAAATTCTTGTCGGCATTAAATAACCCATTGAGGTTGATAT
>OZ038485.1:18904438-18942224 GCA_964036315.1 Acanthosepion esculentum | reverse complement strand
GAAGAAGAAGAAGAAGAAGAAGAAGAAGAAGAAGAGGAGGAGGAGGAGGAGGAGAAGAAGAAGAAAAAGAGGAGGAGGAGGAGCCGAAGAGGAAGAAGGAGGAGAAGAAGAAGAAGAGGAGGAGGAGGAGGAGGAGGAGAAGAAGAAGAAAAAGAGGAGGAGGAGGAGCCGAAGAGGAAGAAGGAGGAGAAGAAGAAGAAGAGGAGGAGGGGGAGGAGGAGGAGGAGAAGAAGAAGAAGAAGAAGAAGAAGAAGAAGAAGAAGAAGAAGAAACGTTTGCTATAGATAAATAAGTGGGAACAGACTGGATGGATAGAGACAGAGACATCGACATAGACAGATAGGAAGCGACTACTTTAGAGGAATAGATACGATCATAATTAAATAAATTTCGATATACAAAAATGAAAAACTGTATAAACAAATTCGTGGATATTTACCGTCCATTGTAATGAACGTTTATATAAATGTTCGTGTGTATTGTTGTCGCTGAAAAGAATTAATCAATCTATCGCAAAACCATTAGCCGTTTAACAGTTTGCTTCAAGCAAAATTTCTCATCGAAACAGTCAAGACATTTTCGTTGTTCAAATATCGAATTTCCTACTTCCATTTTGGAAAATCTTTAAGAAAAAAAAATCTTTCCTCCTGAAAAACGATTTTACTAACCAGTCGATAATGGCAGTTCTTTTGTCATCTGAACTGAGCGACGCTTTAATGATGTCATTAAATAAGTGTGTGTGGGGGGGGGGGGAGAAGCTATTTTCATGGCAAGTGTTTGAACGAGTTACATTCCTTGGTTCCACCAGCCCTGTTTTGTTTTGTTTTTTGCAGCTGGGACCCGTCATACCACGTACACAAGGATGATTTATTCACATTCCTTTCGTATTCCATTAGTATGGAGGAAGTTCCATTTAGACACCTTCTTCCAAAGAACTGCTGCTTTGTGGAACAGACTCCCGAAAGGATGCTTCCGCAATCACTACAATCTTGACCTTTGAACAGATTGTAGCGATCGTGAAAACATCCGGTCGGAAGAGTGAAATTTTTCCTCATTGGCGTCTTAAATTAGCCGCCTCATGACATATTACCTGATCCTCACCGAGACATATTACCTGATCCTCACCGAGTGCTCATGCTTGTGCTATTTTAAGTAAATATTATTACTACTGTAGTGAAATCTCCCTTCACTTTAGCTTGATCATTTTCTATGTGCCGTATTCCTTCGGAAAGTAGTTGGTCATGGCTCGCCACAATTTCCTGTTCTTTGTCTTTTTGTTATCTCTCCAAACTACTGTTTCGCCATCCGTTTACTCAATTTCGCTGAGTAGGTTATGCGTTGTTTCCTCTCTCTCTCTCTTGCTAATGTTGTGAAATCGATCCTCACTAGGTGCCCAAAATATGCGGATTTATACTATATTAAGCGAAGTAAATATTATTACTGTAGTGAAATCGATCCTCATTGGGGCATTACACTAGAGGCATTATGCTATACTAAAACTAATTTAGTAAACGTCATTACTAATGTTATGAAATCGATCCTCACTAGGTGCCCCAGATATGCGGATTCATGCTATATTAAGCGAAGTAAATATTATTACTGTAGTGAAATCGATCCTCATTGGGGCATTGCACTAAAGGCATTATACCATACTAACATTAACTTAGTAAACGTCTTCGCCAATGCTGTGAAATTGATCTTCACTAGGTGCCCAACACGTGTTGATTTGTGGGTGATTATTTTCCATCCTACAACCCCTTTTCCACAGTCGAAAACTTTCAAGCTTCTCACATCCTCTATCGCTATTTCCATGGTGAGTGTCTTGATGAGCTACAAAGGTCAAGACTGGTGCAGCTGGGACTCACCGTTCCACGTACATAGGGACGTATCAGCCTCATCTCCCTTCGTCTTCCATTTATAAGAAGCAAGTTTCACTCTGAGAGTTTCTTCCCAAGAACTGCTGCTTTTTAGAACAGACTCCCGGTAGGATGCTTTCCCGTTCACTACAACCTTAACCTCTTCACGTTTAGGTTTAATGGTTATCTTTCTTACATAACATCTTGAACATCACTTCTTACTTTCTCTGACGCTCAAACGATGCCACCTTAAGGGGTTCTTGGCTTTGTATTGGGTGAACATTAGTATATAAAAGTTCACGTCGAATAAAATGTTTGTTTTCATTAACTTGTTAGTAGAGAACAAGCAGGTGAAAATATACTAAGATGTTCAGGTTGTTGGAATAGCAAAAGATGGGTTTCAAAAGTTAAAAAAGTATGAAAAAACTGGAAAATGTAATTAGAAACAAAGATAAGATTGTTGGATTGCTATATAATAACAATCCTTCTATATCGCAGATGATGTTGGATAATTTTCTCACAGGTAAAGAAGAGACTTGAGGTAACGGAAATATGGTTCTACAGAAGGATGCTGCGAATACCACGCACTGAACATGTAAATAATGAAGAAGTTTTAAGAAGAACGGAAACAAAAAAGATAATGCAGAGGGGTCCTCAACTTACGTCGGAGATCCGTTCCTACGACGCGACGTAACCCAATTTTCGACGTAAGTCGGAACTCACCTACATAAGAACCAACGAGTCTGTTTTACGCTTCGGAGCCATAATGAAAGGCAAAAAGTTTTTTTAAAAAAACGACACAAACGAGAAATAGCGAATGTAGCACAATCCAATATGGCGTATAGCCGGTGAAGAAACAACGCTGTCTTCCTCATATGAGTTCTGACGACGTATTATATTATGGGAGACGGCGCCGTAGCTTCAAAGCGCCGTACGTCGGGTCCGACGTAACCCGAGGACCTTCTGTACTTAGAATAAAAAAAGATAAGGTTGAAATTTATGTAAGACATAAAGAAGAAAAATGGCTTGGAGATTTTATCACTTATAGTATAGGGTGCGTCAGAAATACCTCCCACATATATGTCTCAGAAATACCTCACGTAATGGTAAGACTTTAGTAGCAATGGTGTCTTCATCTATGACATACTATTATGTGGGAGTTATTTCTCTGCCAAACCCTGTACATATTGAAAGCGACAGAAGCAGCGGGAAATCTACTTGATGCGCTTGACTAAATGGGAAACGTTGAATATGCGGGAACGCTGCTAACACCTTGTCCTTCCAGTTCTTACGGTCTTGGCAGAGCTTGAAAGATCCTACAGTGTCAGATTAATCTGCTGGACGTCCTTGCGGGCGAAGTCCTTCCAGCGGCTGCGTGGTTTGTCACAAAGTCGTCACCAGTTTACAGATTGTGGGTCGAACTGGTAGATGACTCTGATAGGGTGGTCATCAGGTTGTAGCTGGACGTGTCCGAGCCAGTGGATACGGTACTGAGTGAGTGGTTAGTCCTCAGACTGGGTTCCTCATTGGACACAAAATCACAACAGTACACTCTCTCGATGGTCCAGAGTGCGACCCGAATTCATGGACGCCGGGGGCAAGGATCTTGCTGAAAGGCTACGTCTCGGCGCCGTATAGTAGCACAGTGGGATTGTAAACTCGTAGCTTGGTGCGTCACCGCCATAGTGGTCCCCAGAGGTCTCTCATGGCACTTGCAGCTAGCCTACATGTTCTGTTGATCTCCGTGAGAAGGTCGCCGACGAGTCCAAGTATACGAAAGACGTGGCAAACTCGACGGGGTCGCTGGTAATGTGGATGAGCAGTTAAGCCAGACCGTTTCCCACTTGCATCAGCTTGATCTTCGATTACTTGACAGGTGGTGTGGCCCCTTCAATCTGACCAGCAAACCTCAGAACAGCGTCGTATCGTCAGGAACGTTGATTTAAAGATTAAAAACTTTTAATTTTGCTTTTCCACAACATTGGCATTATAATAGACATTCATGTTAATATCCCCCTTATACATATATATAATTCCATCAATATAAACGTTACTTTAGGCCGTTGAGGTGATTTTAAAGGACGAAATGTATTACACAGAATTTGTCCACTCTGTATATATATATATATATATATATATATATATATATATATATATATATATATATATATATATATATATATATATATAATTAGCAGCGACCCCGTCGAGTTTGCCACGTATACTTGCGCTCAGAAGTTTCCAACGTCGTCGATCTTCTCCCAGAGATCAACAGAACATGTAGGCTAACTGCAAGTGCCATGAGAGACCTCTGGAGACCACTATGGCGGTGACGCAGCAATTAATTAGTGTTTACTATAATTAGTGTTTTACTAATTCTTCGTAGTGAGACAGTGTATGTATGGGGGGATATGCACACACATATATACACGCATGCTGACAGAAACACACGAAAATGGAAATAGATCTAAGAACACACAGGGGTCATTAAAACATTAAAAGATAAGATACCGACAACTAATTCATCATTTCTCAAACCAACCTTAATTGTTTTATGACCCTTCGCTCAGAACTCTTCACTGCCATTTCAAGAAAGACATTCGGATTACTAACACACAAAAATAGAGAATGTCTCGTATCGAGAATATTTAATATTGAAAAACATAAAGAAAAAAATTAATTATTTTTAATAATATGTGGAAATCTCCACCCTTTACCTGAAGACGGTCGCGAGACCAAAAACATGTGTAGTAAAATTATGAAAAATAAAACATAATATTTAAAAAAAAATCCACATTACAACCAAAAACGTTTGCGGTACCTCTCTTCTTTTTAATATACACACTTTTCTCTCGTTGGAACCACTATAACCTCTTCCTTTTATATATATATATATATATATATATATATATATATATAGAGAGAGAGAGAGAGAGAGAGATATATATATATAGAGAGAGAGAGAGACAGACAGAGACAGAGACAGAGAGAGACAGAGAGATGAGAAAGAGAGAAAGCTAGAGCAAAAAGTAAAGAAAGAAACTTTTTTCTACAAGTCGTTTTTAAGGGGCCCAAATAATTGTTTTTTACCTTTTTAATGAAATGTTTTGGATAAGATGGACAAGAAGGATAGTCAACGTGTGTATGTTTTCCTCTCCTAAACTTATAGAAATCCTGACACTCGACAAGTTATTTTGGAACAAGAAAATGCATTCAGGGAAACTAAACACAGTTCCTCTTTCAAATTTTCTTAGGACAATTGAATCCTTCTAACCCATTGTTTAAGTAATTGCCCCAGCATTTCAACTGATTCATTCTCCAGCCTTTCTACAGGGAAAAGAGGAACGAAATAAAGATGTTCATCATTATACAAAAGAGAACATCTGATTTAAGTAACACAAGTTTCCTGAACCTAACACTACAGTCACCCAAGTTATTCTGATCTAGACAAGGCTACTTCTCCAATATGTAATCAAAGAAAACCATATCGTGTTGGATTTCAAATTATCTTCTTTTATGTATCCAACTGACAAGCTGATATCTACCGCCTTTTTCAACTTTCTCAGGGTTGAGTATTCTGGTTTGTTTTACGGCATATCAACTATTGGGTCATTTAATACCGAAAATTAATATTTCTTCCAATAGTATCCCATTTTGTCGCGACAAAATCCCAGAATTGTTCAGATGAGCTTTTTTTTCTCCGGTCCCGCGACTATATGAGTCTAAGCGTAGAACTAAATCGGCAACTAGGTCTCACCGTTTTGCTGTTGAACTAGCTAGATAAAGGCTCCACTTCTACTCCAACAATTTCTTTTCTCGTACTTTTCACCTGTGGAACTCCCTTCCAGTTTGTTGTTTCGTCGATAACTACACGTGTGGGGTATGACGGTAAACTACATCCGGCAGTAAGGCTTCTGATCGGGAGATTGGAGGTTTTGAGAAGCGATGAACCACATCTTAATTGCTGTTGTTTCCAGGTCCATCCTGACCTCCGGTGATAGCACTTGCTAGGGTCCCAACTATGGGCAAATAGTGCCCTTGCCAAAAAAAAAAAGTATGAAAATACATCTTATTTAGAAGAAATATTAATTTTCGATATTAAATGACCCAATCGTTGATATGCCGTAAATCAAAGCAAACTAACCAACCCTGATAACTACACTCTTCAAAGATTTAAATGCAACGTCAATCGCCATCTTCTGCCCACTTGAAACCTTTTCATTTTTGTCCTTTCCTCAATCATCCTCAGTGAAGTATTCTCATTCACTTTCACTCCCTGCAGCCCCTGCGTGTTAGTGGCATTAGGGTGTGGAGGTGAAACGATTAAAAAGAGAAAAGAGAACATTTATTTTTGCCGCTCGCACTCCAGATATTGTCCGCCATAACATATTATTTCAACTCAACATTGGCTACTGATTTCTTACGCACTGAACAAAATAACAGAAAAAAAAACTGTTCTTTTGTTGCCTCACGTTGCTTCTCCGTCGGGGATTTTCATATTTGTCTCGTCTTTCGCAGTGCCTCTGTATTTCCTTTTTCTGCCACCAATTTTTGTCTCGAATCTTTTCTGTCGCCTAAAGAAATATCTAACGACGTCAATGGCGAACATTGGCTACAATTTCAACCACTTATCACTCGCAAGTATTTCAGTATTTATTGCGAGGGGCACGCCATCAGCCATTGTTGGATGACGCAGCTATCTTAATGTTCAGCCGGGTTTCGCCGCGGAGCAAAGACGCGGAGATTGATGCATGGTGTTTGTTAATAGAAGACCAGGTAGGTTGCCGATGAGCAGCGGGCGGCGAGACGTGGACGAAATCTTATTTTATCTGGAGATGTGACGATGAGGGTCAGGTCAGCAGTCTTGGTTCCTGTTCGGATCTGATATCGTAAGATCAGATTTCTCTCGATTGAGCGAGGGGGAAAAAAAGCAATTACTGATCGGGCATTATCAAAATCGCGGCATAAATTAAACGTCGACAAATGGCTACGCAGTCAGGATGCGTATTCAACTTAGTATCAGAATTTGAACTGACCCAAGTTAACAATGAAATCCTGTGTTTTATTTCTGAACGACTTATCCATCCCATTCCTGAAATTACACACAAACACACACACACACACACACACACACACACACACATATATATATATATATATATATATGTAAGCAAATATGTGGATGTAGATCCGACGGTATGATGAAAATGTGGAAAAGACAAAGCAAAATCCGAATATGTGAGTTTACTGTTTTTTTTTGTTTTTGTTTTTTTGAGGTTTTTTTTATTATTTTTTTTTATTTTTTATTTTTACAAAAAAACAAAAAAAATAAAAAACAGTAAACTCACATATTCGGATTTTGCTTTGTCTTTTCCACATTTTCATCATACATATATATATAAGCCGAAAGTTTATATTGGATTTAAACATGTATCAATATGGCGATTTCCTTTCGTCTTACAATGGTGTTATTAAGCTTACCAGACAATATGAAAGAAACTTACTTAAAATAAATAGACAAAACTTGTCTATATTATTTAATGAAACATTCATGAATGATATATATATATATAGATATATACAGTGTAACCCGGATATAAGAGAGTTGTCGGGACCGGAGAAGTCTCTTATATCCGTGTTTCTCTTATATCCGGGTTTGATTTATTATATATACATTAACACAGGCGCTAATTTGGGACCAGAGAAAATCTCTCTTATATCCGGGTCTCTTATATCCGGGTTACACTGTATATATATATATTATAAATTTTTTTTTTTTTAAATATATGATTCCTTCGCTACTTCTCATGTTTCAAAAGCGAGAGCAGAGACCCTCAATATAATTTTTGAAATTAAGTTGAATTAAGGTGTCTGGTCTCGCTTCCTCGTCAAGCGAGAATTTGGGAATAAGCTATCTTGTGGTTTGCGCGTGTTTATAAGTATGGTCTCTTGCAACATTAGTTACTATGGAAACGGCTAGGGTCGGCCATATTGGTTAGGTGGTCGAAGAGTTAAGAGTTAATTTTTATCTACAAACCAGTCCCCTTCGGAAAGTTTATATCAGGTTATGTTGGGGTCCCTATTTCAAGTCTGATAGTAGAGGTCGCCGTCTAGCTGGTCTAAGGCATTTTATGGCCTTGCGGCAGGTCGTTAAGTGTCGAGAGGATTCTGTTTCATTATTATCTGTCTATTAATCTCTTTATTTATTTGTTTATTCAAATGGTTATTTCTTTTAAAACGTGTTGAAATAGATTACATTTTTTTTTGACGACTCCACAAAGGGTTTTTCTATTTAATGATTGGGCTGAGCTTTTAAGGCTTTTATTAAACTATAGAATTTATTTGTTTATATGTTGTTGTTGTTTTTGGTTTTTGGTTTGTTTTTTTTATTTAATGTGAAAACTTGTTGATGTCGGCAAAAAACCGTTAAGTCTTGCCTATGGTTTAATAACTTTTCATTATTTAGAAACTTAATGATGTGTAGTTTTTCATGTAGGCATAAAAGTGAACATTGAAGTTAACACTCAGAGACGACAGGCTGTTTCATGCTGGACGCAATCGTCAGGCCAGCATGAAACAGCCTGTCGCCTCTGAGTGTTGACTGCAATGTTCACTTTTATATTTATATTTACATACGCTCTACGCCTGACGATTGCGTCCAGCATGAAACAGCCTCTCGCCTCTGAGTGTTGACTTCAATGTTCACTTTTATATATATATATATATATATATATATGTGTGTGTGTGTGTGTGTGTGTGTGTGTGTGTGTATTCCTCAGCGCTAGCACGACTCGCAGTTTCATGCACAACGCAGTTTTCAGGTGCTGAGTATGTACTGACTGTGACACAGTTTCGAATTATAAGATATCTGGTTATCACAATGTTGGCACAGTTATATATTTTACTGGGATTACAGTTTTTAATTTTAAAAAATATATTTGGTAATTAAAATAAACGGGATTTGTATATGTAAGAAAAATATTTTTTTTGAGTTGTAAATATTCATTTTTTAATTAAAGGGAGAGTAAACTCTAATTTATATAAGAAATAAAAAGTAATTTACATTAAAAATAAACCGTAATTTACGTTAAAAATGAATCTGGATCAATGTGTTTAATTAAGTAGTATTTATTTTTATGCCTATATGTAAACATCAATTAATTTCTCTCGTTTAATTACCTCGGGTTATTTAAGTGCTTTAAGATAACCGAATTTTTCAACAAGACATAAGTTATATTTATTTCCTTTTCCGTTATAGGACTTAGCTCTTGTTATAATATACCAGTTAATAAAAGGGTAACTACCAGTATTCATGTCATAATTAAAAGTTCATTTTTTTGGTTTCTTTGCATTGAGTCACATATAATATTTTAGTGTTATCTATTAAAATTTGTATTATGTTAAGATTAATTTGGTGGATTAGTCATTCCCCCAAACTAATAAGCAACAAACAACATTAAATTCTTACATTGGCCGTACATGCACAACACACTCTGGTAGCACATATAGATCCCAAATACACACTCTGGCGCAAATGAATTGAAACAAAACGAATAATTCCGTTATTATTTACTATTTTTCGTATTTTTACAATGAAACATAACCGAGTGCACATGTCAGTATTCCACGATGTCGTTCCTTGCAGATTAACCACAGATTCTCGATTGGATTTAAATCAGGAAAGCTTCCGGGCCAGTCTATAGTAATTTGATTTGGTCATTGTTAAGGCTTGCCAGTGTGTTCGTACAGTGTTACAATTTTCATATGCTTCCTTGGAGTAACGTCCATAGCAGATAATGGCTGTAGGACAACTAATCGACAGTCGAGACAATATAATCTGGGCGTGATAAAAATCTGATGCAATCCCGTAAACAAATTTCATCATACACCCCGAAAATAGATTCGTATTACTGTACACTGTCGTAAATGACCTAATCTGAAAAAAAAAAACAGGAATCGATTATACCCTGTCACTCCAGTAGGTCTAAAAGTGACCGTATGTTGAAAGGAAGAAAACTAAAGCGGCTGTGTCAATTAATTTGCATAAGGGTGTAGATGACATTAGAACGAATCTGTTTAATATTGAGATAAATTTAGGAAGATGTTTATTATATTGTATGCTTTGTTATTATAGGTCTAGTAATATGTTTCTTGTATTAAGTTGTACCATATGAAATGTCGACTTTAGAATGAATCCTGATTCGATATTATCAAAATAGATCTTAAAAGGCGTGTATTATACTCTATGCTTTTCTATTGTAAATCTGGTTATCCTATCTGTTGTGATTCACTTTTCCCAGAGTTCGTCATATGATAAACGTTGTTCACTCTTAAAACTATGCGGTTTGAAAAAACAAGTGCGACTATTCTTTCGAAAGAATTTACATTTGTATACACTGTGTTTGAAGCATGAAGTAAAGTAACTTTGGCCTTTAGAGAAGGAACTGCTAACATGCGAGCAATGTAGGTGTGTTGTATTCGCTCGAGAAAGACTGCTGTCACTTTGAGAAAGACACACCAACGTGGTTAATGACGGCTATTTGAAAATAACTATGGGAGACAACTCACGTTAATTATATTAAAAAAATTTTTAAATTTTAACTGTATCGTTTTTAATTAGACTTTTCTTATTGATAATTAAATCTTAATAATTACTGTTGGATACAACAAATTGTAAAACAAATGAATACATAAACAAAAACTAATTTGAAATTAGCAAAATCTAATTAAATAACGATGCAGTTAGAAAGAAATCTGGCTTTTATATAATTAAAGTGAATCACGTTTTGTCTGATTGATGTAGATTTGGTTGAGATGAAATCCATTTTCTGATAACGCTGCTTGATTAGATAACCATATAAATAAATGTTTTGCAAATTATCATGTAGATTTATTAATTCATCAGTTTCAGAGAAAATGTCTCAGATAATGGGTGCCAACATTTTATCAATATCGGACCATTTCAAGAAAAATGGCAAAGTGAAGAAACTAAATCAATGGATTCCCCATGAAAGTAAATGTCAAAGATTCTCACGTTTATGAAGTGTTTCCGATGCTGCATCTGCGGATTTGGAATCATCCATTCCTTGATCTATTCGTAACTACTGATGTGAAATCGATCTTTTATGACAATGGAGTAATGGATAGCGGGTCGGATTGAGGATTCGGAGAGCCGAGTTCGAATTCCAGTCGAATCCATTACATTCACTTACGTGCTAATATCCTTGGGAAAGGTATGAATTCACTTCTTCTCACCCCCAACTAAAAAAAAATGGCAACCTACTGCGGGAAAAAAAAATCTGCCTCGTCAGTCATGTATCGAAAGATGCGTAAGCGTGTATCACGCATGGCACATAACTGACTGAAATTCACTTACGTGCTAATACCCTTGGGAATTCTCTTCTTCTCCCCAACCCCAGCTATTGGTAAATAGCAGGACAGACCGGGTTCTTTAGCCTTGTACGGCAACTGGTCTACCGCAGAAAGAAATGGAAACCTACTACGGGAAATTCTGCCTCGTCAGTCATGTATCGAAAGATACATGATTGACTAAGCGTGTATCACGCATGGCACATATCTGATTGATGGCAATCGTAAACATTTGGCTTAATTGATAAATTATATCCACTATATTCTCCCTCATCTCTCATAAGAAGCTATTAGGTCGTACCATATGAAAAATTGTATACACTGTGTTTGAAACCTGAAGTAAAGTAACTTTGGCCTTTAGAGAAGGAACTGCTAACATGCGAGCAATGTAGGTGTGTTGTATTCGCTTGAGAAAGACGTGGTTAATGACAGCTATTTGAAAATAACTATGGGAGACAACACACGTTAATTATATAAACGCTGTTTTTTCGAGAATCTTGATAATTTTATTAATCCCTAAAAATATTCCGTTGCAAAGAAAATACAGAATCTGCATTGAAAGAATTTTTGGTATTCAAACTCTTAGAATTTTATCGTGAAGGCATAAACTTGTAACTCGATGGCAGAAATGTATAGATGTTCAGGTTTCCTATTTTTGCTGCTTTAAACACTGTTTATATACATTAATATATATATATATATATATATATATATATATATATATATATATGATCCGCGGTCCTTTAAAAGGGCTGTGGTGAAATAACTTATTATATGGAACCTTAAAGTGGTCTGTTTTTATTTAAAATTGTTGTCTGATTTACATTGAGCTCTCTGGATTTTATCATCCTTGGGTCTACCCATACGGATTACCTAGTTTTTCGGAAACTATATATATATATATATATATATATATATATATATATATATATATATTAATGTATGAAGAAATATAGTCTTAAGGTGTGCGATATTTATGGGATAAAGTGCTCAATATCAGAGATAAAGCGTGTGTAAATATAAAAGTGAACATTGAAGTCAACAATTAGAGGCGACAGGCTGTTTCATGCTAGACGCAATCGTCAGGCCACGAGTGCTGTTTTTTTCTCGGCTATTTATATATACGGGTCAGTGGTGCATTGTGGGTAGTCTATTTTGGTGGTTATTTTGCCGGAAGTCGTTTATTTGCTTATTTATTTATTTGGGTTAAATTATTTTGCTTGTTTTTATTTATTTATTTTTTTTTCTTATCTTATATATTGATTGATTTTTATTTTAATCGGTGTTTTATTAACGTCGTAAAACTTTGTTTATATCGCTTATTTAATAGTTATGTTTTGGTTTGGGAAGATAATTACAGCTATTTATATTGCGGTTGATTGTTGTGGTTTCGTCTGACTATTATTTTGGCGGGTGAAGTTTTGAATTTGTTTATTATTTCATGTACTTCTATTGGGTTGATTATCTTTATTTGTTTGTTTTAACGTTTAATTTATCGGGATCGGTTTCTTAGTTTGTTTATTTATTTGGATTAATTTAGATTAATTTATTTTACTTGGTTAGATAGATAGATAGATAGATAGATAGATAGATAGATAGATAGATAGATAGGAACAAAATGAAATAGATACATAGAGAGATAGGTACAAACAGAATAAGATAGACAGAGAGATAGATATGAACAGAATGAGATAGATAGATAGATAGATAGATAGATAGATAGATAGATAGATAGATAGATAGGAACAGAATGAAATAGATACATAGAGAGATAGGTTCAAACAGAATAAGATAGACAGAGAGATAGATATGAACAGAATGAGATAGATAGATAGATAGATAGATAGATAGATAGATAGATAGATAGATAGATAGATAGATAAATAGATAGATAGATAGATAGATAGATAGATAGATAGATAGATAGGAACAAAATGAAATAGATACATAGAGAGATAGGTACAAACAGAATAAGATAGACAGAGAGATAGATATGAACAGAATGAGATAGATAGATAGATAGATAGATAGATAGATAGATAGATAGGAACAAGATGAAATAGATACATAGAGAGATAGGTACAAACAGAATAAGATAGACAGAGAGATAGATATGAACAGAATGAGATAGATAGATAGATAGATAGATAGATAGATAGATAGGAAGAGAATGAAATAGATACATAGAGAGATAGGTACAAACAGAATAAGATATAGAGATAGATATGAACAGAATGAGATAGATAGATAGATAGATAGATAGATAGATAGATAGATAGATAGATAGATAGATAGGAACAAGATGAAATAGATACATAGAGAGATAGGTACAAACAGAATAAGATAGACAGAGAGATAGATATGAACAGAATGAGATAGATAGATAGATAGATAGATAGATAGATAGATAGGAAGAGAATGAAATAGATACATAGAGAGATAGGTTCAAACAGAATAAGATAGACATAGAGATAGATATGAACAGAATGAGATAGATAGATAGATAGATAGATAGATAGATAGATAGATAGATAGATAGATAGGAACAAAATGAAATAGATACATAGAGAGATAGGTACAAACAGAATGAGATAGACATAGAGATAGATATGAACAGAATGAGATAGATAGATAGATAGATAGATAGATAGATAGATAGATAGGAACAAAATGAAATAGATACATAGAGAGATAGGTACAAACAGAATAAGATAGACATAGAGATAGATATGAACAGAATGAGATAGATAGATAGATAGATAGATAGATAAATAGATAGATAGATAGATAGATAGATAGATAGGAACAGAATGAAATAGATACATAGAGAGATAGGTTCAAACAGAATAAGATAGACATCGAGATAGATATGAACAGAATGAGATAGATAGATAGATAGATAGATAGATAGGAACAGAATGAAATAGATACATAGAGAGATAGGTTCAAACAGAATAAGATAGACAGAGAGATAGATATGAACAGAATGAGATAGATAGATAGATAGATAGATAGATAGATAGGAACAGAATGAAATAGATACATAGAGAGATAGGTTCAAACAGAATAAGATAGACATAGAGATAGATATGAACAGAATGAGATAGATAGATAGATAGATAGATAGATAGATAGATAGATAGATAGATAGATAGATAGATAAATAGATAGATAGGAACAGAATGAAATAGATACATAGAGAGATAGGTACAAACAGAATAAGATAGTCAGAGAGAGAGAGAGAGAGAGAGAGAGAGATATGAACAGAATGAGATAGATAGATAGATAGATAGATAGATAGATAGATAGATAGATAGATAAATAGATAGATAGATAGATAGATAGGAACAGAATGAAGTAGATACATAGAGAGATAGGTACAAACAGAGTAAGATAGACAGATAGATAGATATGAACAGAATGAGATAGATAGATAGATAGATAGATAGATAGATAGATAGATAGATAGATATTAGCAGAATGACACAGATAGATACGAGCCAAGACAGACAACAAAGATCGATATAAACCAATTTAGATATTAAGAAACTAAAGATAAAACAGTTCAACTCCTAAATTAATAAACCAAAATGATTAATCGATTCCATTTCATCTTTTCTAAAATAAATCGTATGAAAGATATCTTTTCTACTTGTACCGTATTACTTTTTGTTTTGGTCTGCACGAAAAAAAAACACACATGAAAACATTATATCCAATCAATCATTTCATTGGATAAGAAATAAAAATAATCATTGCTGATATCACTTAATAAAGACTGTCCTAATTCTTCAGAGAACACAACCAAATATCATACCGGAGAATGGACCGCAGTTCGTTCAAGTACATATTGATACTAGCCGTTTGATTGCGACTCTAAAATTGTGGTTTGCAAAGGGTGCAGATAGAAGGTATATATCCTTAGTTATTGTAAATCTTGCTATTATTTTGTTGGGATTGCTATGAAATGAGTGTGAAATCAGAAGGTTTTTTGTTTGAGATGATAAGCATGAAAAGCATGTTCTTCATATTAATCACAACAATATTAAGCATGGACATATAAGATGAATAAATCTCAAGGCAAAATTGAACAAAGAAACAACGGTAGTCGTGAATTCAATTAGAAAAAACACTTAACATTTATATACAATTAATTATAATACAATTTGGAACAGCTTGTGTTTCAGTTTTGGTTATATGGATGTTTGACGAAATGTGAATTAAGTATCTTAATGAATTACAGTTCAGGAATGTTCCTTTGTTTAGAAAATGTTCACATGTAATCGAGGGATAAATTTTTAAAGTAATGTAATGCGAGATTTTTGTTGATTCTTGTTTGTTCTTGTTTTGATAGAGTTATTTACCCGGGACTGTAATTTTTTTTTATCTTAATGCTTGAATTGCAGTTTCTGTTTAGTAGAGTACATAACACTTTTTTTAGAAATGTGCAATGAATTCAGAGAGAGACAGAAAGAGGTTGAAAGTTGAGTCAAGTGTTGACGCGCGCAAAGTCCTTTAGTCAAAATGTAGACACGCGTGGATCTCTGTGGAAATCTATCTAAAGGCTAATTACTGACTGGTGAATTGGACTGAAATTTGTTCTTTTATTTACTTTGAGAAGTTGGAATAGGCTCCAGAAATTTGGGCGGTAAAAACACATTCTGGGGTCGTCTCGACCAATAATAAGCCGAGTTTCGCAATGTGTGGTGTTGATTGGTCGAAACTAGCTCTTATGGAATAGTCTATTTTTTAACGGGGGGTGAGTGGAAAAATATGGACGATTCCACAATTTCTTGTATTAAGTCATACCATATGAAATGTCGACTTTAGAACGAATGTTTATTTGATATTAACATTTACCAGCCTGAATGTCCGAGAAATTTTTTTAGAAAATATGCGTCTTCCACAGGAATCGAACCTGTATCCTATACGGAACCGTCATATAGCCTGACGTGTTTTACCGATTGAGCCACAGAGGAGCGTTTCGGTTAGCAAAGTCGATTTTACTGTTTTTAAACTACAATTCTCCATGATTTTCTCTCATACATTCATATCTACTCGATGCTTATCCAAATGTAAACAAATGACGTCACACATTATGAAATGGACAAAGTCCGACAATTATTTTAAGACATTTTTTTATGTTTATACGTTCTTTTTATAGATACAAATATTTAATATTTTATATAATAAATATTTAATTTCTATGAAAATTTCTCGGACATTCAGGCCGGTCAATTTTGTTAAGACTTAATTATAAACAGAGCATTTACTTAAATATTTGTATCTATAAAAAGAACGTATAAACATAAAAAATGTCTTAAAATAATTGTCAGATTTTGTCCATTTCATAACACGATTATTGTAAACCTTCTTCCTTTCTTCTTTTTATCACATTCTTCTGTTATACTCATAAATGGTTTGAATTTCAAAGGCTTGGTTTCGTTCTTTTTTCGCACGCCATGTCATGCCACTGAATTGTCCTTTTCTTTATGGCAGTAATTACTTACCTTTTCGAACCGACTTAAATGAATAAAATACGTTGACCTAAAGTTTAATACCAGGATAAATATGATTGTTGATGTAGTTTGCGTTCATTTTGCCCTAAATTACGTTTATTGATTGTATTTTACAGGAATTGTGGTTTATCCCTTGTTTTCTGTTTAAAATATGGTTTACCGACTCCTTTCTTCCGCGACCATAATTTGTTTTTGTGTTCTGACTGAATCAGTGGTTGCAACTTTTCATTTTGAGGATATCCGGTTGGTAGTTTTTCTGCATCCCAACTGAAAGTAACAAGCCAGAACTCCTAGGTCAACAATCGTATATCAGGGTATTTGCAGTGCCATGGTTGGCTTTTATCCACTGGGCCATGTGTTCCAATCACCCGAAGAAGACCGGGGCGTACAATGGCCGACACGTCGTGAACATGGCAATAAAGATGAGAACAACAGTCCGAACAATGCAAATAGTATTCGTACTAATTTCTGTAGGGTATAATCTTTTCTTTGAAATCCTCTCCAGATATGTTGGCACTTTGCGAAACTAATTCAAAGTCTTCCTATAACTCATCTCACGGATAGGTGTCCTTGCATGTATTTCCGATGGGCATCCGTGAGGTCGAACTCCTGATAGACTGCGGAACCGTATAGACTCTAACAAACAAATCTAGTTTTCGTGGCAACCGACGGCTCTGTAATAATGTGTTAAATAAGTCTTTTATCCTTCCTCTTTTCACTCAGTTTGGTGTGTTATTATCTACTCATGAATCAGAATGTTTTGCTCGTAAGTTGGGTTCCAGTTCTATTCTTGAATCATCTTTGTCTGACCTTCACTGAGAACCGAGTCTCTGCTTTGTGATATACATATATAACTCCGTCCATATTTTCTGGTATAATTTCTGAACTGGATCCCAACAATGCCTGTCTTCGTGATGTAATAGTGCTTAAGACATTTTCTCCTTAACTGGCTCCTATTCTCTGTAAACTCTACAATAAATACCTTGCTGAGTCTTACTTTCCTGCTTGTTGGAAAATCTCTTCTGTAGTTCCACTTCTCGTTCTCTGATGTTGCCAAAGCTTCTCGTAATGTTTTCCACTTTGAAATTCAGTCGCATTCAATTTATTATATTTGCTTTTAAATATTTCTTTTTAAATAAGAATAATTCTTCTGTTCCCACATCCCTTCACTCTATTTGAGGTGTTAACATCATCTGTTGATAAACACAATGTTTTGCTTGTAAATCCTCTTCAAATTCTACCCTTCACTCATCTGGATTATCCTTGCTTAACTTTCCACTTAAAACTGAGTCTATTGCGTGATATACATTTAACGCCGTGGTGTCTGCTATTATCTCCAAGCTTCATCTCCACAAAGCGTGTGGACTTGATGGTATCCCTGTAATAGTCATTAAGAAATGTACCCCTGAACTGCCTCCTGTTCGTTCTGAGCTCAAAATAAATGCCTGACTGATTCTTGCTTTCCTGCTTGTTTGAAATCCTCTTCTGTAGTTCTAGTCTTTAAGAACTCAGGTGAATCATCTGATCCTTATAACTATCCGCCTATTAATCTTTTACCTCTTTTTGGCAAAGTAATAGAGGCTCTAATTAACGCTGATTTGGTTAAACATCTCACCTCGCAAAGACTTTTTTCAGATAAGAAATATGGCCTTCTCTTCTTTAGGACAACTCCTTATGTATTAACGATTATTGCTGAAAAATCTGTCAAGCTTTAGATAAGAATGGTGAAGCTCGGCCTGTTGCTTTGTGCAAATTAATTGAAACAAAACGAAGTCATTCCTTGCAGATTGACCACAGATTTTCGATTGGATTTAAATCAGAAGACTTTCTGGGCCAGTCTAGTACTTTGATTTGCTCACTAGTAAGGCTTGCCAGTGTGTTCGTGCAGCGTTACAATTTTCGTACGCTTCCTTGGAGTAACGTCCATTGTAGACAATGTCTATAGAACAACTAATCGACAGTCGAGACAATAGTGTCTGGGCGTGATGTAAATCTGATGCTATCACGGATGATACAGTTTTCAAGGCCAAACAAATTTCATCACACACCATGAAAACATTCATATTACTGCACATCACTGCAAATGACCTAATCTGGGAAAAAAATCGAAATCGATTACAACCTGTCACTCCAGTGGGTCTCAATCAGTTCGTATGGTGAAAGAAAGGAAACTCTAGTCGTTGTTTGAATTAATTTGCACAAGGGTGTATCTCGAAGGAGCTTGAAAGAGTTTGGCATGCTTGTTTTCTTAAATTGAAAGGTTATTTTATTTCTAGGCGAATTTAGTCTCTCTGATTTAGTCTTTCTTATCAAATTGCAAAATAAAAGTTGTCTTGAACGGTCATTCTTCTAGATCTTTTTGAATTAAATGCGGGTGTCCCACAAGTCCCTATCATTGGACATACTGTTTTCCTAATTTTCATCAACGTCCTTATTGATGCTATCAGTTCTCAACTCGGCATCTATGCTGATGACACAAGTATTTACCCCTGTCTTAACACTAAGTCTGATCAGTTCGACAACGTTAAATTAGAAGCTGATCTAAAAAAGAATTACCTATAATCCATTGTTAAATAGGGCAAGAAATGGCTTGTTAAATTTAACAGCTCCAAAATGAAACTGCTTTCTTTTAATTGCCTTAGAGAACCATTTTTGCCTTCCATCAGCATGGCTGATGCTATCCACCAGGAGAGTGTGACACATTGCGCTTTCTTGGGTTAACGTTTTCCGCTGGCATAAAGCGGAAAGATTACGCTGAAGTAATTGCTAGGTCTGCTCCTAGGAAAGTTGGTTCACTGTTAGACAATTTTTCCCGCCAGAATCTATCTTGCACATTTATAAGTCTACCATTCTGGTTTGGTACTTCTGCTATGAATTTAGAGATTCTTGATAAAATTCAAAGACGACTCTGCAGTTTTATCGGTCCTGATCTGGCATCTCGGTTTTAAGTATTTTCTCACCGCCGTAACGTGGCTTCCTTGTGTTTTCTATAAATATTATCATGGTAATTGTTCAGTTGAGCTTCGTCTTTGGTACCGAGACTTTATGAATTTAAGCACACAGTACTAGGTTTCGCAGTTGAAATTGCTAGATGTAATCGTAAGTTCTATGCTAATAGTTTCTTCTTTAACCCCCTCTCGTTTGTGGAACTCTCTTCCAGCTCCTTGCTTTCCGGTCAACTTTTATCTTCGAAAATGTAAATCCAATGTCAATCACCATTTTCTTAATTTCAATTCTTTTATTGTTTTCTCTCCTTAATGTTTTACCTGGGAAAGAGCGACGTGGTGCAATAGTTAACAAGCTTGTCTTGTTAGACCAATTACGACTGAATAGTGAGGTCGATCCTCATTGGGAACTCCATACTTTCGGTCTTGTGCCACATCTAACCTACCTTTCCAAAATCACCTGTCAATGTTTTATTTTGCTCATATTCTTTCACACTCATTAACCGCTTATGTCTTAGTGGCTTTATTGCCTTCTTGAAGGTGAAATGATTAAAATAATTCTCTAGTTAAAGGTACTGAATCCACATCTTACAGCAGACCCTTATCTATTGATAACATGCAACTCAGTATAACCTGTCGCTTGTTACTTGGGTAGGAGAATGGGTCTGCAAATAGGGCCTATTATCGCAAGAAATGCCATGGAAGATTTGTAATAGTATTTCAGTAATCTGCTAGATTGTGTGATAATTTTATGTTATAGTTGTGCGTATCACTATTATTTGAGTTAAAGTACATAGTCTCTTTGTCTTCGTGCAAGAAGAAGAATCGAGACCACGCCGCATGACAAATGGCGTCGGAACTGAGATATCCAACCATGCGACCGCGTGGCACAACAGTAATTAAAGTTGCGTGAAAAACTAGCTGGGCGATATGATGAATGATCAGCCCTTTCTCCAGCCATATTTGGGACACGTTTACATGCAATTTTCACATAAATATATTCATTCTCGTGGCAGGAAAATGAAGTGTTTAAAACGCGAAATTCGGTGCAGTAGACAAAGGAAATCTTATATAGAATATTAACAGCAATACAATTAAATATTTCCTTTCAACACAAGTATAAACAATTGAGATTGTAGTTGTCCGAATGAAGTGCCCTCTTCATGACATCATTGTAAATTAACTTATTTTACTGTGTACTGAGTGACCACAACGTCCGTGAAAGTTTCGATCTGTTTTTTTTTTAATTAGTCATGAAATAAAATCCAATGGCAGCACTCTATAGACATTCCAAGCAACATTTTTTCATAAAAAACAGTTACTGTCATATAACGTTCAGAAATTTATGCCGACATTGGTAACGAATAGATACAACCTGACAAAAGATTGTGAAAGATTGTCTACTAAATGGAATTAAACAGAAAATCAGATTATATAACAGAATATAGAGTTTGGTGATGGCAAAAGTAGGAATTCACAAAAGTATGTCAAGACGATATTGGTAGGCACTTCGCAAAGGACGGCCAGTAATAACAGTTAACTTTAAAGCCTCATGTTATAAAGGATGCCTGATAAGTACATGTCGTGATGAAATGAGGAATAGTGCCAGTGAAGGTGACGTCAGGAAATTTATACCTCAAAAGCTGTTCAGGTCGGTCTCAGTTAGAAAGGAGTGATTTGCAAATCACAAATGATCCTCGGTAAGCATAGATGACGATGATTTGTGTCAGTGAATGAGACGTCAGGAAATTTAGTGCTCAAAAGCGGTTCAGGTCGGTTTCAGTTAGAAAGGTGACATTTGCAAACCATAAATGATCCCCGGTAAGCATAGATGACAATGATTTGTGTCCGTTGAATGTGACGTCAGGAAATTTAATGATCAAAAGCGGTTCAGGTCGGTCTCAGTTAGAAAGGTGACATTTGCAAATCATAAATGATCCTCGGTAAGCATAGATGACGATGATTTGTGTCCGTTGAATGTGACGTCAGGACATTTAATGATCAAAAGCGGTTCAGGTCGGTCTCAGTTAGAAAGGTGACATTTGCAAATCATAAATGATCCCCGGTAAGCATAGATGACGATGATTTGTGTCAGTGAATGTGACGTCAGGACATTTAATGATCAAAAGCGGTTCAGGTCGGTCTCAGTTAGAAAGGTGACATTTGCAAACCATAAATGATCCCCGGTAAGCATAGATGTCTATGATTTGTGTCAGTGAATGTGACGTCAGGACATTTAATGATCAAAAGCGGTTCAGGTCGGTCTCAGTTAGAAAGGTGACATTTGCAAATCATAAATGATCCTCGGTAAGCATAGATGACGATGATTTGTGTCCGTTGGATGTGACGTCAGGACATTTAATGATCAAAAGCGGTTCAGGTCGGTCTCAGTTAGAAAGGTGACATTTGCAAATCATAAATAATCCCCGGTAAGCATAGATGACGATGATTTGTGTCAGTGGATGTGACGTCAGGACATTTAATGATCAAAAGCGGTTCAGGCCGGTTTCAGTTAGAAAGGAGTCATTTGCAAATCATAAATGATCCCTGGTAAGCATAGACGGCGATGATTTATGTCAGTGAAGGTGACAACAAGAGATTTAATTCACAAAAGCCGTTCAGGCCGGTCTCAGTTAGAAAGGAGTCATTTGCAAATCATAAATGATCCCCCAGCAAGCATAGATGATGAATAGATGATTTGTGTCAGTGAATGTGACGTCAGGAAATTTTGTGCTCAAAAGCTGTTCAAGTCGGTCTCAGTTAGAAAGGAGTCACTTGCAAATCATAAATGATCAGCGGTAAGCATAGATGACAAATTGATGATTTGTGTCAGTGAATGTGACGTCAGGAAATTTAGTGATCAAAAACGGTTCAGGTCAGTCTCAGTCTGAAAAAGTCACTTGCAAATCATAAATGATCCCCGGTAAGTATAGATGAGGATTACATGATTTGTGTCAGTGAATGTGACATCAGATAATTTATTGCCCAAAAGCTGTTCAGGTCGGTCTCAGTTAGAAAGGAGTCATTTGCAAATCATAAATGCTCCCCGGTAAGTATAGATGATGAATTGATGATGTGTTTCAGTGAATGTGACATCAGAAAAGTTAGTGCTCAAAAAGGGTTCACGTCGGTCTCCGTTAGAAAGTAGTCATTTGTAAATCATAAATGATACCAGGTAAGCATAGATGATGAATTGATGACTTTTGTCAATGAATGTGACGTCAGGAAATGTAGTGCTCAAAAGCGGTTCAGGTCGATCTCAGTTAGAAAGGAGTCATTTGCAAATCAGAAACGATCCTCGGTAAGCATAGATGACAATGATTTGTGTCAGTGAATGTGACGTCAGGAAATTTATTGCTCAATAGTGGTCCAGGTCGGTCTCAGTTAGAAAGGAGTCATTTTCAAATCACAATCGATCCCCGGTAAGCATAGATGACGATGATTTGTGTCAGTGAATGTGACGATAGAAAATTTAGTGCTGAAAACGGTTCAGGTCTCTGTTAGAAAGGAGTCATTTGCAAATCACAAATGATCCTCGGTAAGCATAGATGACGATGATTTTTGTCAGTGAATGTGACGTCAGGAAAATAAGTGCTCAAAAACGGTTCAGGTCGGTCTCAGTTGTAAAGGAGTCATTTGCAAATCATAAATTATCCCCGATAAGCATAGATGACGAATTGATTATTTGTGTCAGTGAATATGACGTCAGGAAATTTAGTGCTCAATAGCGGTTCAGATCGGTCTCAGTTAGAGAAGTGTCATTTACAAATCATAAATTATCCCCGGTAAGCATAGATGACGAATTGATGATTTGTGTCAGAGAATGTGACGTCAGAAAATTTAGTGCTCAAAAACGGTTCATATCGGTCTCAGTTAGAAAGGAATCATTTGCAAGTCATAAATGATCCCCGGTAAACATAGATGACGATTATCTGTGTCAGTGAATGTGACGTCACGAATTTAGTGCTCGAAAGTGGGTCAGGTCTGTCTCATAGATCAAGTTGTTTCATAGATGACGAAATGGGACTTGTTTTGGAGAAAGTGGAGATGCCTGAAAGTGTTTCAGAATGTGATCAATTGGAAATGTGTCTCTGAAATATTCATATGTAAATTACCGCTCAAGTTACATCGACAATTTCACTGGATATTACAAATCTAATTCTAAATTTTGTGTTCGATTTTCAGCAGGTGATATGCACAAAATTCGTTCTTAAATAACTCGACACGTATTGATATGTAAAATCAACCTAAACTTAAACATTACTGTAGATTACTAAGAATGAAAAAGAATAAAAAAGAATGAGAAAAGTAAAAATGAGAAATGTATAATTTAAAAGATAAGAAGAATTAAAAATTTAAACGTAAGAACGAAAAATAAACCAAAAGTAATAATGAAAATAAGCAAAAATAATGAAAAATAAGCACAAAGTAAGAATGAAAAATAAACAAAAAATAAGAATGAGAAATGACAAGAAAAAAGTATGAATGAAACATCTGCCTATATTTCTGAGATGAGGTATTATGTACACTATATTTGGACTATTGTCCTCATCTTTGTCACCATATTTATTACAACGTTTCGGCCTGCGTACGCTCCGGCCTTCTTCAAGTGGTTGGAATGTCGAACTGACCCTTTATTTCATCAAGGACACATGGCACAGTGGATAAAGACGTTAGTTAGAAACCCGTGACAGGACCCAAATAGTGTGAGTTCAATACCCGGCTAAGGCAGTGTAGAACGTTCAGAGGGAAATTAACAGGAGATAACTGATAACTGACATCCATTAAACATGGCACGTGTAACTAGAACAGTCTACACCAGTGAGCGAAATAAAGGGTTCAGTTCAACATTCCAACCACCTGAAGAAGGCCGGAGCGTACAACGGCCGAAACGTTGAAATAAATATGGCGACAAAGATGAAGACAATAGTCCGAATAATGTAAATAATGAAGAATGAAACAGTACGAATAAATATCAATGAAAATATAAGAATGAAAAATATGAAAAAAGAAAGAATGAAAAATGACTACGGTAACAATTTCAAAGAAAAAATATAACGAATAAAAAAAGTATGAATGAAAAATACGGAAGAAGGAGAGAACTATTATTATTACCATTTGAGGAGAACAGATAGTAGACTTTGATTCCAGCCTGATGGCCAAGGAGTAGGGTAAAGCGTAACATGAGTGGGCACTGGCTGCTCGATCAATCAACGGCGAATGTTTCCTTATAAGGAAACGCCTAATATTATCATTAGCATTATTATCCTTAAAGGATAATAAGAGAATGAAATATTGAAATATTATCATAATAAAATACACATTTTCTTCCTAATGATTTTACAAGCATTATTTTGTCACTGGATTTCGCCTATATGAAGTGAGTATGAAATAACAAATTTTCCTATTTCTCCTAACTATACAGACCAAAATGATAAAATGCCGTCTCGTTTATAATTGTCTCGTGAGAGTTGCAAGAAAATCTCGTTTTGTATCGTCTTCGCCGGCGGAAGAATAGCGAAAATCCAAACAGCATCAAAGATTGGAATGACAGCGTAGTTGTCAAGGTGACCAATTTTTTCGATTGAACCGAACAAAGAAAGAAAAAAAGACGGAATTGGGTCAGCCAGAAAATAAAGATGAATGGCAGCATCTCAAGATAATTAATTGACAACCAATTTATTACTCTAGTTCAAAATTAATTGGAATTCATGACACATCAACAACTTCATGGGTGATAAATGCCTAGCTGAATTAAATAAATTTCTCTAACTAGAAGATTTGCTTTGTGCGAGAGAAAAGTAAAAATGCGACAAAAAGGAAGAATGGAGAAGAGAAATGTAAGAATGGAAAAAGAATTAACAAATGAGAAAAAGGAAAAGGCATTAAAAAATGTATGAATGAAAAATAAGAAATAAGTGAGAATGAAAAATAAGCAAAAAGTAAATATGACAAAAAAAAAAGTAGATGAAAAAGTAATAATGAAAAATATAAGAATGGAAAAGGAAAAAAGAAAAATGGTAAATAAGAAAAAGTAAGAATGAAAAAGAGAAAATAGCAAAAAGGACAACAAAAAAAATTTAAGAAAGAAAAAAAGAAAAAAATGAATGACAAAAAAGGAATGGCTGAATGAATAATAAGAAAAAAGTACGATTGAAAAATGACGAAAATGGAAAAGTAAGAATGCAAAGGTAAAAATAATTATGAAAAAGAAGAAAAAAGAAAGAATGAAAGAAGTTGAAAGTAAAAATAAGAAAAAAAGGAAAAATTAGGAATTAAAAAAATAGGAATAAAAAATAGAATTTAAAAATGTAAAAGTGAAAACTGAGAAAGAAAAGTTAAGAATGAAAAGGTTTTAATGAAAATTACGAAAATGTAAGAATAAAAAAGAATAAACTTAGAATAAAAAACCTGGCACGAATGTCGAATCATCTGACATTCCCACACTGATGCAGATACTTAAGACTCATCCTTTCAGGTTATGACACTGAGTTTGAGAAGTATGAGTGTGAGAGATTATGACACTGAATGTGAGAGATTATGACACTGAGTGTGAGAGGTTATAACACTGAGTTTGAGAAGTATGAGTGTGAGAGGTTATGACACTGAGTGTAAGAGATTATGACACTGGGTGTGAGAGGTTATGACACTGAGTGTGAGAGGTTATGACACTGAGTGTGAGAGGTGATACATTATGAGTGTGAGAGGTTATGACACTGAGTGTAGGAGGTTATGACTCTGTGTGAGAGATATGTATGAGAGGTATGTGTGGGAGATTATGACACTACGTGTGAGAGGTATGAGTGTGAAAGGTTATGACACTGAGTGTGAAAGCTTATGACACTGAGTGTGAGAGGTTATGACACTGAGTTTGACAAGTATGAGTGTGAGAGGTTATACCACTGAGTATGAGAGGTTATAACACTGAGTATGATAGTTTATGACACTCAGTGTGAGAGGTATGAGTGTGAGAGGTTATGACACTGTGTGTGAGAAGTATGAGTGAGAGATTATGACACTACGTTTGAGAGGTATGAGTGTGAGAGGTTATGACACTGTGTGTGAGAGGTATGAGCGTGAGAGGTTATGACACTGAGTGTGAAAAGTTATGACACTGAGTGTGAGAGGTTATGACAGTGACATTGAGTATGGGAGGTATGAGAAAAAGAAAACGCTATTAAGAAGAGAGAACAATAAAAGAACAGAAATTAAGACGACAGAAGACAACAACTGACATTGTGTTTAAATTTTTGAAGTTAAAAATTCACTGGAAAGCAAAAAGAAATGCAAAAAGAGGAAGTTCCACGAGCGAGAAATGTAATTGAAGAAACTATTAGCATAGAACTGTAAAATGATCACCTAACCGCCAATCTAGTATTGCGGTTAAGTCTAGGTACAATAGAGGAAAGGTCATCAGAACAATTACCATGAAAATATTTATTGTCAAAGGCACACGGCAGCTGCATTCCGGCGTTGGGAAAGTGACTGACGCTGAGATGCCAGGTCAGGACCAATCAGCCTACTCCTGAAGAGTCGTGTGCAATAGTCACAGAGGAGTGTGTGTTATGGACGCGGCTGGGCGATTTGGGCCCTCCTGACAGTAAGTCACATATCCTCTGCATTTTGGCGATTTTGACAAACGCTAAATTCACTAATGGTGTTTCAATATTCATTTTGTAACATTACGACACTGTATATCTTAATAACTATTGAGGATAAAAGACAATTTATATTTCCTGAAAGCTAATACAGGTTTTTACAGGTGTTCAGTATAAGCAACATGGGTTACACGACACACATCCAAACGATAATCCAATTCTTGTCAAACGCGACCAAACATAGCGTTGTCGATGGTTGCCAAGGCTTCAGTTATTCGCGTCTTCGGATCATCCACGTCTCTGGGAAGGGGAGGTATGTACACGAGGCCTTTCACACACCCTCAGAGGAATAGGTCACATGGCGTGAGGTCTGAAGACCTAGGTGGCTATCGCAGGACGCAAAATAACATCTCTTGAATGATATTACTGGATCTGAAAAGAAACAAAAACAAAACTAAATTTTATTTAATTAATTAAATTCAAAATAAAATAACAGAAGAAAGCTTGACAATTTCAGATTTTAAATGGTACCAGTTCAACCATACTACCACTTCTAGTTCATGATATAGGAGTTCTTAGAATGTGACATAGACTTTTGAAACACCCAGTATTATATATATATATATATATATATATATATATATATATA
This sequence comes from Acanthosepion esculentum, assembly GCA_964036315.1. Taxonomy (NCBI): domain Eukaryota; kingdom Metazoa; phylum Mollusca; class Cephalopoda; order Sepiida; family Sepiidae; genus Acanthosepion; species Acanthosepion esculentum. The sequence goes on along the minus strand of OZ038485.1, from coordinate 18,914,288 downwards.
TATATATATATATATATATATATGTAGAAATATAGTGTTAAGTTGTGCTATATTCATGGGATAAAGTGCTCAATATCAGAGATAGAGCTTATGTAAATATACATACACAGTGGATAATATATAGATTACCCACAATCCACCATTGACATATATATATAAATAACGAGTAATGTAAATAATGCAAGTAATCATAATACCTCATCTCAGAGACATAGAGGCCGAAACGTTGTGAATATGGCAATGAAGATGAGGGTAACAGTTCGAGTAATGTAAATAATGCAAGAAATCATAATACCTCATCTCAGATATATAGAGTCTGAAACGTTGTGAATATGGCAATAAAGATAAAGATTACAGTCCGAGTAATGTAAATAATGCAAGTAATCATAATAGCTTATATTAGAGATATAGAGGCCGAAACGTTGTGAGTATAGCAATGGAGATGAGGATAACAGCATTGTAAATAATGCAAGTAATCATAATACCCCATCTCAGAGATATAGAAAGATATCGAAGGCCGGATCGTACAACGGCCGAAACGTTTTGAATTTGGCAATGATGTGGATGACAGTCCGAGTAATGTAAATAATGCAAGTAATCATAATACCTCATCTCAGAGATATAGAAAGATATTGGACGCCGGATCGTACAACGGCCGAAACGTTTTGAATTTGGCAATGATGTGGATGACAGTCCGAGTAATGTAAATAATGCAAGTAATCATAATAGCTTATATTAGAGATATAGAGGCCGAAACGTTGTGAGTATAGCAATGGAGATGAGGATAACAGTCCGAGCATTGTAAATAATGCAAGTAATCATAATACCTCATCTCAGAGATATAGAAAGATATTGAAGGCCGGATCGTACAACGGCCTAAACGTTGTGAATTTGGCAATAAAGATGAGGATGACAGTCCAAGTAATGTAAATAATGCAAGTAATCATAATACCTCATCTCAGAGATATAGAAAGATATTGAAGGCCGGATCGTACAACGGCCGAAACGTTGTGAATTTGGCAATAAAGATGAGGATGACACTCCAAGTAATGTAAATAATGCAAGTAATCATAATACCTCATCTCAGAGATATAGAAAGATATTGAAGGCCGGATCGTACAACGGCCGAAACGTTGTGAATTTGGCAATAAAGATGAGGATGACAGTCCAAGTAATGTAAATAATGCAAGTAATCATAATACCTCATCTCAGAGATATAGAAAGATATTGAAGGCCGGATCGTACAACGGCCGAAACGTTGTGAATTTGGCAATAAAGATGAGGATGACAGTCCAAGTAATGTAAATAATGCAAGTAATCATAATACCTCATCTCAGAGATATAGAAAGATATTGAAGGCCGGATCGTACAACGGCCGAAACGTTGTGAATTTGGCAATAAAGATGAGGATGACAGTCCAAGTAATGTAAATAATGCAAGTAATCATAATACCTCATCTCAGAGATATAGAAAGATATTGAAGGCCGGATCGTACAACGGCCGAAACGTTGTGAATTTGGCAATAAAGATGAGGATGACAGTCCAAGTAATGTAAATAATGCAAGTAATCATAATACCTCATCTCAGAGATATAGAAAGATATTGAAGGCCGGATCGTACAACGGCCGAAACGTTGTGAATTTGGCAATAAAGATGAGGATGACAGTCCAAGTAATGTAAATAATGCAAGTAATCATAATACCTCATCTCAGAGATATAGAAAGATATTGAAGGCCGGATCGTACAACGGCCGAAACGTTGTGAATTTGGCAATAAAGATGAGGATGACAGTCCAAGTAATGTAAATAATGCAAGTAATCATAATACCTCATCTCAGAGATATAGAAAGATATTGAAGGCCGGATCATACAACGGCCGAAACGTTGTGAATTTGGCAATAAAGATGAGGATGACAGTCCAAGTAATGTAAATAATGCAAGTAATCATAATACCTCATCTCAGAGATATAGAAAGATATTGAAGGCCGGATCGTACAACGGCCGAAACGTTGTGAATTTGGCAATAAAGATGAGGATGACAGTCCAAGTAATGTAAATAATGCAAGTAATCATAATACCTCATCTCAGAGATATAGAAAGATATTGAAGGCCGGATCGTACAACGGCCGAAACGTTGTGAATTTGGCAATAAAGATGAGGATGACAGTCCAAGTAATGTAAATAATGCAAGTAATCATAATACCTCATCTCAGAGATATAGAAAGATATTGAAGGCCGGATCGTACAACGGCCGAAACGTTGTGAATTTGGCAATAAAGATGAGGATGACAGTCCAAGTAATGTAAATAATGCAAGTAATCATAATACCTCATCTCAGAGATATAGAAAGATATTGAAGGCCGGATCGTACAACGGCCGAAACGTTGTGAATTTGGCAATAAAGATGAGGATGACAGTCCAAGTAATGTAAATAATGCAAGTAATCATAATACCTCATCTCAGAGATATAGAAAGATATTGAAGGCCGGATCGTACAACGGCCGAAACGTTGTGAATTTGGCAATAAAGATGAGGATGACAGTCCAAGTAATGTAAATAATGCAAGTAATCATAATACCTCATCTCAGAGATATAGAAAGATATTGAAGGCCGGATCGTACAACGGCCGAAACGTTGTGAATTTGGCAAGAAAGATGAGGATGACAGTCCAAGTAATGTAAATAATGCAAGTAATCATAATACCTCATCTCAGAGATATAGAAAGATATTGAAGGCCGGATCGTACAACGGCCGAAACGTTGTGAATTTGGCAAGAAAGATGAGGATGACAGTCCAAGTAATGTAAATAATGCAAGTAATCATAATACCTCATCTCAGAGATATAGAAAGATATTGAAGGCCGGATCGTACAACGGCCGAAACGTTGTGAATTTGGCAATAAAGATGAGGATGACAGTCCAAGTAATGTAAATAATGCAAGTAATCATAATACCTCATCTCAGAGATATAGAAAGATATTGAAGGCCGGATCGTACAACGGCCGAAACGTTGTGAATTTGGCAATAAAGATGAGGATGACAGTCCAAGTAATGTAAATAATGCAAGTAATCATAATACCTCATCTCAGAGATATAGAAAGATATTGAAGGCCGGATCGTACAACGGCCGAAACGTTGTGAATTTGGCAATAAAGATGAGGATGACAGTCCAAGTAATGTAAATAATGCAAGTAATCATAATACCTCATCTCAGAGATATAGAAAGATATTGAAGGCCGGATCGTACAACGGCCGAAACGTTGTGAATTTGGCAATAAAGATGAGGATGACAATCCAAGTAATGTAAATAATGCAAGTAATCATAATACCTCATCTCAGAGATATAGAAAGATATTGAAGGCCGGATCGTACAACGGCCGAAACGTTGTGAATTTGGCAATAAAGATGAGGATGACAGTCCAAGTAATGTAAATAATGCAAGTAATCATAATACCTCATCTCAGAGATATAGAAAGATATTGAAGGCCGGATCGTACAACGGCCGAAACGTTGTGAATTTGGCAATAAAGATGAGGATGACAGTCCAAGTAATGTAAATAATGCAAGTAATCATAATACCTCATCTCAGAGATATAGAAAGATATTGAAGGCCGGATCGTACAACGGCCGAAACGTTGTGAATTTGGCAATAAAGATGAGGATGACAGTCCAAGTAATGTAAATAATGCAAGTAATCATAATACCTCATCTCAGAGATATAGAAAGATATTGAAGGCCGGATCGTACAACGGCCGAAACGTTGTGAATTTGGCAATAAAGATGAGGATGACAGTCCAAGTAATGTAAATAATGCAAGTAATCATAATACCTCATCTCAGAGATATAGAAAGATATTGAAGGCCGGATCGTACAACGGCCGAAACGTTGTGAATTTGGCAAGAAAGATGAGGATGACAGTCCAAGTAATGTAAATAATGCAAGTAATCATAATACCTCATCTCAGAGATATAGAAAGATATTGAAGGCCGGATCGTACAACGGCCGAAACGTTGTGAATTTGGCAATAAAGATGAGGATGACAGTCCAAGTAATGTAAATAATGCAAGTAATCATAATACCTCATCTCAGAGATATAGAAAGATATTGAAGGCCGGATCGTACAACGGCCGAAACGTTGTGAATTTGGCAATAAAGATGAGGATGACAGTCCAAGTAATGTAAATAATGCAAGTAATCATAATACCTCATCTCAGAGATATAGAAAGATATTGAAGGCCGGATCGTACAACGGCCGAAACGTTGTGAATTTGGCAATAAAGATGAGGATGACAGTCCAAGTAATGTAAATAATGCAAGTAATCATAATACCTCATCTCAGAGATATAGAAAGATATTGAAGGCCGGATCGTACAACGGCCGAAACGTTGTGAATTTGGCAATAAAGATGAGGATGACAGTCCAAGTAATGTAAATAATGCAAGTAATCATAATACCTCATCTCAGAGATATAGAAAGATATTGAAGGCCGGATCGTACAACGGCCGAAACGTTGTGAATTTGGAAATAAAGATGAGGATGACAGTCCAAGTAATGTAAATAATGCAAGTAATCATAATACCTCATCTCAGAGATATAGAAAGATATTGAAGGCCGGATCGTACAACGGCCGAAACGTTGTGAATTTGGCAATAAAGATGAGGATGACAGTCCAAGTAATGTAAATAATGCAAGTAATCATAATACCTCATCTCAGAGATATAGAAAGATATTGAAGGCCGGATCGTACAACGGCCGAAACGTTTTGAATTTGGCAATGATGTGTATGACAGTACGTGCAATGTAAATAATGCAAGTAATCATAATACCTCATCTCAGAGATATAGACAGATAGACTCCAATATACTTAAAAAATGATTTCAACATTAAATAACCCAACAGAAGTTGATATGTCTTCAAAACCATCAATCCAACTCTACCGGGTTTTGAGAATCATTGTATTATTACGCTAAAATAAAAATGAAAAGTCAATTCTAAGCAAGAAGTGAATTGCAAACTTGGATCACAAATTAGAAAATTCTGCAAAAGCACCTGTTTGCGATGTAATTGAATTAGTTATTTGATTATCGATCAACTGATAGAAAATCTAATTAATTTTTATTCTCCATAGTCACGGGTCCTCTGTGTCAAACTGGCTTTGTAGCGGACAAATCAAAACGTACAAATCTTGTTAGCAAAAGATACGAGAAAAACTAATGAATTTAAAATTACTTCTCCGCCATTTTTGACTTCAAATTAATTCTAAATTAGAAACTAATTTTTCAGTTCTCGGACAATTCTGTCTTATCTCGTCTTTGAAAATGTAGACAAAGAAACCATATTTCATCAATTTTCCGTTCTTAATTCAACGTTAAAGTCTAAATATCAATTGGACACGAATTGTTAAACCAAAGGTAAATTTAAATACGCACCAATCCTAATGAATTTTGTCAATTCTCATCTTTTAAAAATCCGTTCTTGCATAGAAGATAATAATAATAATAATAATAATAATAATAATAATAATAATAATAATAATAATACAAGGACCTTGAAATAGAAATCTCAAAAATGTGGCACATGGGAACATCAACAATCCCTGTTGTAGTTGGAGCCCTTGGACTGGTTGGAAAAGATACCAGTAGGCTGATTGAAGGGATCCCTGGAGGTCCATGCCTCAAAGAGATACAAAAAATTGTTCTGACAAGTACAGCCCACACTTTACGAAGGGCTTTATCTATGTAATTATATTTTTTTTTTATTTATTTTTTTTTTTGCAGTGGAAAGTGTCATGATGCCATTTCTAACCTTAGGTCCCTGGGCGGGGCCCGGAAAGAAATGTGTAAACGCCAGATATCAAAGGAAATAATAATAATAATAATAATAATAATAATAATAATAATAATAATAATAATAATAACAACAACAACAATAATAATAATAATAACAATAATAATAATTTTTGTCATCGGTACAGCCCACAGAAAAAATTATTCCCACAAGTACAGCTCACACCTTACGAAGGGCTTTATCTATGTAATATATGTGATTTTTTTTCAAAACTGCTCAGCGGAAAATGTCATGATGCCATTTCTGACCTTAGGTCTCTGGGCGGGACTTGGAAAGAAATGTGTATACAACAGAAATCAAAGAAAATATAATAATAATAATAATAATAATAATAATAATAATAATAATAATAATAATAATAATAATAAAGAATTAACGTAATTCTTCCAATATTTTTTAGACTTAAAGCAGAGCGCAAATTTAAGAAAAGAAAAGAAAAAAGAAAAGAAAAGACACTGTTTGACAGTGTTCAACAATATTCCGAGTTAATGCTTAAAAATTTTATAAAAAAGTATATAAAAATATAAAAAAATCTACAAAGGTCACTTGTCTTGAGAAAACGGTGGTCCTGGTAATGAACGCGCCAAAACGAAAGAAACGCAGCTCGCGTGAATGGCATGCAACTGAAACTAATTACTTCCTTATTGATATGGCAGTCCCTGCAGATTGCCATGTGTCTTTGAAGATCTTCAAAAAGCTATGAAAATACAAGGAGCTTGAAATCGAAATTTAAAAAATGTGGCACATGAGAATATCAACAACTATTGGAGCCCTCGGATTGATTGAAAAAGATTCCAAAAGATTCATTGAAGCGACTCCTGGAAGCCCATGTCATAAAGAAATACAAAAAAAAATTGTTCGCACGAGTACAGCCCTCACCTTACGAAGGGCTTTATCGATTTAAAATATGTGTGATTTTTTTTTTAAATTGTTCAATAGAAAAATGTCATGATGCCATTTCTGACCTTAGGTCTCTGGTCGGGACCCGGAAAGAAACAAGTACACACCAGAAATCAAAGAAAATAATAATAATAATAATAATAATAATAATAATAATAATAATAATAATAATAATAATAATAACTACTTTTAATGTAAATAATGTAAATAATTACAATACTTCATCTCAGAAATATAGACAGATCCTGAAGAAGGCCGGAGCGTACCACAGCCGAAATGTTGTGAATATAACAACAAAGATGAGGATAATAGTCCGAACAATGTAAATAGTGTAAATAATTACAATACCTCATCTCAGAAATATGAACAGATCTTGAGAAGGCCGGAGGGTACAACGACCGAAATGTTGTGAATATGACAACAAAGATGAGGATAATAGTCCGAACAATGTAAATAGTTCAAACAATTTTAATGAGTACTAGTGTTTGTGGTGCTATCTCTATATTTTTTCTTTTTCTTTTTTTCTTGTTTTTCTTAAACAGTGAAATGTGAAATTAATATCAAGCCCTACTAAAGAAAAAAATGTCTCCCGACAGGAATAGGAACAGACATCACTTGTTGGTGCTTCTAAAAATCTATATATGTGCTAGTTTTATTTTCGTGTCTGAAACGTAAACGCTCGTTACTTAAATAGGTAACTTGAACTTCGCTTTGTCGAGATGGTCTCCTGTGGCCAAATTGGTAACGGGACTCTTCCGCTGTAGGAGTGGTTTCCCTCGTGAAAACAACGGACGCAGATTCGATTTATTTCGGGAACCATGTTTCTGTTTCGTGGGACTTCTCGGTATAAATCTTCAAGATCAGATAATGTTCACAGTTGTGAATTTAGTTTTTCGGAAAAAAAAAATATCACGTATACTAGAGTCAATACCTTTACATGTAGTCAAGAGTAATATGCATGCTACTTTTTTTAGTAAACCAACAACAAAAAAGTTGTTATATTATGAGACATTCTTTAGAATCAAACTCAGAAGTAAGCCAGAAAAAGAGTTGAACACATTGTTGTTAGTTTGGTTCTCGCTTGGACATACAAGTATATCGCGTCTTGGACAGAGAAATCCGCAAGCCAATTTCAAATCTCAAGATCGTTACATTCGCTTTCACAAAAATAGGCTGCGAAAAGATCTCTTCACCACGCCAGCTATGGGATAAATAGTGTGGCAGACCGGGCCATCTAGTCACGTTTGACAACCAGCCTAGGAGAAGAAAAACTCTGAATTGCAAATAATGCGTTGTGGTGAGATAGTGTTTCTAGAAAAAGAAATCCAGCCACCTGAAGCTTGAAAAAGATGGTTAGATATCATGCCTGTAAAATGAAAACAAAAACGCGATAGATTTCAACAGTTATGGGTGATCCAACTACAGAGGGATTATTCTGTTGGGACTAATGGATATTGGGTCCAAGGAAATTAAAGAATAAGGAAATGTTCATCGCTTGTGAGGACCCGGTCAGGATGGTCTATACATCCACTATCGATTCGCCCTTCCGTTTGCTCTTGTTGTTTAAAGAGGAGATCACATGGTGTCCTTATTTGCTAATTCAGAGAGACGAGAGATCCACAGTGATTATCTTCAGGTCAGTTGCAAAAAGAAATGCGGCTGGTTCTCAAAAATTAGCGTCCTCGTGAAAATGTAAAATAATTTAAATATGCAAATTCACTGTCTCCCCCACCACACACACACTCTGAATAAAAAGCTTCTCCGCACTTTGGCAACGCGTCTATCATACTGTACGTTTTATCTGTGTATATTTCTGAGATGAGGTGTTGTAATTATTTATACTTTTTACATTGTTCGGACTATTGTCCTGATCTTTTTTGCCATATTCACGACGTTTCGGCCATTGTACGCTCCAGCCTTCTTCAGGATCTGTCTATATTTCTGAGATGAGGTGTTGTAATTATTTGTACTATTTACATTGTTCGGACTATTGTCCTCATCTTTTCTGCCATATTCACGACGTTTCGGCCATTGTACGCTCCAGCCTTCTTCAGGATCTGTCTATATTTCTGAGATGAAGTGTTGTAATTATTTGTACTATTTACATTGTTCGGACTATTGTCCTCATCTTTTCTGCCATATTCACGACGTTTCGGCCATTGTACGCTCCAGCCTTCTTCAGGATCTGTCTATATTTCTGAGATGAAGTGTTGTAATTATTTGTACTATTTACATTGTTCGGACTATTGTCCTCATCTTTTCTGCCATATTCACAACGTTTCGGCCGTTGTACGCTCCAGCCTTCTTCAGGTACGTTTTACTTAAATCAGCTACTTCTTCGTTTTCTTCTTCTATGTGAAGTGTCTTTTCGGTGCGTGAGCGATCATGGCTCTTCACAATTTCCTGTCCTTTGTAGCTCTTAGGAATATTTGTCTTTTTGCTATCTCCCCTAGTCCCTGTTCTGCCAAGCATTTACACAATTCTCGTTGGCTAGGTTATGCTCTGTTTTACTCTGTCCCTCTTCCCTTCAATATGTCCTGGGGGTGTCAAATTTTCCAAGCTCTCTTTCTTCATTACCTGTAATTTCTGATTTTATGTATAAGCGTCCTTTATGCTTCTCTTTTCCTTAAAACTTCCTCGTTGCTCACATGTTCTGTCCATGATATTCTCAGCATCCTTCTGTAGAACCATATTTCTGCTGCCTCAAGTCTCTTCATCTGATTGTATGTCATATAGATAGGCTGATATTACAAGTTCAGTCCTCTTTTCTTTGTTTCTAATGATTCTTTCTGTTTCTTAACCCTTTGAGCCTTGCGTTCCTGAACAATTTTAACCCTTCTGCCCGAGTCAAAATTCGCAAATAATTGGTATGTAACGTTTCACGGTAGATATAAAATAGTTACAACTGCTTATCCACCGTTCAACCGGTAGTTGGGGTTTAAGCCATTTTTTTCACTACCACTGTTCAACCGGTGGCTGGGCATTACGTCATTTTTCTCTACCACCGTTCAACCGGTGGCTGGGCATTAAGTCATTTTTCTCTATCACTGTTCAACCGATGGCTATGCATTACGTCATTTTTCTCTACCGCCGATAAAGCGGTGG
>OZ038485.1:18849438-18899438 GCA_964036315.1 Acanthosepion esculentum | reverse complement strand
TCAAGACAAAAAGAAATGTATTCACAAACTACGAATGGTGTTAACACACAAAAGAGGATACAGACAAGCGATCTCAGCGTTCTGAATTCAATACAAGAAAGAATAGAAAAATGGCGGATGAGACCGGGAAGTAACCTATCTTTTTGGCTAGGAAGAAATCCCAGCATGCATCTGGATGTTTTGTCTATAGATTTGAGGAGGAGGAAGATGTTTACCGTATTGTAACAAAAAAGCATCTAAAAATATGTATCGTTCTACACTTGCAAATAAGTAACTGTGGTGCTTTTCGTAATTTTTACAAAATTAAGTAATCTTGTTAAAAAGATTCGTAATTTTCTGGCAATTTTGCAGAAAGACACTTCATTGGCTATACTAAATATATGCCGAAAATCAGTATTATAGATCGAGTAATTTTCGAGTTAATACAAATTTAACATTCTAAGAAATGCAACTGATCGGGAAGATAAATAAAAACACAAAAATAAAGAGTTTATTTACGGTCAACCAAAGATGGCCACCGGGTAATAGGACGCTCTATCAACCAAAATTTTTAACATGCAAATTATGAACAAATATTTTTTTTTTAAATAACAATATTATTACCATTTGCATTATTTACATTGTTCGAACTATTGTCCTCATCTTTATTGTCAGTTTCACGACGTTTCAGCCTTTGCACACTCCGGCCTTCTTCAGGTGATGTACGTTGGAATTACTTCAACTAACGCTTTTATCTACTTTTATCCATGTACCCCAAGGTCAAAAACTCAGAGAGTTGAGTTACTAAAGGGAATTATCTGAAACCTAAGATATCCAGAAAAGGCAAATTTCTACGTATATCCCCTGAAGAAGACCGGTGCGTACAACTGACGAAACGTCGTGAATATGGCAATAAAGATAAGTCCGAACAATGTAAATACTGTAAATAGTTGCAATACCTAATCTCAGAAATATAGACAGATCCTGTAGAAGGCCGGAGCTTATAACGACCAAAACGTCGTGAATGTGGCAATAAAGATGAGGACAATAGTCCGAACAATGTAAATAGTCTAAATAGTTACAATACCTCATCTTAGAAATATAGACAGTGTATTCCCACAAAAATAACAATTTGGGGATTCAGTGAGTAAGTGTGTGTGTGTGTGTGTGTGTGTGTGTGTGTGTGTGTGTGTGTGTGTGTGTGTGTGTGTGTGTGTGTGCTTGACGATTGTTGCAAAATTATTTACATGTTGAGCAGCAGCTGTTCAAGGAAGAGAAAAAGGGAAAAATAGAAAGGTTATTGAAAACGCGCTGCTTTTTTTATCCATAACACGTGATCGTAATCACGGGATTACATGCCAGGGGGAGGTAATCTACTTCCGGTACATATGCACCCGTTTATTTTATTTATTTATTTATTTATTTGTGTGTTTTCGTTCCTAAACTAACCCCCAACACACACACACAGACTACAAGTGACTGAGCAATCAATGATTACAATTTGCATAGGTTTTGAACATTTTCTGACCATGGCACCTCCCTACCACTTCTGGTAGATACTGTTTGATAAGGGTCGGTTTTGTTGTGTCGGTATCATCTCAAGCGTTGTAGATTGCTGTTATTGTTATTTAGATATTGCCAAGGCTGTACGTACTCCCCCCCCCAAACCTCTCGACCGAAAGGAAGCCTGATTGGAGGCCACGCGAAGTGTTCTGCGACCCTCGCTATGTTATCAACATTTATATTTATTTACATTTATTTAACAAAAATATTATGTGTTCTAAATAACCATAATTAGCAGTGGGGACCAGGGCCGGTGCATACTAACCTTGAACACCCCACCCCACCCCCCGACAGGTGGAAGTCTGACTGGAGACCCCCCGGGCAGTACTTTGTGACCCTCACTATCTTATCAACATTTACTTTTTTCTACTTACATTTATATTCGTTCGTTTATTTGTTCGTTCGGCATCCGTCCGTCTCGGCAGACGATGGATTAGTGTCGTAAGTTCTAGGCGATGGAGTTACATCGCCTCTGGTGACTGTGTAGTCCCACTCTGGAGCGGCAGTCTCTCAGGCACTTGGCGCATATGAAGCAGGATGACACGGAGACGGAGGCTGTCCTTGTTTTTTCTCCTGGCTCTCTTTGCTGCCTGCTGATCTTCCCACACGGCTTCTGCAGCCGTGACGCCGTCTCTGACTGCGGCTCTCCAAAGCTGACGGTTGTCAGCCGCGGCTTCCCAGGTGTTGGGGGTCGATGTCGGCCAGCTTCATGTCTCGTTTGCAGACATCCTTGAAGCGGAGCTGAGGTCTTCCAGTTGGGCGGGACCCCCCACACAGCTCTCCGTACGGGATGACTTTTGGGATGCGGCCGGTACCCATGCGGCGTACGTGCCCCAGCCATCTGAGACGTCTTTGGCCGAGTATATATACGTTACAATTTAAACTAAGCACAACTGACCTTTAAAGGATAAACAATTTTTCGCGGAGTCTCACGTCATTCTGGGGTCTTTTTTAAAAATTATTTTGTCCAAATCCGTGAATTTTCTTTATGCTAAAATTCTTTTGCTCATCCATAATGTTCAATGTGTTAAATTATTCAACTTTTTAACAAGAAAAATCTTAAGCTGATGCTAAAAATTGCTGCAAAACATTGTCGATTTATTTATGGATGGACTGATCTGTCATTGTATGTAGATACATTGTGTGTGTTTTTTAATCAGTATCACCCCATGCAAGGCAGTAAAGCCACTAAGACACAAAGGGTTACAAGGTGTGGTTCAATTAGGAACAGAAATGTTAATAATGAACGGGAAGAGGAAGGAGTAATCAGGAGGACATTAGATAGCGATTGACATTGCATTTACATTTTTGAAGATTGAGGTTGGCTGTAAAACATGGAGCCGGAATGAAGTTCCACAAGCGAGAACTGCGAGAAAAGAAACTGTTAGCATAGAATTTACGGTTACATCAAGCCAGCTCAACTGTAAATTGATGAGATCTCGACGCCACTCTAGTACTGCGCTTAAATTCAAAAAGTCTAGGTACCATAGCGAGGAGCTCATCCGAACAAATACCATGAAAGTATTTATAGAAAAGACACAGGGAGGCAGCCTTACTGCGGTGGGAAAGTGGCTGAAGCCGAGCTGCCAGTTCAGGACCAGTAATATTGCTGATTCTTCTTTGGATTTTATCGAAGAGCGCAAAGTAAATAGAATGGACACCGGGCCATATGTGGCAGCAATATTCTAAGCAACGACGATATTTATTTATCAGTTTTTCTAGTAGAATTGTTCACCTATTTTGCATATGATCCATTATTGTAAAGAATTAAGTTACAATAAAATTTGTATTTAATATAAATACAACCTTATGAAAATTGCTCTGTCGCAGAATGAAGGGTCGCATATTATAGATTGGGGGCATATCATAGATACGGGGTGCATGAAAGAGGAGGGCGAGATTTAAGTCTGTTCATGGAAATGTCCAGAATGAGCATTCGCAGAATGGTAAAATATATTTTTTCTCTCTTGTGTACTGGGTAAGGTCCTTCATAACATGGTGCTAAAGTTTTGTTTTTTTTCACGGCATCGTTGTAAATAAAAAATATACTCACAATTTCCCAGATCTTTTGGAATGTATATTTGTGTAGTTACTTGTGTGGTGACATTGTTATTATTATAAATGAAAATAAAATATAAAGTAATTATGAAAATTATAAATAAAATAAAATTTAAACTCCGTTTAAAATAAATAAATTTAAATAAATAAAAATAATAAAATTACTCCAGGGTATGCAACGGGCACTCTTCCTACCGGAAATACGAACATCCCGCCAAGAGACGTGAGATTCAATCTCTTTGCCTAGAACTGTCGGGATGACAACACGTGTTTAAAAACACTCCGTGATAGGACCTGTGATATTACGGAGTGACTTACTCCCTTCTATAACATGGATTTTAACACGATTGTAATGTAAAACACACACACTAATACACACAATAAATAAAATCGTATGAAATTACCATACAATTTACCATTTTTTATTGTAATTTTGTACGTTTGTTTGTTCTGTTTTTCCTCGTGAACCCAAGCCCAAACTTATGACCACACGGTGTGAGCAAATATACGTCCACACTTGTCTTGTTGGTGTGAATTGCATCTGCGACATTTTTGTTTTAACGCCTGAATAAATATTGTCATGAGTATGAGATTTGAGTTACTACTAAAAAAAACTGTCCAGGAAGAATTAAAGCTGATCCATAAATATTTCTGCTAGAGAACATTCTAGGCTATAATTAAAAGTGTTTTTTATATAGACTACATTGTGGTGAACAATTACGTAGAAGTAAGCGAGTGGCTTGCATCTGGTGTAAAGGAAAATAAGTTCCTTACCTCAATACATGACACGTAGCAGCGACGTCTGTTCCTTGAAAATGGCATGAATCTCCCCCTACCCTGTAGATTATTCCGAAAATGTATGATTCTGTAACGTTGGCTTTTATACAGCTTAGCGTGGTTCGAACAATGGCAATTCGCGTGCTGATTGGTCGGACTGGAGAATGATATTTGACGGTGTGACTGAAGATGAAGTGAAGAACTCCAACTGGTCAGTTGGCCGTGGTGTTGGCATAATAAAAGAAGCAGTGAGAAGGGGGGATTTTTTACGTTGGTGACGTATGCGTGTATTCAAAAATGGCGTATTGAGAAGGAACATTCGATGTTGTACGAGCGGCGTCAGAGGAATGTAACCTCATTTAACTGCAAACATTAACAAATTGTCTGCCCAGTCATTTTGGTTGTTTCTGGTGGTTTGTGCAGCTCTTTAATTGTCGATACCGTTTGAACATGAATGATATGCTGTTATCTATATGTGTTGAATCGCAAGCAATATTATGAATTCTTTGAAAAGCCTGATTAGAAATGAGGGTCACGATCTGTGGTGATTATAGAAGGAACACTGTGGGGGCCACAGATCTAAACATATCTTCGCTATAATTTTAACACTTGTATTTTCGGTAAAATATTCAGCTGGCCATCGAGAATATCAATCTAAAAGTGTGGACCGACAGGGTCGATATGCTATTTAGTATACCTTGCACCTGGATTACTAAATGTACCAATTGGTGTCTTAGTATGCATGATAACCTTATTTCAGTATCTGTCTATATTTCTGAGATGAGGTATTATGTACACTATTTACATTATTCGGACTATTGTCCTCATCTTTGTCGCCATATTTATTACAACGTTCCGGCCTTCTTCAGGTGGTTGGAATGTTGAACTGAACACTTTATTTCGCTCACTGAGGTAGACTGTTCTAGTTCCACGTGCCATGTTTAATGGATGTCAGTTATCAGTTATCTACTGTTAATTCCCCTCTCCAAGTTCTCCACTACCTTAACCGGGTATTGAACTCACACTCTTTGGGTCCTGTCACTGGATCTAACCAACGCCTTTATCCACTGTGCCATGATACCATGTAAAAAAAAAAAAGTATTCAAGAATAATTTAATTCATTTGTGAATAAGTCCTGAAAGATTCATTAAAATCTGACAATACTTTTATTTTTGCAAGAATTTTTTTCACCGGGTAAAAAAAGGCGCTAAAACACTAATAGTAAAAATATTATGTCGACCGCTAAACAATAAAATTTAATAAAATAATAAAAAGTATTTTGGTCTTTCCTTTTAATAATAACATAAATATTTTTACGTTAAAACATAGTTTTTCTTTTTATTAAGTTTGTGGGCTTTTTTCATCAGCGAAAAGGTGGCGGTACCTAATTAATTGTCGTTTGTTTTAAAATCCATATTTTTGCGGGGGTGAGGGCTGGACTGGCATAAGTCCGCCAATATTGTTTGTGCGACACATGTTCCAGGAGATGTTAAACACTTACTGAAAAAACATCAACATCTCACAACCAAAGGGGTCATTCCCGCAACAGATTATTCAAGGGTGTATCACGAAATATTTTTATCACTAAAAGGAGCAGGTAACTCTGTCAACTGAAGTGACGTCCCTTGTATTACTGTATTCATTGTGCTTTCATATGTTCGTTTACTATAGGCTTATAGCTGAAATCTGCTAAGTCTGTGACGAATCCTTGTACTTGGTAGGGTATTAACTGCATTGTTGGGTCCAGAGGCGTATATTGATCTGTGTGTGTGTGTGTGTGTGTGTGTGTGTGTGTGTGTGTGTGCGTGCGTGCGTGCGTGCGTGCGTGCGTGCGTGCGTGTGTGTGACTTTGAAACAGAAACGTTCTTTCGAATGAATCATTTTGCCAGAGAAGAATGAGTTAATAAGTCCGACGAATCTTCTCAGCTGTCGAACTGACTTTGGTGCTGAGAAGTTTGCAGATGCATTCAATTATCTTGGATGGGTGAAATACTTTCTCCAGAGGTTTGTAGGAATCCTTCTACTCGGTTTTTCGTTGAATGTTAAAATTTGGAGTGTCGGGCTTCGAACATTAACAAAATATCGTTACAGAGTCGCTCGTAATTTGACCATCTAAAATAATCACACACTTTTCATTGAAGGAATAAAATTCAGTAGAAAAGACAACATAGTTTCAACAAATAAACATTAATTTAATATATCGACAAGAATACAAACAGTTGGTGATAGATTGGAAAGTAATGTCTTTTTGTTTGGGTTGATAAAGTTCTGAAATAAAATATAAATTCTCTTTGTGTACGTATGTGAGAAACAATAAAATGTTGTGATGTGTGTGTTTGTATGAAAAAGTCAACGTGTGTGTGCGTGATTCATAGTAAAAGCGGATACGAGAGATAGGAATTGTTTCTTACTGTTGGCGGTGTTGCCGTAGCCTGGAGTTTGTCAACGCTGTCGCTTTTGAGGTCATAAAGATCATCCGCGAGGGTTGTGTAGAGTTTGGTGACAGTCGCGTGTGTCCCTGTTTGGGAACAGATTTTCTATGTTTTTATACACTTTTTCCGAACAAAATCGGTTCCAGAATTAAATTATTTATTTATTCCTAATTGGCACTGGAGGGACACGTGGTATGTCTTCTACTACGTCCGCACGATATTTGGTCGGTATCTACCTAAAAATAATGATGACTAATACAACAAATATTCTGATTTGTAATCTATGATTTTAAGTGTTTTCTTGAATGTGATTGGTTTATAAATATTGTATTTGATATTTTAGTGGACACGACAGGTTGTGTAACTTAAGAAACTTAGTTGTTTAACACCCAAAATACATATCACAGCGTTTGTTCTCAGCCCATTCTGAGTTAATATAGTAAATGTTTCGTAATGATACTTCAAATGCCTTCAGTGCTACTCAAAGTGGTGGTCCACAGACCGATGCTGGTACACGAACCATCAGTTACCGGTACGCGGCCAGTGTCCAGGCCATGCTAAGGAATCATTTGTAAAGATTAAGGTTATATAATTTTTGTTTTTGTGTTAATAAACTGCTTATTTTTTTTATTACTTTTTATATAGTGCAGTGCTACTCAAAGACCGGTGCTGGCACACAGACTACCAGCTACTGGTACGCAGCCAGTGTCCATACCATTCTAAGGAATCATTTGATGCTTAATATTTTTGTTACCTTTTATATGTTTTGATATTGAATTATTTTTTGCAAAATAAAAAGAAGATAAAAAAATATCTAAATTCCAACCCAAGAAAAATTATTCAGCCTATGTATCAACGACTTAAATCTTCCTCCGTATAATTCGACCAAATATGAAAACCTGGGGGATATTGTTATGAATAATCAAGAGTGGTCTCTCCTTGTTTTGTTACTCTCCTCTTTGAGAGAGAGCTATTTGTGTTTACTGGGACTATAAAATGACACTGTACGTGAACTTTGTATTCTCAGTTGAATGAATCTTTCTTAAAGCCTATACCTGCGTACTTTACAGATATATTCTTCTTTATATACCGTGTCCCCCTCAAGACGAAGGTGGCCATGCCTCTCCATAACTTCCTGTTATGTAGTCGGAAAATTAACTACAGATGTGTCAAATGAAATTACTGATTGCTAGAAATTATACCTGAGAATCAGCCCCGTGACACACTGAAAGAGAACATTATGAATCGAACAGTGATTCATAACGTATATAAATGTAGGTAGAAAAAGTAAATATTGGTGAAATAGTGAGGGTCACAAATCACCGCTCGGGATCTCTTGTCAGACTTCCACCTGTCGGGAGGTGGGGGGGTTTCAAGGTTAGTATGCACCGGCCATGGTCCCCACTGCTAATTATGGTTATTTAGAAATCATCATATTTTTGCTAAATAAATGTAAATAAATTATAAGTTGTCGTACCCTGTCAGAACGGAGGTGCTCACTTCGACATCCACAGCCCACATGAGAAAAACCAGATCTTAATTTCGTCCGGAAAGCATCCACTTCTGGAATATCGTCCAAAACTATCAGGATCATAAAACATCTTTTCTGGCCAATCAGTTTGGTTTGGTTTGGTTTGGTTTACGGCATATCAACCTCAATGGGTTATTTAATGCCGACAAAATTTCTATTGCTGGTAATGTGTTTTTCTTCAAATATCTATTTCTGGGAATATCTTCCCTTGAAGAAATCGAAACCTGGTCATATTTTTTTCAAAGAATGAATAGCTGTTTGTATTGCTGGTATTTTTTTGTTAAGTATTGCTGATAATAATTTTTCCTTCAAAAATTATTGCTAGCAATAATCTTTTTTTATATTGCAAAGTATTTCTGGTATTAAAACCTATTTTTACACAAGTTTGGATGTTAACCATTTGCCCACAGCTGGGACCCCAACAGGTGCCACCACCCCGGGTCAGGGCGGACCCGGGAACATCAGCAACCAAGAGGCGGTTTCACGATCCTCAAAACCTCCTGATCAGAGGCCCCGCCGCCGGACGAAGTTCACCGTCTCACCCAGGACGCGGATGTAGTTCATCGTCTTACCCAGGTCGCGGATGTAGTTTATTGTCTTACCCAGGACGCGGGTGTACTTTACCGTCTTACCCAGTCAATCAGTGAAAGCCCACACGTTTATTTTATTATAGTAGCCTTTCCTGGACCACTGGTTTACAATAAAGCCAACGCCGTTTCCCGCCAGGAAGATTGATTCTACCAGGCTGGCATTAGCGGTGGAACCCACGGCAGGCAAGCTTAACCGAGGTTATCAGAATTAGGATGAAAATTCTTATTATGTGGTTCATTAGGCTGATTGTCCGATGGAATTGACATTTGTTTGCATCGAGTTTCATAGGCAGTGCTATGAAAATGCATCTATTTAGGTCTTCCGGTATATCGCCACTGTTGTATATTTTATTTATTGTGTTTTTAACCTTGTCAGTGCCGAAATCCCCTAAGATTGCCAGCATCTCTATTACAATTCCATCTGGCCCTGCTGCTTTGTTTCTGTTCAATTTGGCCAATGCGGATTTCACTTCAGATTTGAATATTTCTGACCCTTCCATATTTAGGTATATTGTTAGTTGCTCAAAATATGTTGCTTCTTTCTCTAATATCAGTGTCCCATTCTTGGATTGTATGAATCCCGTTGATGAGTATTTTTTGACATTTTAGTTCTCTTATCTTTTATGTACGAGGCTCAGTCAATAAATAAGGTGATTTTTTCGGTATAAGGACTTCTAATACAGATAGGAGCTTACTTTTTTTTCAACGTAGTCTCCCAGCACTGCCACACACTTTCCCCATCTGTTCACAAGCTTCCGTATTCCCTCAGCGTCAAAATCTTTGGACTGATGTCTCAGCCAGTCGCTCACAACACTTTTGACTACATCGTCACTTTTAAAATTCGTGCCTCTCGTTAACGCTTTCAAGGGACCAAACAGGTGAATGTCTGAAGGGGCAAGGTCTGGTCTGTAAGGGGGATGAGGGAGCAGTTCCCAGTCCAGCTCGTTGATGGTCTGCACCGTTTGGGCTGGTGTGCTGTTTGTGCTCTACAGTAAGCATCTTTGGTAACCACCGGCAGCTGACCTTGTGTGCTGTTCCAACAGATAAGCTCAAAGTCCTTGCAATGTCATCCACTGTCACCCTTCTGTCAGACTGAATGAGGTCATTGACTGATTCGGTCACCTCAGGAGACT
This sequence comes from Acanthosepion esculentum, assembly GCA_964036315.1. Taxonomy (NCBI): domain Eukaryota; kingdom Metazoa; phylum Mollusca; class Cephalopoda; order Sepiida; family Sepiidae; genus Acanthosepion; species Acanthosepion esculentum. The sequence continues at coordinate 18,889,375 of OZ038485.1, read as the reverse complement.
TCACTTCTGTAAGCTTCTCAGGCCTGTCTTCATCCTCAACACTGCTCCGTCCTTCTTTAAAGAATTTAGCCCACTTGTAGACATTTTTGGGGCTGAAACATGTGGCACCATACATAGTTGCATTCTCCTATGAATTTCAACTGGTTTGCACCCTTCAGCAACCAAAAACTTGATAACTGACCGCTGTTCAATCCTGGAGCATGCTTCTTGGTCGGCCATCTTTGTTAATCGCAAAAACTCTGAAAGTTTTTTTTTAATCTGCAGAGGAAATTAAATCTATGTGAAAAAGAAGTAAAAGAAAAAATTTTTTTTAAAGTAAGCTTCTATCTGTATTAGAAGTCCTTATACCGAAAAATTCACCTTATTTATTGAATGACCCTCGTATATTCTGCTTTATGTGTGATACTTATTCTTTTGGGTCATTTTTCGTTGAGCCATTCCTCTGTACACGTTATGTATTTGTTCCTGAGTTCTTTGCACAGCGTCCTATATTCTGTACCGTATCTTGGCATTGTTTTTCTCTCCTTTTCATCATGTCGATAATTTCGTCTGTCATCCTTTCTTTTCTTTTTCTTTGTTTATTTTTCTTTGGGATAATCTAGATTAAGGATGTCACTAAATTTTCTCTTAATGTGTCCCACTTCGAGTTTTCATTCTCCTTTTGTCTTTTTTGTATTTAATTCCAACATTGTCCATAGATTTATCCTTCACATTCGAATCATTCAGGAGTCTGTCGTATTGCAATTTGTTCTGCCTTGTCTCTCTTCAATATGTAGTTTCACGCGAAGTTTACAAATTTTGGGGAAGTGGTCACTCTCACATTCGCCACCTGGGCATGATCTTTCGCCATTGGACCCATTTTCTCCGCGTTCATTGCGAGTTCATAGTCTGAATTTGGTAAGGCGATTTTCGGCCCACAGAACTTTTTCAGAATGCGATATCTATCTGACTTTTTAGTATATTAAAGATGGAGGAACCTCAACCCCATAGAAAACTTATGGAGCATTATAAAGTACAGGTTCTCGAAAAGCAGTTGAGCAAAAAAATAGGATTTGATTGTAAATTTCATATCCGAATGGAATTCAATGCTTGGAGATGAGATTTGCCAGAACCTAATCAAGTCAATGCCAAAAAGGGTTGAAAAGGTTATTCAAAATAAAGGAGGACCCATAGATTATTAAATATTTCGAACTATATTACCTATTATAAATAAATTATACCTCTATTATTCTTTATTTAAAGCTGTTCGGTTATGTTTCTATTGATTACTAGTTGCAGGAAATAAGTGAGTCACTTTTATTGCACAGTGTTTTTCCCTAAATCTCATTTATATCCAAAATTATAATTATCAATCGAATACTTTAGGGTGAGTAAACTTTTTACTAGGTGGTCGGGAAGGGGTCTTTATATTAGTAAGATTAAAAATTAGTTTGACCCCGAAATCAATAAAAAAACAAATTTTTAAGTAAAATAAATAAGGTGAGTCACTTTTATCGAACACCACCGTATTTTGCCTCTTGGAAATATCTAACTTAGTCTATTTGCTTGGAATTAGAATTTAAATGAAAGCCCCAAGGAATTCTTTTCATTTTTAAAAATGCATTTTAAACCATAAATATCGCTTTCCTTTGAAATCACTATGTATAACTGTATATCATTTTGTTTGCTGAAGTTTACATAACTTCATATATTAGTCAATACGCAGTTTTGTCCCTTGTTTCCAGCCAGCATAAAAATGAATTCCGAAATCAACCGAAGTAGGCTACTTTAGCGAATCGGCTGAATCCGTATACACCCCGTGAAAGATAGATTTATTTTAAATTAACATCCATTCATTATTAAAGGGTTACCTTTTTCATCGATTTGATTTTGAACAATGTTTTAACCTGAATGAAAAAGAAAATAAAAATGACTAAAAATTTGTATTATTCTTTCTTTATCGAAGTTTCACTTTTTTACAGTAAATAGCTAAATTTTAACATCGACCTACCGGCCGGGAGTTAGCCTTGAGCTCCTGTAATCTGTTTTTCAGAGGCCGGGTGTGTCCGTCGTGCTGTGTTCTGTGGTAACGACTTTCCCCCGGGTGAATGTCACGGTACCGGCTCGAGGCCCGAAAGCTCCGCCAATAAACTTATGCACGAAAACAAGAGGGAAATTCCTTGTTCTGCCTGTGAAATGGGTGGTGTTGCAAGTTAACGAGCGGACGCAGACGGATCGAATTGATGAAACGGAACCAGCGTGGCCCACACCTTTTTTTTTCTATTTATTAAAACATCACTTTGAGTAACTCATGTCTAGCAATATCACTTTCTGTGCGTGCGTGCGTGTGTGTGTGTGCGTGCGTGCGTGCGTGCGTGCGTGCGTGTGTGTGTGTGTGTGTGTGTGTGTGCGTGCGTGTGTGTGTGCGTTTGTTCGCGTTTAAGTACCACCAAAGTCATGCAGACTTTACGGGGAAAAAACAAAACAAAACAAAACGAGGTCATAAAGTTACAAGCCAGCTGTAGAGAAACGAAGGAATTTTGAAGTTCTCAAGTGAAAAAAATTATCCTGCGGTTGGACAACAAACAACGAAAAATTTCAAAGAAATTTTCCTATAAGCGAAGCCTCAGTGAAGCACGGACAGTTTGAATAATATTTAAAAAAAGACATTTAAAAAATTTCTTCGTTTTTTTTTTTGTTTATTTTTTTTCTAAAAGGTGGTTTCATCTTTGTATTTCTACCTTCCTGAATATGCTTTCTATCTTTATTCTTTTTTAAATTGGAATCCTTTTTTTCATTTTCAATAGTAATCCTTTTTTTGTAATATCCCAGTATCCTGCCTTCAGGACAAGGCGCACTAAAGGAACATTTTGTGCAAGAGTCTTACTCTTACTCTTATATATAATTTTTTTTGTATTTTTAATTTGATTTGTTTAATTTTTTGGTTTGTTTTTTTAACGGCATATCAACCTCAATGAGTTATTAAATGCAGACAAAATTTTTATTGCTGATAATTTTTTTTTTTTTTAAATGTAGTGAAGGTATTTTTTTCTAAAATGTATTGCTGGTAATAATGCATTGCTGGCAATAATTTTTTTCTTCAAAAATTTATTGCTAGCAATTTTTTTTTTTTTTTAACAAAAAAAAAACGTATTGCTGGTGTAGCGGAACGGGCCCTGAGTATGATGGCGTGTGTAATGGTTAGCCATGTTTGTTGCGTGTTGAAGGGCTGTTCCCCACAATTATTTATTTTTGTTTAGGAAAGGTGTGGAAATCATTAGCAATGCTGAAATACAAAAAAGGAACATAGAGTTAAAAACATAACAATTGAATTTATTAAATATTGAAATTACATGCATACGAACTGAAAAGTGAGACTGAGTTGCGTCCCTTTGATCAGGTAATATAGACTCATTAAAATGCAGTTTAGAAGATTGAGTGAATTGTGTATTATGCAAGTTGGATAAATGATGCTGGAATTATACTTGCATGAATTGTTGTAAAGTTCTTTAATGTCTGAATGCGTTAGTCAAGACGGGAGTTCTTTAAGAGTCACATTTTGGCAGCGGTGTCGTGACGTAGAGAAATTAGGTTCGAGAGTCCGCGTGTCGAATCAGAGAGAGCGAGAATCCTCTTCTGAGAAAGAATCACACGTGTTGGGTTTTTATAAGGCCGTAGTCATGTGGGGTGGCTCCAGAACGAATTTGCGCCAAAATTGATCTTGCGCGTGGGAGCGATCTGATTGGTCGATACTGACCAATCAGCAAGCTAGATTGACGGTGATTAACCAATGAATGCCTGTTGATTATTTGTAAGTATGATGTTGGTAATAATGTAACAGGAAGAGTGCATTTCCTAGCAGAGGGTAAACTGGCTGACGTGGAAGATTCCACACTTGTATTAAAACCTATTTTTACACTTTCATAGTGTTTTGATTCCAGTTTGAAGGGGTTAACTATTTGCCCATATCTGGGACCTTGACAGATACTACTACCCCCGGTCAGGGTGTACCTAAGAACACCAGCAATTAAGAGGTGATTCTACGCACCTCAAAACCTCCTGATCAAAGGCCTTGCTGCCGGATGTAGTTTATCGTCTTAACCAGGACGTTTGTATTTTTATTTTTTTCCTTTTTCTGTATACTATAATAAATGACTGTCCTTTACAATTTTGCACAGTGATTTGAGTCTTGATTATGCCTTACCAAATCTATATTCCTACTGTTATAGACAAGCGTATGGTTGCAAGACAGAAATACGACAATAGCAGAAATAGATTTACATGATTTATTTCAATAGGAACGTGTGGTTTTGGGACAGCTACCTTGTGGTATAGTTCATAAGCCGGCTGCCGATCCGGGTTGATCTCTCATAGTAGTTCCTACTGGTTGGCGTGGCGTTCCTCCTGCTGACTGCTGATGACTGCCCAGACTAACCGTGACAGATCTCTTCCCCGGCCTCCCGTTGACTGGTTTGTACTTCCCCGTGTGACCCTTTTTATGGCGATTTTTATGGCTTAACGGGCTCCAAAAACGATGCGAGTATAATTAGGAGGGAAGCATTTTTATTGGTCGAAAAATAGAAACACTTTGAAATATTATTTTATTTTTCGACCGGAACTGGTGCGTCGGGCCTATGCGTAAACGACAATAATGGTTATTATGTGACGGGGTCTTGTCCCGTTCACATCAGATTCTCGCTCTTGAGTATGTTAGTTTATTTGCCTGCAAATCAACCTAGATATATCTTATTAAAATAGAAATAACTGTCAGATTTTAATGAAACTATTCAGGAATGATGGAAATTATTATAAATATGTTATTTTTTTTAAAGTCATTATAAAAATATATTTTTTATATATATATATTATCCCCCACCATAAAAAAATTAATGAAAAATCTAAAAATTCAATGTCAATGCACGCAAGTATATATATTCGTTAAAAACACAAGGCTTTGAGGAAAGTAAATCATGTTTTGTTTTTTTTAAAATCCGCCCTCGTAAACCTAAAATCAGCTCTGAATTGTAACATACAAAACTCAATAAAACAAAGATACTATTTAATTTTAAATGCTTTTAGTTGTTTTTATTTGTTTTTATCAATATGCATAATATTGTCTGAAGGCAAAAAACTTTTTCAATGAAAAATTAGTTTTTAAAAGAATTAATTAAATGTAATTTGCTTTAAAAAGGTAAACATTTTTTATTGTAAAATTAGATTTTAGTGGGGAAAATTTGATTCGAATGAAATAGTTTCGTCGCATGTCTGAAGTTTTCTTGGTGATGAGTGGGATGAATTATGCAGGGGTAATAAGTCAAAAGAAATGTTTTTTTTTAATATTAAAAAGAACTTTATTACTGAAGTAGTGGTCACGCATGCGCGTGTGATTTCAAGGCAGCCGAAGCGGACTGCAGTAAATTCAATACCCAAAAATCAGACAGACCAGAAGACATGAAATTAGATTAATTAACAGCATTATACTCTTCCGATACTGAATAGTAGTCAGCCAAAGGTAATAACAACACCATTGTAAAATCTCGTTTGAATAATAATAACACCATTGTAAAATCTCGTTTGAATAGGATAATTCAGTGATTTGCGGAAAATGTTTTAAAACAGCGGGGAGCGATTTTTTGTTTTCATTTCGGAACAAATGCATCTATTCTGGTGATACCTATTAATTATGAACTTCAAATGTTTGTAGATGAGCTTACGAAAATCCAATACAAAAAAAAGTAATTTTTTAAAGTTTTTAAAAATCAAATATGGCGATATCAATGATGTTCAGTTAGCAATATTTCAAACTTGATATTTCTAAATAATAGTTAAGTAACTTATCCTAATGAGAATAACCCTGTGAATGTCTGGGATCGACCTGTCATTGTATCGATATTATAAACAGAATTTCCCTTCTAAACCGATAATATCAATATTTTTCGATTCCGACCATTGTCGGGGCTTAAGGAATGGTGGTAGATGATATACGAGCCAAGATAAATGTTTATAATACTTATAAGGACAAGTCCTTGGAGAATTTAAATAATCTATTTTTTTTTTTTTTTTTTTTTGTAAAGCAGGACACCCAGTTACTGAAAATCTGCTCTGAATCGAAAAATAAAAATGCAATAAAACTAAGACATTATTTAATTAGAAGGGATTTTAATTTGTTTTGTGAATAATATATCATGAATACTATTCTCTAAAAAAGAAAAGATTTTCGATGAATAATGAATTTTTACAAGAATTGTTTTCACTTTTTAAAAATTTAATTATAACTCATAATGTTTTAAATCTTTTATAATTCTGTATTAATTTGTAGCGGTTAAGGTGATAATCTTATAAAGTAAAATCTCTATTTACTAATCATAAAAGAAAAAGCTCACTGCAATTCAGTGAACTCCACTATGTAAAAAAAAATATATATTTTTAATTTATTTTGCGTGTGTATAAATATGCCTACTTTTGTAAATACGGATGTCCATACACGACATTATCAGAAAATAAAAGTGGTAACTATAATAAAGTTAATAATTATAATCAACTTTCTTATATTTCCTTAACAATTTTTTTAGTAAGACTATAAAGCCAAAGTACATAAAATTCAATAAAATATTAGATTGTTTAGAATATTTTCCTAAATCTTTAAGATTACTAAGTAGTTTAAAAAATTATATTAAAATGGCACTCACCTTATATTCGTCAAGTAAGTTTTAGTAATGTAACACGTAGAAAAAATTCCAAAACATAAGAACAAAGATATTTGTCAACACCTCATGGAAACAACTATATGTGTGTGTGTGTGTGTGTGTGTGTGTGTGTGTGTGTGTGTGTGTGTGTGTGTGTGTGTGTGTGTGTGTGTGTGTGTGTGTGTAGCTCCAAAAATTCGCTAAAAATGAGAATTTTCATGTCATTCTTAAGAGACATTACCAAAGTATTTCTTATTTATTAAATTATATTTTTAAATCCGTAATTTTTTTCTTACGTTTCTTACGGGTGAAATTTTAGCGTCTTTTTTGCAGTCAAAAACAAATTCATATGGAAATTCTTGCACAAATCGACTAATTGTTGTAATTTAATTAAACGTTCAGGATTTATTCACAAATAAATAAAATTATTTTAGAAATGTATCATTTTTAGAAAATCTTGATAAAAATATTTACATGTTATCCTGCCTAATTATTTAATTTGATGGAATTTGTTTTTATAGTTACAAGCAGAATTCTCTCCATTTGAATGCGTGAGAGAACAGACAACCTGTGCGAATTATGTTGAAGGATATTTTATTCCATCAGATGCATATGCAGTTGTGAAAACTGCAGTTAAGACAAAGGGGTTTGCATAAGCACAATGGGGGAAATGTACAGGCAAAGGCAAACATTTATAAAGAAACAAAAATCTTTACAGACATACAGCGACAACAGATTACGCAGCACTTCTGATAAAGTTTTACAAAACACGTGTGGTTAATTGCATTATTCCGACTATTACACTCATCTTCATTGCCATATTCACAACGTTTCGGCCGTTGTACGCTCCAGCCTTCTTCAGGTGATTGAATTTTGAACCGAACCTTTTATTTCGTCCACCGGTGTAGATTTTTCTCATTCCACATGCCATACCTCTGTGAATATGGCAATGAAGATGAAGATCATAATATTGTCGGGTTTAGCTCCTCCTTAATTCCCAAATTCTTCACCAGGGGTCTCTTTCCCTATACTATAAATACTGGGAAACGTCTTGCCTCTTGCTCTTCTTTCTTCATTTCAGCGAACACCGCTACTATGTGAGATCTCACAAAAGACAGCGTTTCCCAATACTGGGAAGACGCTATGAACATTACAAACATACACGTACGTACGAACATTCTCCAAAATACGAACATTCACCAAAGAACAAACACAAATGTTCACACACAAACACAATGTTAACTGCCTGTGTCCATTGTAAAATTGTTTTGTTTAATATATATATATATATATATATATATATATATATATATATATATATTTAAATAAAAACAGAACACTTTAAGGTTCCATATAATAAATTATTTCACCACAGCCCTTTTAAAGGACAGCGGATCATTTCCAAAGGTTGAAACGAAAAGATTTATTTAAAAGTTTATTTACATTATTAGTTCTGATTTACATTGAGCTCTCTGGATTTTATCCTCCTTGGGTCTACCCATACGGATTACCTAGTTTTTCGTAAACTAAATATATATATATATATATATATATATATATATATATATATATATATATATATATATATATATATATATCGGTCTTGTTTGTTTGTTTTCTTTATCTTCAGTTGGACTTAACTTAAGTCCGGCAATCTTCTTGTAGTTGGAGCTTTTAATATTCTACACACGTGTTTCTAATACAACAACACGTAAATACACACACGGTCCTCTACAATACCTCATCTTAGAGATATAGACATGTGTGGTTAATATTTTAAAATCAGCAGGAAAATATTTATCCCTATAAGTTATAAAGACTTACATTTAGCTTTAATTATTTTTTTCGATTTACGAAAGCAATAAATTGTGCATTAAAAACGATTTTAAGGTATTCAAAACTTAATTCCTTTAAATACGTAAATTATGGTTTATGAGAAATTCTTGGTTTAAACTCAAGTGTACAATTTGAGAAACACTAATGGCATTTACCTCGTTGATACCAATGTGTACAAAGCGATTTGACTTATAGCATCAGTATTGAATGCACTGAGCATGATGAAAAATATATCTAACCGCTCCAGGTCTCTGTCCGAAAAGGCCCAAAGATACTTTCCTGCGAGACTCTTGCATAAGGACCAAATTCCTGGGCACTAGAATCAGAAGACCTGCTAAATTTTTGGTAATTTTTATCACTAGCGCTTTAGCGTACTTAAAGCACCATTTTTAGATTATCTATTGTTTCTATTCTGAAAAATTTCTAAAATTTCTCTTATTTCATTTCTACAAATTATAAAACTATGGGAACTATTTTGTTTGGCAAAAATGACCTGACAGTAACCAGGCCACTGGTGGTCTCAGTTACGGGATGGTGTTGACGAAAAACGAACCTGATTTTACTAACAAGTAAACAAGCCCCACCATCATCTTTGTGATTTTATATCAGGGGTAGATGCACATTCAGTTTATGTGTTGCTTGGAGCAAAATAATGTACTTATTTTCATCGGTGCGGATGATTAATACTAATTTGTGAATGGGTCTGTCTAAATACACAGGTTTTCCTATGCGTTTTCTATTTCTGTCCCCATCCAGTTCTTCACCCACCAAGATGCGTACCTTCTTCACACAGCCCGGTGTGTGGTCAATTTTGATGATCACGATGTCGCCCTCTTTTTGAGGTTGCAGTGGTTTTGCATCCACTTTTTGCAAGAATTGATTAGACATGTATTGGAACTATCTCCATCTTTTTTCTGGCATAGGCGTCTTCAAAGGCACCCGGAGATGGCAAAACGCTTCCGGTTTTCATGGTCTGCGGATGATTTTGGAGAAAGACAAACTAGATCACTGGAATCACTTTGATTGTCAACCGTCAATGGCCTTCTGTTGACAATGGCTATTGCCTCATAGATAATGATTCACAACGATGATGTGCTCAGCCTATTTTCCGGGGTGTTGTGATTTATGAGTTGCCCCCCTTGAACTGATAAAGTTACCTCCCAGATCACTTACGTCCCCTTATCTAGTTGTTACCAAATACCCTCGTTAGGGGTCTCCGGACGAGGCATTAGACCTGGGTTTATGCCTGTCAACTACAATAAGGAAATCTTTCCCATCCCATTGAAACATGTCTACAGCAACCACTTACCAAAGGTAGTCTGGTACTGGATGTGGTCTAAGGGGCTCTTTTGGGTTTGAGTTCTGGAGTGACATGCATTCAGGACATTTTGAAACAAAGTCGCGTATGTCAGCTGGGATTCCTGGCCAGAATAGTACAGTGCGAGTCCAGAGTTCTCTCAATGACCGTGTGTCCCACATGCAGTTTCTGCAACGTCTGATCTCTGAGTGATGTTGGGGCTAGAATTTTTTTGTCCTTTCAGTATTATTCCCTTTATGAAGGTCACTTCATCCCTGTGGTTACAATATGCTTGAACTGCCACTTACCATGATCCCATCCTTCCTTTATAACTCATATGAGAGATGACATACTGTAGCGGTATTGATGGCGTAAATCAACCCGCACACTTTTTACTTTACGAATCTTTAAGCAAACAAAAAGCAAACAAGAGAAAAAACACAAGAAAATAACCTTTCATAATCGGTACAATATTTTACATGAATTATTAATATATGAGTTACTTCCCTTTGACTGGATTAAAGTTTTTACTACTAAAATATTTTTTTACCTTAGCTCACAAAAAGTTGAATTAACTTGTCGCTCAAAATGTTCACTGAAAGAGAGTTTAAAGCTGAAAATATGTCGATAAACTTTTAGCTTTAAAGAAGTTGGAGAAGTGAATGTTCCGTAATGTCTAATTTGTTTTCATTGCTCGTAGTGGAATGTATTGTTCGTAGTTTGTAAAATTAAGTTTCGTAAGATTCAATAGCGTGATTGAATAGTTTCTAGTAAGTTGCAGAAGTTGGTGGGTGAGTTGTTTAGTTGAAATTTTAGCTTGAATTACAGCGAAGTTATTTCATGTTAAAGAACTTGAAATTCTAACTTTGTACTTCGCTGCAGTAATGATACAAGCGCCGTGAATTCGTTTAGCAAATGCTAGTCGTCGTAAATTCTCACTGACTGGGTTCGCTCGTACATTCAATTTATATGTTTTTTGCAGGCTCTAAAAAGCATTGTTTTTTCGTCAGGTCAAAAACTAGGTTGATGCTATTCGGACGTAGTGGTGAGCAGGTAAATTGTTTTTTTAATATTTGTTAACCACTCAGGAAGCGCCTTACAAAACTCAGTCTGGAGCCTGATATGTTTTGTTTTGCTTATTGAGAACAAATGTACGTGAAGATACATGAGATAATTTTAATATTTATTGTCCAATGAGAAGTTAAGGTTTTCTGAAAACATGTATGAAGCTGTGATCCGCTTTTTGCACGAAATTCGACATTGAAGAAAAAGTGGTAGAGGAATGCTAAAATACCGTGAATTGGTCGTCTGGATTATTATCATCGCTATCTCCTTGTAGGTGTGTCTCGTATACGGCCTTACATACTTTGGCGAAGTGGTTAAAGTTTCCACATCTGGAGCATTGTTTCCCTTTTGCGGGACAGATGGTCGTTTTTCAGTGTGTGTAGCCACATCGTGGGCACTTGCTGATTTTTTGTTTTCTAATATATTTTTCCTGTTCACATCTGGTGTGACTCCTGTCAGTGTCATCTGACGGTCGTATGAATCGTTTCGGATCTCTTCTTTGTCAAGTGTGCATGCATTTTTGTGTGTGTTCTTATCCGAATTTTTTGCTATGGCGTCTACTTCGCCCTTCATGGGCTTCAATTGATATTGGGTGTATTCGAAGGTCTGTATAATACGTATGGCTTTATCGAGTGTGAAGTCTACCACTTCATTAAGCAGTCTTTCCCGCACTATCTCATTGGTGATGCCAAACGCAATGGTGTCTCATATCATTTCCTCAGGGTCGTTGTAGTTGCAATCCTTTACAAGTGTTTTCAATTTTGTTACAAACTGTCCAATACTATTGTCGCAGTTAGCTCCTCCTCAGTTTCCTTAATCCTTCAACAGGGGTCTCTCTCCCCTGACTATAAATACTGGCTGACCCTTCTCTCTCTCTCTCTCTCTCTCTCTCTCTCTCTCTCTCTCTCTTTCGACCCAGGCCTTGGGCCGCAACCTCGCGCGTGAGGCGAGGTAAAAATACTCTCTCTTTTTCACTTACACCAATATGTGACCTCTCACAGAGACAGCGCTTCCCATATTCCGGGAACACGCTAAAAACAATATACATTCGTACGGACACTCAACACACACACATAACATCTCCATACAAACACTCTGTAACTTTCATGTCTTCGTGTATTAATATATTTGTTTACCTATAATATATATTTGTTTGCATATATGTATCGGTCTTGTTTGTTTCTTTATCTTCTTTGGACTCCATTAAAGTCCAACATTCCTATGTAGCTGAACTGGCCAGCAGGAAATCTTAACCCAGAGATATCATCCTCATCTTCACACAAAACGGTCCTTTCTACACTATCGTTACCTTGTGTAACATTCCTGAATTTGTAATGGGCAAACAGAGGATTTGACTTCGGCTTCACGTGCTTTTGGAATCGCTCAAAATATGCTGATTGGCTTTATCTTTCGTCCGGAGACATATCTGTCTTCGTGTCGTAAATTTCTCGACCTTTTTCGCCAACCCATAGGAGTAGGTATGTTATGTGAACTTTTTTTTTCAGTAATGGTCCTCGGCACACCAGTTCTACAGTTGTTCGTAATTTTTTCCATGCTTCTGGTAAATTTGTGCTCTCCCGTGGGGTTGGTAATTTTCCGTTTAGTTCCGCCATTTTCCTTTTGGTTGTTGTTGCTGAAATGTGGATAATGGCCCCCGCTGACGTCGCTTTTATTAAGCTTTCTAGGGTTCGCTTTCATCTGACACCATGTTATGTCGAGATTGGCGGTGACAGGCATAAACAACATTTGAAGAATGGTCAAAGTAAATAATGACGACCAAGATCGGTACTATTTAAAATCATTTATTCCCGACTGTTGACTAGATGGGGTTTATGCCTGTCACCGGCAACCTCGACAACACAGGGTTGCCAACAGGCAATCTAGTACCCTTTTACAGTCCCAATCTTTCTGTCCCATAACCCCACCCATATGATTAGAGGCAAAGGTGTTGAAGACGAACTCACAGTTGTGGCAAAGTAAAATGGCTTTCAACCTGTCCCTGTCAAGCTTGCTCAGATCGGCTCCCAGTTCATTTTTTGCATCTACAAAGTTTGACCCTTAATCGCATCGAATCGTTCGCATCTGTCCACGAATTAATATGAAACAACGTAGGCAATTTATGAAAGCATTCGTTGTCATATCTTCTACAAGAAGCACAGCTCGGAGTGCCATAACGTTTGACTGTTTTTCCTTGATTAAGGAAGGACCGAAACAGTCCATTCCACAACGTGAGGTTGGTGAAAAACGAACCTGCTGATTTTACTGACAAGTATATGTCGGCAGCCACGCTGTCAACGCCTCATAAAAACACCCGTGATAAAAATGCTTTTCTACGATAAATTAAACTAAAAGTAATATTTGTTTTAAATCAGATCTATTAGATTTTAAATCAGCTAATCTTCCTCAAATAAAATTTCAAAAATGTATGTTTTATATTTTTTAAAGATATTTTAATAAAGATTTGTTGGCAATGGCTGATTTTTAGCAATTTTAAACGATTTCAAAAAATATATTTAATTCAAATTCATTTTGAGAAAATATTTTGCTTATTGGAAATATCTAATTTTTAAATCTATTTGCTTGGAATTAAAACTTAAATTAACGTTCCAAGAAAAAATTTTCGTTTTTAAAAATGCATTTTAAACCATAAATATCACTTTCTTTTGAAGGTAACTGTATAACAGTGTATGAAATTTACAAAACTTCATATATTAGTCAATACGTAGTTTTGTCCCTTGTTTCCCGCCGGCATAAAAATGAATTCCGAAATCAACCGAAGTAGGCCTCTTCAGCGAATCGGCTGAACCCGTGTATACCCCGTGAAAGATACATTTATTTTAAATTAACATCCATTCTTTATTAAAGGGTTACCTTTTTCATCAGTTTGATTGTGAACAATGTTTTAACCTGAATATAAAAGAAGAAAACAGAAATAGTTATGTAATTTGTATTATTCTTTCATTATCGAAGTTTCACTTTTTATTTTAAAAAGCCAAATTGCAACATCTGTCTATCGGCTGGGAGTTGGCCTCGAGCTCCTGTAATCTGGTTTCAGAGGCCTGGTGTGTTCGTCTAGCTGTGTTCAGGCGTAACGTCTTTCACCCGGGTGGCTGTCACGTTACCGGCCCGGGGCCCAGGTTCAGCGTCAGATCGCCTAAATCGTATAGGCAACGCTTGGCAAACGAGTCTTGTTGCGATTTAGCGGGTGAACGGTGTTCCTGGTTCGAATCCAGTGTGGCACACACCTAACCTTTTTTTCTATTTTTTAAAACATCACTTTTATGTAGGTATGTCCAATTTTGACCATTTTAGCGTTTTTTTTTAGTTGTTTTTTTGTCAGTTGAAAGACACATTAATTTCGAAATTCTTGTAAAAATTAACTACTTGTTGGATTTTAATGAAAACTTCAGAACTTATTCAGAAATGAATGAACTTATTTTAGAAATGTTTGTCTCTTTGAAAGTCATGGTATAAATATTTTTTTTTATATCTGTTACCCCCCTCGAACTTAATTTTATGAAAACACAAAAAAAATTTATTTGCAACCTGAATTTTTTTTTTTAATTAAATGCACAAAACTCTGAAAAATCTAAATCATCGAATTTTTTGTTAAAAAAATGTCCGAAATTGTCCAAACTTTTACCTCAATTGTAAAAATACATAAACCCAATAAAACTAAGACAATATTTAATTAAGAAAGTTTTTAATGGCTTTTCTGAATAATATATACGAAGGTAATTATTATCTGAAAGAAAAAATTTTTTTTGATGAACAATGAATTTTTACATTAATTTTCTTTTTTTTTCAATTTTAAATACACAATATGACAAAAGGTTGTTATATATTTATACATTAAGTTCTTTCTGCAACCTTATGGAAATGATATATGATGTTCTCTACTTTTTAAAGATCATAAATTTGAAAGCTTATTAAAATCTGACAACCATAATTATTTTAAAAATAATTTTTAATATTCCAAAATTGTATTTAAAATCGTCTACAACGAAAGTACGGATGCACATTGTTGAAATAATGTCACATGAGTAGTTTCCTTTGATAGAAGCAAGTTTTTTTTTTACTTCAGAAATGGCTTTGATTCGTTCAGTACCAACAAAACAACGCTTGTCAAGTTTTCTGAATATCGTCGTATTATTTTAATTTTTTTCTTTTTCTATTCAAATATAACCGAATAGTGGGATAAAAGAAAATATCGACTATTTACAATTACAAAAAAAAAAAAAAAACGCCCTTGGAAGTCCAGCCAAATTTTCAAGTTTGAAATCGAATGCATAAATTCATTGTACATTACTTTGGAATTATTATCCACACGACAAATTATCAATTAAAACGATTTTTGGAGTTTAAATTTTCTGGAGTTAGCTCGCTACTACTCAAACTAAAAAATACTTGTTGAGTCAAAACAAAACCAATATAGCATGTTAATTTTATTAATAAATAAAATAAAACTCATATTAAAATTACTGCCATATAATTATTAATAAATAGAAAAAAATCTGCCTTAATAAAAAAGAAATAAAATCTCATTTCATTAAGTTAACCCGTTTCAATTAATGGTGTTTCATGTAATTTTTATATTCTCAGAAAAATATTTCATGACTGAAATAATAAACCTCAATTTAAAAAAATGTATTTTTTTACTTGTAAAATTTGATTTTCTTTCATAATTTAAATGTTATTTTCAGTCCAGAATTCTTCTTTCGTAATGTAAAAAAAAAAAAAAAAAAAATTTGAAAGTGAATTTTTTTTAAAAAAATCTACTAACCAGATTCACTTAAAATTAGAACGAATTATATCACTTCTGTGCTACCGTCCAATAAATTTCCGTGCAGTAAGTTGTGAATATATTGACGTACATCAATCAACGCCTTTCAAAATAGACCACCCTGGTGGGAAATATCTCTCTTAAAAAATTTTCTGCTAAAAATGTAAGTAATGTTTCTTTCAAATTACATTAAGTATACTTTAATCATTCTAAATTTCCTAAGATAACAAAAGAAAAAGGTGTAATTGATTTTTCATGATTTTTTAACTAACAAACTATGATCTTTCCGACAGAAATGTCGATAAGTTCGATTTTACGAAATTTTTTGACTCGAAAAAAAAACAAGATTTTTTAATAAACTTTTTAACATTTATAGGAAGGATTAAAAAATCTGAAAAAATATTCAGAAAATACTTTGGTCTTTCCTCTTTAATAACAACATAAATATTTACACGTTAAAAATTGTTTTATCAATATGGGGACCTTTTGTCGTCAAGGTATACCACTTTTTAGCGAAATATTGGACATACCTACTTTTATGTAAATGATAACAATATCACTTTCTGCGTGCGCGTGCGTGCGTGCGTGCGTGCGTGCGTGCGTGCGTGCGTGCGTGCGTGCGTGCGTGCGTGTGTGTGTGTTCGATCTTCCACACCTGCCAGTTCACCCTACGCTGGGAAATGCACTCTTTCTGTTGCAATTTTCACCATCATCATACTTATAAATATTCAACGAGCATTCATTGGTTAATCACCTTCAATCTAGCTCGCTGATTGGTCAATTTCGACCAATCAAATCGCCTGCACGCGACAGGTCTGTTTGCGCTCGGGTGTTAAAATAAAAATTTACCAAAAATTCTCCTGCGGTTGGACAACAAACAACGAAAAATTTCAAAGAAATTTTCCCATAAGCCTCAGTCAAGCACGGACAGTTTGAATTAGGTATGTCCAATATTTCGCTAAAAAGTGGTATACCTTGACGAAAAAAGGTCCCCAAATTGATAAAACAATTTTTAACGTTTAAATATATATGTTGTTATTAAAGAGGAAAGAGCAAAGTATTTTCTGAATATTTTTTCAGATTTTTTAATCCTTCCTATAAATGTTAAAAATTTTATTAAAAAATCTTGTTTTTTTTTCGAGTCAAAAAATTTCGTAAAATCGAACTTATCGACATTTCTGTCGGAAAGATCATAGTTTGTTAGTTAAAAAATCATGAAAAATCAATTACACCTTTTTCTTTTGTTATCTTAGGAAATTTAGAATGATTAAAGCTACTTAATGTAATTTGAAAGAAACATTACTTACATTTTTAGCAGAAAATTTTTTAAGAGAGATATTTCAAACCTAAGTGGTCTATTTTCGTGCTCGTTGACAGGCGTTAATTGATGTACGTCAATATATTCACAATTTACGGCACGGAAATTTATTGGACGGTAGCGCAGAAGTGATATAATTCGTTCTAATTTTAAGTGAATCTGGTTAGTAGATTCTTTTTTAAAAATTCACTTTCAAATTTATTTTTTTTTTTTTACCTTACGTTTGAGGAAGAAATCTGCACTGAAAATAACATTTAAATTATGAAAGAAAATCAAATTTTACAAGTAAAAATAAAACAGTAAAAAAAATACATTTTTTTAAATTGAGGTTTATTATTTCAGTCATGAAATATTTTTCTGAGAATATAAAAATTACATGAAACACCATTAATTGAAACGGGTTAACTTAAATGAAATGAGATTTTATTTCTTTTTTATTAAGGCAGATTTTTTTCTATTTATTAATAATTATGATATGGCATTAATATGAGTTTTATTTTATTTATTAATAAAATTAACATGCTATGTTGGTTTTGTTTTTTGACTCAAAAAGTATTTAGTAGTAGCGAGCTAACTCCAGAAAATTTAAACTCCAAAAATCGTTTTAATTGATAATTTGTCGTGTGGATAATAATTCCAAAGTAATGTACAATGAATTTATGCATTCGATTTCAAACTTGAAAATTTGGGTGGACTTCCAAGGGCGTTTTTTTTTTTTTTTTGTAATTGTAAATAGTCGATATTTTCTTTTATCCCACTATTCGATTATATTTGAATAGAAAAAGAAAAAAATTGAAAATAATACGACGATATTCAGAAAACTTGACAAGCGGTGTTTTGTTGGTACTGAACGAATCAAAGCCATTTCTGAAGTAAAAAAAAAACTTGCTTCTATCAAAAGAAACTACTCACGTGACATTATTTCAAGGTGTGCATCCATACTTTCGTTGGAGACAATTTTAAATACAATTTTGGAATATTAAAAATTATTTTAAAAATAATTATGGTTGTCAGATTTTAATAAGCTTTCAGATTTATGATCTTTAAAAAGTAGAGAACATCATATATCATTTCCATAAGGTTGCAGAAAGAACTTAATGTATAAATATATAACAACCTTTTGTCATATTGTGTATTTAAAATTGAAAAAAAAAAGAAAATTAATGTAAAAATTCATTGTTCAACAAAAAAATATTTTTCTTTCAGATAATAATTACCTTCGTATATATTATTCAGAAAAGCCATTAAAAACTTTCTTAATTAAATATTGTCTTAGTTTTATTGGGTTTTGTATTTTTACAATTGAGGTAAAAGTTTGGACAATTTCGGACATTTTTTTAACAAAAAAATCGATGATTTAGATTTTTCAGAGTTTTGTGCATTTAATTAAAAAAAAAAATTCAGGTTGCAAATAAATTTTTTTTGTGTTTTCATAAAATTATGTTCGGGGGGGGGGGTAACAGATATAAAAAAAAATATTTATACCATGACTTTCAAAGAGACAAACATTTCTAAAATAAGTTCATTCATTTCTGAATAAGTTCTGAAGTTTTCATTAAAATCCAACAAGTAGTTAATTTTTACAAGAATTTCGAAATTGATGTGTCTTTCAACTGACAAAAAAACAACTAAAAAAAAACCGCTAAAATGGCTAGTTTGAATATATATATTTTTAAAAAAGACATTTAAAAAATTTCTGTTTTTTTTGTTTATTTTTTTTTAAAAGGTGGTTTCATCTTTGTTTTTCTACCTTCCTGAATATGCTTTCTATTTTTATTATTTTTTAAATTGGAATCCTTTTTTTTTCATTTTCAATAGTAATCCTTTTTTTGCAATATACCAGTAAATTGTTATCCTGCCTTAAGAGCAAGGTGCACAAAAGGAACATTTAGTGCAAAAGTCTTGATCTTATATTCGTATTTTTAATTTGGTTTGTTTGGGTTTTTTTGTTTGTTTTTTTTTTTTGTTGTTTTTTTTTAAGGCATATCAACCTCAATGGGTTATTTAATGCAGACGAGATTTTTATTGCTGGTCATATTTTTTTATCTATCTGTCTGTCTCTTCATGTCTATCTGTCTCTTTTGCTCTCTTCATATCTATCTATCTATCTATCTAAGTATATATTGATTTGGTTTGTTTTGTTTTACGGCATGTCAACCTCAGTCGGTTATTTAATGCCGACAAGATTTTTATTGCTGGTAATATTTTTTATCTGTCTATCTATCTGTCTATTTTTGGTTTGGTTTGGTTTGTTTTAACAGTTATATCAACCTTAATGGGTTATTTAATACAAGCAAGATTTTTTATTGCTGCTAATATTTTTTTCAAAAATACATTGCTGATAATGTTTTTTCCCAAAAATGTTTTGCTGGTAATAATTTTTTCTTCAAAAATTTATTGTTGGCAATTTTTTTTTTTTGTTTTACAAACGCGTATAACTGTTATGAAATCCTATTTTCATACTTTCATAGTGTTTTGACTCCAGTTTGGAGGTTAACTATTTTCCCATTGCTGGGACCCTGACAGGTACTACTACCCCGGGGCAGGGTGGACCTGGGAAGACCAGCAATTAAGAGGTGGTTCCACATTCCTCAAAACCTCCTGATCAGAGACCTTGCTACCGGATGTAGTTTATCGTCTTACCCAGGACGTTTGTATTTTTATTTTTTCCTTTTTATTTTTGTCTGACAATGGGCCCCAGTTTAACGCAGCAGAATTTTTAAGATTCATGGAGGAATACGACTTCAGACACTCCACCTCTAACCCAAGATATCCCCAATCGAATGGGCTGACAACGGACTGTACAAACAGCCAAAAAGATCTTTCAAAAGGTAAAATGGAGCAACAGAGACCTATTTCTAGGAATGTTGGAATACTGGAACACGTCTACCAGCAATCAGAGTATTCCCCTGCTGAACTTCTACAAGGTCGACGCCTGAGATCGATACTACCAATAGTACCAACACAACTAAAACCTCAAGCCATGAATCATCAAGCTGAAAAATCTCAAATTCAGGCAGAGAAGGACAAAACGCAGAAGATATATAACAAGTCCAGTCACACCCAATCCCCACAAAAGGAGGGTGGCATCATACGTTTCCAGCAGAGCAACAAACTTTGAAAGCCAGGCCACATCCAGAGCAGACTCGGCGACCGCTCATATATTATCAGGTCACAAGAGGGTTGTACATTAAGGACAAACAAGCGTCACATCATGAAATCACAAGAAAAATTCACAATCACTCCACAAACTGGTTACGGACTTCATCAC
This sequence comes from Acanthosepion esculentum, assembly GCA_964036315.1. NCBI lineage: Eukaryota > Metazoa > Mollusca > Cephalopoda > Sepiida > Sepiidae > Acanthosepion > Acanthosepion esculentum. The sequence goes on along the minus strand of OZ038485.1, from coordinate 18,869,140 downwards.
ACCAATACTAATGACTGCACAGAGAAACTAACCTCTCATCAACAAGACAAGTAGCAGACAGAAAGAAAACATACTAGAAACCCAAGACTGTCAAACCAGCTATCACTACAGTAGCAGACGAAAGTATTGTCCCCCTGACAACCACAGTAACCGTGTATTACATCTATACAACAACAGAAAGGGCAGAACAATGACCAGTACGGGGACAAACCCAAAATTATCACAGACATATAAGTCCCTCCCCCAGTAATCTGTTTTTCAGAGGGCGTGTGTGCCCGTCGTGCTGTATTCTGGGGTAATGACTTTCACCCGGGTGATACTCATGAAACCCGCGCGGGGTCCAGCTGTGGTTTCGGCTACGCTGACGATTGCGATAAATTGAAATCGATTATTTCTAGTCTGGAACTGTCACGGTCGCCTTTGGCCGCTCCCTAAAACGGAAGAGAACAGGGCTTTTCGACTTTGACCTTTTGATCGTGTTCCCTACACGCTGGTAATTTAGTTTTAGAATTGAGCTAATTACTTTTTAGTTCCGTTGGTGTTAAGAAACTACTCGTAATACACCTTAGCATTTTTAGACGTTTGTTGTTTTTTTTTTCGTAGAGAATCTCAACTTTTTTTGAGAGATTTTTTAGCATTTTTGCGAGACCGCGTCTGTGGGTGGTCTTCCTTAACATAACACAGCGACTTCGCACCGAATTCAGGGTCGGCACCCAGGCGTCTGAACGGTCGGTACGCAGGCTCCTGGCCTTTGTGACCAGGACTCCGACTCGGTCTCCCATTTTTTTTTGTCTGCCTACTGGACGCTAGTTGGGTCTACCCTTCTTTCTCGCTTTACTTCGCCTCTTTACTTCTGGCTCCTTGCCCATGTTCGACTCTCGGCATTCCGTCCCTACTGGCTGCTCGCCCGTCGTCCTAACCTTTCCCGTACACCACGGTTATAATTATTAGAGGAGATTTCGACCAGCAGACACGCAACGCCAGCACCGGACATTCGATATTCCCATCAGCATCGCAACGCCTGCTTCCCGTTCCTTCACGACACGTCCAGTCCGAAACCAGACCAGCCGACCAGCAGCAATTATCTACAGCGATCATCTGCGACGACCAGCAGCGATCATCTGCGACGACCAGCAGCGATCATCTGCGACGACCAGCAGCGATCATTTGCGACGACCAACCAACCTTCCCCGTATACTATCGTATACTATCACAGAGAGAAATGTAGGTTTATATTACAAAATTCTGTGTCTGCGTTTGAAATATTATGAGCAACATCTTGGACTTGTGTGGACAGGCGAATTTTACTGGATCTTACTGGCGACTTGTGAAAAAGTCGCCTCTTTTAAGGAAAAAGGGTAGGCTCCCACGGAAGCGCGGGAAAAGTTAATCTTGCATTAAAAATATGTGATTGGTTAAAAATTAACCAATCACTACATTCGTACTAACAAAACAGGCAAGCAAACTCAAAACCGAAGGATTCAAAGAAACGACTGTGATGGCTAAATTGTCCTATAAAAAGGTAGTAGTGATTTATAAGCCAATCGCAGAAGAATAAAATGTGGGCCTGGAAAAACATAGCAATCGCTACAACTGCTTTTTAAACCATAAATATCGCTTTCATTTGGATTGGATTGGATTGGATTGGTGTAACTGTGTAGGTACCTCCAAAAGGAAGCGATATTTAAGTTTTAAAAAGGATTTTTAAAAATTAAAAGAAATTTCTTGGAGCGTTTAAATTTTAACTCCTAGCAAATATATTAAATTAGATTTCCAATAAGCAAAATACTTTGCTTTATTTCAAACTGAATTTGAATTGATTAGAACCATTTTCTTTCTTTTTACATCCTTAAAATTGTTAAAATATCAGCCTTATGAACAAATTTGTCAACACATCTTTCTTAAATCTTTAAAAAAAATAAAACATGCAAATTTATTTGAGCAAGATTAGCTGATCTAAATTGAATTCTTTTTAAATACTGGGGTAACTGATTTATAGTAAGCTTTTCCATTTATACGTTATTTACATTATTCGGACTATTGTCCTCATCTTTGTCGCCATATTTATTACAAAGTTTCGGCCGTTGTACGCTCCGGCCTTCTTCAGGTGGTTGGAATGTCGAACTGAACCCTTTATTTCGCATATTGGGGTAGACCGTTCTAGTTCCACGTGCCATGCTTAATGGATGTCAGTTATCAGTTATCTCCTGTTAATTTCCCTCAGAAAGTTCTCCACTGCTTTAACCTGGTATTGAACTCACACTCTTTGGGTCCTTTCACTGGATATAACTAATTATATATTTATTAGTAAATATAGTTTTTATTTAATAATAAATGTCTCCTAACAAGTACAAATTAATACAAAATTTTAAAAGTTTATAAATTATTCGAATTCAAATTTAAAAAACAAAAATGAAAGCAATTTTTGTAAAACTCATTATTCCCCGTAAAAATTTTTTGTTAAGACAATAGTATCCATATTCGTAAAAGCAATTTGAAGTTTTTTTTTTATATTAAATAATGTCTTTGTTTTATTGCACTTTTTATTTTACGATTGAAAGAAAATTTTCAGTAACTAGACTACTATTTAAAAAAAAAAAAATGGAGTTAAATTCTCCAAAGACTTCTGCTTATAACTAATACAAACCTTTAGCCTGATAAAAAATAATGAATTTCTTAAAATTTCATAAAATTAAATAAGGAGGTAGGATAAAATGTAAAAAAATATTTTTATCGATAATTATTCGATTTGAGCAAGAATTTCTAAATCAATAAGATTTTTTAGTAGAAAAAGATGCTAAAATTTCCTATATTAATTTATGGTCACTCGCTGACGCAAGAAAAAAAATTAACTAAAATTTTAAAGGTTCTAAAATTGATAAAAAAAATATAATTTAATAATCGAAAAATACTTTGGTCTTTTCTCCTAATAATGACAAATTTTCTGACGATAAAACTTCTTTTAAAATTAATTTTGGGACATATTTTCATCATGAGTTATTATTTTTTTTATCGAATCTTGGGAGCTATACATACTCCCCATATATATATATATATATATATATATATATATATATATATATATATATATATATATATATATATATATATATATATATATATATATATATATATATATATATATATATATATATATATATATATATATAGTTGTAATCTTATAAATATAAGAAATTATACTCGTCCGGAAAACCTTCGGTGTCTTGATTTGCAAATAATCAAACCAATACCAAAGGGAAAAAATGATAAAAAAAAGAAAGAACAGAGAACATGTACGTCAGCCGAAAATAATCGTCTAGCATCCAAGTTCAGAGTCCAAAGAAAGAAAAAAACGATACGAGTAAGTAAAATAACTAAATAAAGTGCTCGATACGCTAAGTAGAGCAAACCTAATTAAACCTAAAGAGCCAGACAAACCTACCACGGTTTCACCTACGCGGATCGTCAGAGATTTCTGGCTCTAAATACCTGACGATCCGCTTAGGTGAAACGGTGGTAGGTTGTCTGGCGCTTTAGGTTTAATTTATATATATAGTTGTTTTCATGATGTGTTGACAAAATTCTCACTGGATTTGTCTGGGAATTTTTCTATGTGTTACATGACTAAATCTTACTTAAGTGAGTGACATTTTAATATAATTTTTTAAACTACTTAAGTCTTAGTAATCTTAAAGATTTAGGAAAATATTCTAAGCAATCTAATATTTTATTAAATTTTATGTAATAGACCAAACCCGGGTATAAGAGAAACCCGGATATAAGAGAAACTCGGATATAAGAGAAACCCGGATATAAGAGAAACCCGGATATAAGATACTTCTTCTCCGGTCCCGACAGCTCTCTTATATCCGGGTTACACTGTACTTTGGCTTTAGTCTTACTTAGGAAATTGTTGAGGAAATATAAGAAGAAAATTGACTATAAATATTAACTTTATTATAGTTACCACTTTTATTTTCTGATAATGTCGCATATGGACATCCGTATTTACAAAAGTTGACATATTTATACACACACAAAAAAAAAAAAATTGAAAATTATTTTTTTTTTAAATAGTGGGGTTCACTTAATTGCAGTGAGCTTTCCCTTTTATGATTAGTAAATAGAGATTTTACTTAATAAGATTATTGCCTACAGTCAGTTATGTGCCATGCGTGAAACACGCTTGGGCGATTATAATTATCACCTTACCGCTACAAACAGAATTATAAAAGATTTAAAACATTATGAGTTATTATTATAATTAAAATTTAAAAAAATGAAAACAGTTCTTGTAAAAATTCATTATTCATCGAAAAAGCTTTTCTTTTTAAGAGAATAATAGTGTCCATATTATTATTCACAAAATAAATTAAAATATCTTTTCTAATTAAATAATGTCTTCTTAGTCTTATATTTCATTTTTTTTATTTTACGATTTAGAGCAGACTTTTTCGTTACATTAACCGAACGTGTGTTGCGCCCATACAAAAAAATAAAATAAAATAAAATAAAATAGTTTTTTTAGGTAGTCCATAGCGATGTCTAATACTTTTAATGAAAACTTCTATTTCCCTGGTTTTTGTTAATTAAAAAAAATAAAAATAAAAACTAGCATCGTATTTTTTTGTTTTTCTTCGTAAAGTGCGCATCACTTTGGTGATAACTAGACTCGAACACGTTGTGTGTTCACACGCGTGAACACACAGATATTGTGAGGTATGAGAAAACATTTACTCAACAAAGTAATCTTTTAATAAATAGAAAAAAAAAGTGTGGGTCGCACTGGTTCTGTCGCGTCAATTTCTGATTCAAATATACCGCAAGATTTTTCAAGAAGTCCATAGGGTCCCTAAAAATTTCGATGGAATTGGTTATTTCCCTGGTTTTCGTTTAAAAAAGAAAAGAGATATTTGAGAGAGAAAGAGATACTGTGAGGCATGATAAAGCACAACAATTTTTTTTTAAAATAGAAAGAAAAAAAAAGGATGGGTGTGCGCCGCACTGCTTCCGTCACGGTAAATCTCAAATCGACCTTTCTTATCGAAGATAGGAAACATTCGATTTGAATTTATCGCAATACGCAAGTGTGGTCTCTAACCACAGATGGACCCCGTGCGGATATCATGACAATCACGCGGGTGAAAGCCGTTACCCCAGAATACAGAACGACGAACACACCCGGCCTCTGAAAACAGATTACAGGAGCACGAGGCCAACTCCCGGCCGACAGACAGACGTTACAATTTAGCTATTTAAATAGCATAAAGTGAAACTTCGATAATGAAAGCCTTTCATTGTTGAAAGGATAATACAAATTAATTACATAACTATTTCTGTTTTCTTTTTCATTCAGATTAAAACATTGTTCACAATCAAATTGATGAAAAGAGTAAATCTTTAATAATGAATAGATGTTAATTTAAAATAAATCTATCTTTCGGGCGGGGGAGGGGGCACGGGTTCAGCCGATTCGGTGAAGTGGCCTACTTCGGTTGATTTCGGAATTCATTTTTATGTGGGCTGAGCACAAGGGACAAAACTGCGTATTGACTAATGTATGAAGTTATGTACACTTCGGCAAAATGATACATCGTTAGAAATGTGTATCATTTTGCTGAAGTTTAACTTCATACATTTAGTCAATATGCAATTTTATCCCCTGTTTACAGCTAGCATTAAAATTAATCCCGAAATCAACCGAAGTAGGCCTCTTCACCGAATCGGCTGAACCCGTGTGTACCTCCTCCCACCGAAAGATACATTTTATTTTTAACATCCATTCATTATTATTAAAAATGGGTTATCTTTTCATCAATTTCATTATGAAAAAATTGTAAATGGAAATGAAGAATAAAATAAAAATGGCTATGTAATTTTTATTATTCTTTATCGAAGTTTCATTTTTTTATGGTAGCTAAATTGTAAACGTCTGGCTATCGGCCGGGAGTTGGCATCGAGTTTATGTCTGATTTTAGAGCCCGTCATGCTGTATTCTGGGGTAACAACTTTCACCCGGGTGATTATCATGACGCCCTCCTCGGGGTTTTAAAAAAACAAAGTAAAATAGATATTTTAAAAATAATAATATAGCCGAAAATCCAAATCTAGAAATGGCGCAACGAAATCAATGTGGAACGTACCTTTTTTTTTTTTTTTTTTTTTTTTCCACATTGATTAAAAATGTTTTCATGCCTATAATATGTGTGTGTGTGTGTGTGTTCGCGTTTAGTTATTACCAAAATCACCCACACTACAAAAAAAAAAAAAAATTAACGAAACAATGACACCTCCCCCCCCCCCCACGCACACACACTCTCCAACCTTTCTTTTTTTTCTTTTTTTTCAATTAACAAAACTCAGGGAAATTACAGATTTCATTAAAATCATTAGGTACCGCTATGGACTTTCTGAAGAATAAATTTAAAAACGAGAAATCATTTTAAATAATTTATATGCCTAGTTCTAGTTTTAATTTAAATTTCGGTTTTATTTGAAAGATACTGGCTTAAAACCATTCCGAATTAAAAGAAAAAATAATTTCCGTAAATAAATAAACATTTAGGCATTTTTTTAAACAGTGACATATCTTCTCGTTACTCACTGACTCATCCAATCGCCATTGTATTCTGGAGAACTGCCAAAAGGTTCTTAGCATTATTTATCGGAAACTTTAGAATAAACGAACTGAATTAAATGTACAGACAAATAATATATATTTATTTATTTGACTTCGATTGAAGCGAATCTTTTGTAATCCACGGTAGTGTATGTTAGTTCGGCTGGGTAGCTGATAGTTTACAAGTCAAACCTTAGTAGCAGTTGGGAGTGTGGTTACTTTTGAAACATTTTGCGGCGTATTCTCAGCCCTCGGAAGAGCGTAAAATGTCTTAAGCAGTAACCGCTTCATGCGACACGCTTTATGAGAAAATTGATGACACCCCAAATTGAGCTATGGTTTGATGAACAAAGATGAGAAAATTGAACAGTTTAAAAACATACTTTATATAAAAATACATTATGGAAATAGAGAATTGCTAAAAAAAGTATTCTTTTAGCAGTTAAAAATCATGGCATAGGGGACGATATCGAGAATTTGTAATATCATTTTAATTGGTATAACTAATACTTGAAATACCTTAACAGTGTTGTATTCTTTCTCTCTTCTCTCGGCTGGGTGGCAAAATGTTTTCGCTCAAGAGATAAAAGAACTTCAACACAGGGAATTTTAACTTAACTATGTTATTAACGTTCATGTCGACATGTTCTATCTATCGAGTTGATGCTCTCACTGGGGAGCCGTTTCAGACACGAAAGTGAACACATCTGCATTGCTCGACTGTTTTCGCCCCGACATGTGTACGTTAAAATAAATTGAAATACTTATCTGGTGTTGTTCATATCTTCTTCCGATAGTTAATTGTATAATTAGGGTTGCTCGTGACTAGCTTCGCCTGTTTTTGGAGTAATACGAAAACACGTGTGTCTTGTTCGTGATCGCCTCGGCCTCTTCTTTGGCGCCTAAATTCCATTTCGCCTAATTTTAGGCCATGTCCATTATTACCAGATGAAACGGCCCGATCTATTATCAGTAGGAGTTATCTACCAAAGGGAGATAATCTATATTTTTTATATTCTCTCAGCTAACGGTAAAACATGCAATTCAGAGTTCCATTGCGTTGCCATTTCATAACATCATAATACAAATCTTCTTTTTTCATACAATAACGATTTCTTTCATTCAATAGGTAAAAAATAAAACAGAAATCGCTACCCTCAATATGTTAGTATAAGCACGATAGTTGGTGTTTACTTGACAATTGACTTTTTAAAACTATTCATTAAGAAAAACTTCACTGGTTGTGAAATATGGTAGTCTTTGATATATTATTATTGATATAACCGATTATCAGTGAATGCATGTATAAGTCTCCTCCCCGTTTTTTTAACACTTGTAAATTTGTTAATTCAATTCGAATTATGCCTTTTTAGTGGCTAGATATAAATTCTTAACTTATATGTTATATGTACACTACTACATTTATTGTTTAATAAATTTATTTTCTGCCCTTGTTGTTAAATAATAGTTTAACAGACTATTATTTTTAGGTGGGTATCTCTGCTCGAACTTCCTGATGTTGACATTCGAGGTCAGATGGAAGACAAAAAAGTCGATTTTGGCTGAGGCAGCATGAGAACGATAAACAGAGAAAGGGTTTTCAGTGAGTTGTTTCTGAACAGTCGAGCAGTGCAGATGTGTTCACTTTCGTGTCTGAAACGGCTCCCCAGTGAGAGCATCAACTCGATAGATAGAACATGTCGACATGAACGTTAATAACATAGTTAAGTTAAAATTCCCTGTGTTGAAGTTCTTTTATCTCTTGAGCGAAAACATTTTGCCACCCAGCCGAGAGAAGAGAGAAAGAATACAACACTGTTAAGGTATTTCAAGTATTAGTTATACCAATTAAAATGATATTACAAATTCTTTTGTTTTTTGAACTTATTTTCATCACACGACATTTTGTTATTTATTTATAATTCTGTTGTTCCCTATAATTTTTTATTAGTGTGTGCTTGATTAAAAAATGATACCTTTTGTAGTTACTTCAGTTGAGCCATATAATCTTACTGTCATCATGAGAAGGATCAAATGTTCAAGTGTAGTTTGAAGTGCACTTTGGTTGGTACCTCTTATTACATGGGTAATCCTGTTGATGTTGTTTATACATCTTGCTGGATCATCTCTTTAAAGTATTGGTAAACTTCAGCCATGACAATAAATACAGTGTAGTGAAGAAATTCTACTGTGTTGGATTTTCCAATAGATTGCAAGTAAACAGTTTAATGTCTTATCAAGGACAGCTATAACAGGTGCTGACACTCCGTTAAAGGTTAAAGGATGTCTCTTTTTCCAAAGTGCGAGTGGATGACAAATTTGTCTTCATGGATTAATGACTCTAGTTATCTTGTGAACACGCAGAAGGGATTGTCTGCACTGGACGAAGCCGGTCTAAAATTAAAAAGAAACAAATGTCAATTTCTTCTTCTGGAGGTGACGTATCTTGGATTTGGAATTTGCAAAGAAGGTATAGCTCCCCTGGCTGAAAAGGTCGCTGTTATGCAGGAGGTAGCTGCCCCTAAGAATGTAACAGAGTTGAACGCCTGTCTTTGAGCCCTAAATTATTACAACAATCATTTGCCCAAGTTATTCATCGTACTGTAACCCCTTCATCGAGTGTTGAAGGTAATGACTTGGGAGTGGAGAGCCAATCAGAAAAGAGAACCTTTGAAAAAACAAAGAAAATGTTGTGTTCAGCGCCTCTGGTGATGCATTTTGACCCCTCAAAGCACATTCTAGTGCATGTAGATGCTTCTCCCTATGGAGTAGGGGTGGTAACGGCACATAGGATGAATAATGGAATAGAGAAACCAGTGTGCTATATATCTCGAACCCTGTCTGCCCCTGAAAGGAACTAGACACATAGAAAAAGAAGGCTTGGCCCTGGTGTTCGTAGTTAAAAGGCCCCACCACTTTTGTACAGGAATTTCTTCACGCTATACAAAGACCGCAAGCCACTGCTGGGAACAAATCAACCCCTCCTCTTGCTGCTTTTAGAGTACAGCGTTGGCACTATTTTTAGTGGCTTATATCTACAGGTTGGAGTACGGAGCAAGTGCCTTTTAACGGTAATGCTGACTGTCTCAGTTGTTTTCCGTTAATGTCCCGAGAAGAGGATCATTCCATAATGAAGAACAAAGTAAAAACTGATGGATTTGGTTGATTCTTCAGTAATAGTGACTGAAAGGAGCCGATTCTGAGCAGGGGATCGATATTAAATGGCTGGAGGAACATTACTTCTCATACAGAATGGAAACCTTACTACATTAGGTAAGAGGGGTTAAGATGTGAGGATGGTGCAATGCTGTGGTGGAGTTGAATAGTCATTCTACCAAGTTAAGGGTAAAAGTATCGCAGGAACTCCATCAGACGCACATTGGAATTGTGCCAATGAAAGCTCTTGCACGGAGCTACGTGTTATAGCCAAACTTTGAGGCAGACATCGAAAAGACCTACAAGACCCGTGGGGCATGCTGACTAGCCCAAAGCAAACCAAACTAAGCGCCCATTCATTGGTGGAAATGGTATCCGGTAAATTGCTCGAAATCAATTGCTCGAAATCAATTGCTCGACAGTAAATTGCTCGAAATTAATTGTTCGACAGTAAATTGCTCGAAATCAATTGCTCGACAGTAAATTGCTCGAAATTAATTGTTCGACAGTAAATTGCTCGAAATCAATTGCTCGACAGTAAATTGTTCGAGAGTAAATTGCTTGAAATCAATTGCTCTACAGCAAATTGCTCAAAATCAAATGCTCTACAGCAAATTGCTCAAAATCAATTGTTCGACAGTAAATTGCTCGAAATCAATTGCTCGACAGTAAATTGCTCGACAGTAAATTGCTCGAAATCAATGGCTCGACAGTAAATTGCTCGAAATTAATTGCTCGACAGTAAATTGCTCGAAATCAATGGCTCGACAGCAAATTGCTCGAAATCAATGGCTCGACAGTAAATTGCTCGAAATCAATGGCTCGACAGTAAATTGCTCGAAATCAGTTGCTCGACAGTAAATTGCTCGAAATTAATTGCTCGACAGTAAATTGCTCGAAATAAATGGCTCGACAGTAAATTGCTCGAAATCAATGGCTCGACAGTAAATTGCTCGAAATCAATGGCTCGACAGTAAATTGTTCGAATTTAATTGCTCGACATTAAATTGCACGAAATCAATTGCTCGACAGTAAATTGCTCGAAATTAATTGTTCGACAGTAAATTGTTCGACAGTAAATTGCTCGAAATTAATTGTTCGACAGTAAATTGCTCGAAATTAATTACTCGACAGTAAATTGCTCGAAATCAATGGCTCGACAGTAAATAGCTCGAAATTAATTGCTCGACAGTAAATTGCTCGAAATCAATGGCTCGACAGTAAATTGTTCGAATTTAATTGCTCGACATTAAATTGCACGAAATCAATTGCTCGACAGTAAATTGCTCGAAATTAATTGTTCGACAGTAAATTGCTCGAAATTAATTGCTTGACAGTAAATTGCTCGAAATCAATGGCTCGACAGTAAATTGCTCGAAATCAATGGCTCGACAGTAAATTGCTTTAAATCAATGGCTCGACAGTAAATTGCTCGAAATCAGTTGCTCGACAGTAAATTGCTCGAAATTAATTGCTCGACAGTAAATTGCTCGAAATCAGTTGCTCGACAGCAAATTGTTCGAAATTAATTACTCGACAGTAAATTGCTCGAAATCAATGGCTCGACAGTAAATTGCTCGAAATTAATTGTTCGACAGTAAATTGCTCGAAATCAATTGCTCGACAGTAAATTGTTCGACAGTAAATTGCTTGAAATCAATTGCTCTACAGCAAATTGCTCAAAATCAATTGCTCGACAGTAAATTGCTCGACAGTAAATTGCTCGAAATCAATGGCTCGACAGTAAATTGCTCGAAATCAATGGCTCGACAGTAAATTGCTTTAAATCAATGGCTCGACAGTAAATTGCTCGAAATCAGTTGCTCGACAGTAAATTGCTCGAAATTAATTGCTCGACAGTAAATTGCTTGAAATCAATGGCTCGACAGTAAATTGCTCGAAATCAGTTGCTCGACAGTAAATTGCTCGAAATTAATTGCTCGAAATTAATTGCTCGAAATCAATGGCTCGACAGCAAATTGCTCGAAATTAATTGCTCGACAGTAAATTGCTCGAAATCAATGGCTCGACGGTAAATTGCTCGAAATCAATGGCTCGACAGTAAATTGCTTTAAATCAGTTGCTCGACAGTAAATTGCTCGAAATTAATTGCTCGACAGTAAATTGCTCGAAATCAATGGCTCGACAGAAAATTGCTCGAAATCAATGGCTCGACAGTAAATTGCTCGAAATCAGTTGCTCGACAGTAAATTGCTCGAAATTAATGGCTCGACAGTAAATTGCTCGAAATTAATGGCTCGACAGTAAATTGCTCGAAATCAATGGCTCGACAGTAAATTGCTTTAAATCAATGGCTCGACAGTAAATTGCTTTAAATCAATGGCTCGACAATAAATTGCTCGAAATCAGTTGCTCGACAGTAAATTGCTCGAAATTAATTGCTCGACAGTAAATTGCTTGAAATCAATGGCTCGACAGTAAATTGCTCGAAATCAGTTGCTCGACAGTAAATTGCTCGAAATTAATTGCTCGACAGTAAATTGCTCGAAATCAATGGCTCGACAGCAAATTGCTCGAAATTAATTGCTCGACAGTAAATTGCTCGACAGTAAATTGTTCGAATTTAATTGCTCGACATTAAATTGCACGAAATCAATTGCTCGACAGTAAATTGCTCGAAATCAATGGGTCGACAGTAAATTGCTCGAAATCAATGGCTCGACAGTAAATTGCTTTAAATCAATGGCTCGACAGTAAATTGCTCGAAATCAGTTGCTCGACAGTAAATTGCTCGAAATAAATGGCTCGACAGTAAATTGCTCGAAATCAATGGCTCGACAGTAAATTGCTCGAAATCAATGGCTCGACAGTAAATTGTTCGAATTTAATTGCTCGACATTAAATTGCACGAAATCAATTGCTCGACAGTAAATTGCTCGAAATTAATTGTTCGACAGTAAATTGTTCGACAGTAAATTGCTCGAAATTAATTGTTCGACAGTAAATTGCTCGAAATTAATTACTCGACAGTAAATTGCTCGAAATCAATGGCTCGACAGTAAATAGCTCGAAATTAATTGCTCGACAGTAAATTGCTCGAAATCAATGGCTCGACAGTAAATTGTTCGAATTTAATTGCTCGACATTAAATTGCACGAAATCAATTGCTCGACAGTAAATTGCTCGAAATTAATTGTTCGACAGTAAATTGCTCGAAATTAATTGCTTGACAGTAAATTGCTCGAAATCAATGGCTCGACAGTAAATTGCTCGAAATCAATGGCTCGACAGTAAATTGCTTTAAATCAATGGCTCGACAGTAAATTGCTCGAAATCAGTTGCTCGACAGTAAATTGCTCGAAATTAATTGCTCGACAGTAAATTGCTCGAAATCAGTTGCTCGACAGCAAATTGTTCGAAATTAATTACTCGACAGTAAATTGCTCGAAATCAATGGCTCGACAGTAAATTGCTCGAAATTAATTGTTCGACAGTAAATTGCTCGAAATCAATTGCTCGACAGTAAATTGTTCGACAGTAAATTGCTTGAAATCAATTGCTCTACAGCAAATTGCTCAAAATCAATTGCTCGACAGTAAATTGCTCGACAGTAAATTGCTCGAAATCAATGGCTCGACAGTAAATTGCTCGAAATCAATGGCTCGACAGTAAATTGCTTTAAATCAATGGCTCGACAGTAAATTGCTCGAAATCAGTTGCTCGACAGTAAATTGCTCGAAATTAATTGCTCGACAGTAAATTGCTTGAAATCAATGGCTCGACAGTAAATTGCTCGAAATCAGTTGCTCGACAGTAAATTGCTCGAAATTAATTGCTCGAAATTAATTGCTCGAAATCAATGGCTCGACAGCAAATTGCTCGAAATTAATTGCTCGACAGTAAATTGCTCGAAATCAATGGCTCGACGGTAAATTGCTCGAAATCAATGGCTCGACAGTAAATTGCTTTAAATCAATGGCTCGACAGTAAATTGCTCGAAATCAGTTGCTCGACAGTAAATTGCTCGAAATTAATTGCTCGACAGTAAATTGCTCGAAATCAATGGCTCGACAGTAAATTGCTCGAAATCAGTTGCTCGACAGTAAATTGCTCGAAATTAATTGCTCGACAGTAAATTGCTCGAAATCAATGGCTCGACAGAAAATTGCTCGAAATCAATGGCTCGACAGTAAATTGCTCGAAATCAGTTGCTCGACAGTAAATTGCTCGAAATTAATGGCTCGACAGTAAATTGCTCGAAATTAATGGCTCGACAGTAAATTGCTCGAAATCAATGGCTCGACAGTAAATTGCTTTAAATCAATGGCTCGACAGTAAATTGCTTTAAATCAATGGCTCGACAATAAATTGCTCGAAATCAGTTGCTCGACAGTAAATTGCTCGAAATTAATTGCTCGACAGTAAATTGCTTGAAATCAATGGCTCGACAGTAAATTGCTCGAAATCAGTTGCTCGACAGTAAATTGCTCGAAATTAATTGCTCGACAGTAAATTGCTCGAAATCAATGGCTCGACAGCAAATTGCTCGAAATTAATTGCTCGACAGTAAATTGCTCGACAGTAAATTGTTCGAATTTAATTGCTCGACATTAAATTGCACGAAATCAATTGCTCGACAGTAAATTGCTCGAAATCAATGGGTCGACAGTAAATTGCTCGAAATCAATGGCTCGACAGTAAATTGCTTTAAATCAATGGCTCGACAGTAAATTGCTCGAAATCAGTTGCTCGACAGTAAATTGCTCGAAATTAATTGCTCGACAGTAAATTGCTCGAAATCAATGGCTCGACAGTAAATTGCTCGAAATTAATTGTTCGACAGTAAATTGCTCGAAATCAATTGCTCGACAGTAAATTGTTCGACAGTAAATTGCTTGAAATCAATTGCTCTACAGCAAATTGCTCAAAATCAATTGCTCGACAGTAAATTGCTCGACAGTAAATTGCTCGAAATTAATTGCTCGACAGTAAATTGCTCGAAATCAATGGCTCGACAGTAAATTGCTCGAAATCAATGGCTCGACAGTAAATTGCTTTAAATCAATGGCTCGACAGTAAATTGCTCGAAATCAGTTGCTCGACAGTAAATTGCTCGAAATTAATTGCTCGACAGTAAATTGCTTGAAATCAATGGCTCGACAGTAAATTGCTCGAAATTAGTTGTTCGACAGTAAATTGCTCGAAATTAATTGCTCGACAGTAAATTGCTTGAAATCAATGGCTCGACAGTAAATTGCTCGAAATTAGTTGTTCGACAGTAAATTGCTCGAAATTAATTGCTCGACAGTAAATTGCTCGAAATCAATGGCTCGACAGCAAATTGCTCGAAATTAATTGCTCGACAGTAAATTGCTCGAAATCAATGGCTCGACGGTAAATTGCTCGAAATCAATGGCTCGACAGTAAATTGCTTTAAATCAATGGCTCGACAGTAAATTGCTCGAAATCAGTTGCTCGACAGTAAATTGCTCGACAGTAAATTGCTCGAAATCAATGGCTCGACAGTAAATTGCTCGAAATCAGTTGCTCGACAGTAAATTGCTCGAAATTAATTGCTCGACAGTAAATTGCTCAAAATCAATGGCTCGACAGAAAATTGCTCGAAATCAATGGCTCGACAGTAAATTGCTCGAAATCAGTTGCTCGACAGTAAATTGCTCGAAATTAATTGCTCGACAGTAAATTGCTCGAAATCAATGGCTCGACAGTAAATTGCCCGAAATCAATGGCTCGACAGTAAATTGCTTTAAATCAATGGCTCGACAATAAATTGCTCGAAATCAGTTGCTCGACAGTAAATTGCTCGAAATTAATTGCTCGACAGTAAATTGCTTGAAATCAATGGCTCGACAGTAAATTGCTCGAAATCAGTTGCTCGACAGTAAATTGCTCGAAATTAATTGCTCGACAGTAAATTGCTCGAAATCAATGGCTCGACAGTAAATTGCTCGAAATCAGTTGCTCGACAGTAAATTGCTGGAAATTAATTGCTCGACAGTAAATTGCTCGAAATCAATGGCTCGACAGCAAATTGCTCGAAATTAATTGCTCGACAGTAAATTGTTCGAATTTAATTGCTCGACATTAAATTGCACGAAATCAATTGCTCGACAGTAAATTGCTCGAAATCAATGGGTCGACAGTAAATTGCTCGAAATCAATGGCTCGACAGTAAATTGCTTTAAATCAATGGCTCGACAGTAAATTGCTCGAAATCAGTTGCTCGACAGTAAATTGCTCGAAATTAATTGCTCGACAGTAAATTGCTCGAAATCAGTTGCTCGACAGTAAATTGCTCGAAATTAATTGCTCGACAGTAAATTGCTTGAAATCAATGGCTCGACAGTAAATTGCTCGAAATTAATTGCTCGACAGTAAATTGCTCGAAATCAATGGCTCGACGGTAAATTGCTCGAAATCAATGGCTCGACAGTAAATTGCTTTAAATCAATGGCTCGACAGTAAATTGCTCGAAATCAGTTGCTCGACAGTAAATTGCTCGAAATTAATTGCTCGACAGTAAATTGCTTGAAATCAATGGCTCGACAGTAAATTGCTCGAAATCAGTTGCTCGACAGTAAATTGCTCGAAATTAATTGCTCGACAGTAAATTGCTCGAAATCAATGGCTCGACAGTAAATTGCTCGAAATTAATTGCTCGACAGTAAATTGCTCGAAATCAATGTCTCGACAGTAAATTGCTCGAAATCAATGGCTCGACAGTAAATTGTTCGAAATTGTTTTACTGCCGAGCAATTGATTTCGAGCAAATTACTGTCAAGCAATTGATTTCGAGCAATTTACCTAGATCCGGTGGAAATATCCTAGTCAGCCCTGAGAAAGGATTCATGTGGATTTTGTGGGCCCCTTTATGTGACGTATGTTTATGATTGTCGTGGACGTTTATTCAAAATGGACGGAGATATGCATAATGAATATGTCTACTGTCCAAGCCACAATAGCGAAGCCGAGAGAATTACTCGCCACACACAGCCTGCCCAGTGAGTGATAATGGCACTTGTTTTACTAGTGATGAATTCAAAGCGGTTCCTGAAATCAAATGGTATCTGTAGGAGTTACTGACTCGCAGGGGGTCTAATAATCCTATCGCATTTATTTATATTATCACAAATGCAACAAAATAATTGAACAACAAAAGAATAATAACATTCAAACAACAGTTTTTGCACAACAATGAATAAAATATTTATATTGTAGCGGTATTGAGGGCCTAAATCAGCCCGTACATTTTTTACTTTACAAATGTGTAAACATGCGAAAAGCAAACAAGAGAAACAACACGAAAAACTGTTTTTATAACAAGAACAATATTCATATTTATATTTAACTATCTAATGATGTACAAGCATAGGAGTTACTTCCCTTTGACTGGAATTAAAGTCTTTATTAATAAAATATATTTTATCTGAGCTCATAAAATGTTGAATGAACTTGCCGCTCAAAATGTTCATTGTGAGAAAGCTGAGAATATGTTGATAAATCTTTAGCTTCAGAAGAGTTGAAAGAGTGGATGTTTCGTAATGTTTAATTAGTTTCCGTTGCTTGTAGTTGAATATTCATAATATGTTGATGCTTGTAATGTTCTGTAATGCATGTAATTAAGTTTCCGTACGTGCGTGTATGTGTGCGCGTGTGAATATGTTTTCATAGCATCCGCCCGCATGGGATCGAGACGTGATTTCTTAAACAGCTACATTTTAGTAAGCGACAGAAATCAAACAGAAGGAAGAACGAACTTGTGTCTGGCATTTATAATCAACGTTATCACGTGATCAGCTCCGGGAAGGCATAGACAGAATTTGGTGGAAATGTTTTTTCGTCTGGTCAGGAACTAGGTCGATATTATTCGAACGTAGTTGAGAACGTGATTTAAATATTAACTGACCAATGAGAGGTGAGAAAAATATCGAAGCTCTGTGATCCACTTTTTGCACAGATTTGCAGAAAAATTGAGATTGAAAGAAAAGTGGTAGCAGGATGCTATAATATAACTGTCGCAGTTAGCTCCTCCTCAGTTCTTTAATCCTTCAACAGGGGTCTCTCTCTCCCCTGGCTATAAATACTGGCTGACCCTTCGCCTCGATCTCTTTTTCGACTCAGGCCTTGGGCCGCTACCTCGCGCGGAGACGAGGTAAAATCTCTCTTTTTCCACTTAGGCCAATATGTGACCTCTCACAGATACAGCGTTTCCCAAATTCTGGGAACGCGCTAAGAACAATACACGTACGCACGAACACTTACAAGACACACATAATTTCTCCATGCAAACTCTATGTAACAGTCCATGTCTTTGTTTAACTTGTTTTGTTATTAATGTATATTTGTTTACCCATGTATATCGGTTTGTTTTCTTTGGACTTAATTAAAGTCCGACATTCTTATGTAGCTGAACCCGCCAGCAGGAAAGTTTAACCTTCTGATATCTCTTCACATCTTCACCCGCACGGTCCGCTACATAACCAAGAGGTACAAACAATTGATGTAAAGGTAGTTTAAAAAGTTCAAATATCCTTTTATGTTTGGATTCAAGTGTTATCAAAGGTCTGATTTGGAAGATTCTAAGTTGTTGAACGCTTTGTACAATAATGAGAAAGTATGCTAGAGTATTGTTGTAATTTAAGGAAAAATAATCAGTTCAATTTTGTACTAAAGTAGAAGTATTGTTCACGACTTACTTTAATGTTTACGAAGTTGTCGCACTTTGTGTTTTCGCATGTGTCGT
Organism: Acanthosepion esculentum; assembly: GCA_964036315.1. Taxonomy (NCBI): domain Eukaryota; kingdom Metazoa; phylum Mollusca; class Cephalopoda; order Sepiida; family Sepiidae; genus Acanthosepion; species Acanthosepion esculentum. Next base: position 18,850,640 of record OZ038485.1, on the reverse strand, counting down.
TTGAAGAGAATATTCTGTAGTTGGAGTAAGTGATTCTTAACAAGCTGTGTTTATGTTAATTACAATATTTAAAGTCGAGCTTGAAAATGTATGACAAAGACTCGTGTATCAATTTGAATGTGGAAAACTTGAATTATTTGTTCTTGATAAAATATTGCTGCGTGAGTGAGTGTTATTTCAGGTTGAAATTATGTTAAAGAATCTTTAACGTAAAGCCTGGAATTGTGTGACACAGAATTCGTGTGATGAGTTAAAAGATTCTATTCAGTTCACTGTCGAGGGTGAATGACGTTTCATATTTATTGCTAACTTGGGTCACGTGGTAGACTCCAAATTGCTTTGGCGCAAGTGTTTTCGTTCGGGTTAAAAACTAGGTCGATACAATTCGAACGTAGTTGAAGACACGTAGTATATATATATTATATATTTTCTAACCAATCAGAAAGCGTCTTTGCATAATTTCATTTGTAGCCTGTTTTAATGGCTTTTATGAACAATATAGGATTTTGATCCTATATATCCGACAATTGTTCACTGCTCCTTATCATCCTTCCTCCGATGGTCAGGCTGGGTGTACGGTACGTACATTCAAAGAGGCGCTGAAGAAGTTAAGAACGGGAGCGGAATCAACTCTCAAAACCCAAGTATACCGATTCCTATTCTTTTTTAGAACCACTCCTTATACAGCAACAGGGATTTTTCCTGCTGAGCTGATGACTAAACGTCACTTACGAACTGCTTTTTATTAACTTGTAGCGATTGCTACGATTTTCACGTCCATAATTTATTCGTCTGCGATTGGCTAGTAAATAAATAGTCTTTCCATAAGACAATTTAGCAATCGCAGTCACCATTTTGAATTTTTCTGCCGTGAACTTGGTCACATGTGTCTTTGTTACAAAATCAGGGATTGGTCGAATTTTAACCAATCATACATACATTTTTGTGATAATTCAACTTTCCCGCGTTTTCGCTCGGAGCCTACCAGCAGCTTCAAATACAAGCGATTTTTCTACGACAGTCAGCAGAGTCCAGCTATTTACGCCTGTTCACACAAATCCACGACTTTACTCACAACGCACACACAGACACAGGTATTTTCTTTGTGTCACATTACACATTTCTGCCTCTCTGTGACCAAGCCAAGTTCATGAACCAGCACCCTATTCATTTCCCAAACAACACGCTCTTTAATTAACTGT
>OZ038485.1:18821938-18844438 GCA_964036315.1 Acanthosepion esculentum | reverse complement strand
AGCAAAACCATGACATTATTTAATTAGAAAAGCTTTTAATTACTTTTATAAATAAGATAATTTAGGACACTCTTTTTTTTTTAAAAAAGAATTCGATGAATAATGAATTTTTACAAGAATTGTTTTCATTTTTTCAATTTTAATTAGAATAATTCATTAAGTTTTAAATCTTTTAAAATTCTGTATTAATTTCGTCCTTTTAGCTGATATTATCATCAATTAAAAACTATATTTGATAATCATAAAAGGAAGAGCTTAATACAAATCAAACACCAATATTTTCTTAAGAATTTTTAATCTTTTTGTATGTGTATTGTATAATAAACATGCCGATTTTTGTAGATAGGAAAGTTCATACACGACATTATTAGAAAGTAAGAGCGTTCAAATTTAAAGCTCAAAAGTATCTAAAATTCAATAAAACATTAGATTACAGAGAATATTTTCTTAAATTTCAAAGACTACTGAGTACTTAAAAATTAAAAAGGCGCTCAAATATTTTTTACGGCCAAAGCCACTATAGTACAACAAACTGAAACTGGAAACACCAAATTTGTCATCAAGCTGTCAAACACTCAACAGCTTAAATAAAGATCTACCATTGAGTTAAAAAAATGCATGTCTGCGATTTTTTATACCGAAAGTAAATAATATTTGCTTAAAATCAGATTAAAGAGAATTACACTGCGATAAAAGACGGCTAAAAAAAGGCGCTAATCAGCTATTTTAGCAACAACAAAAAACTTCTTTACAGTCAAATTAAATTAGTTTTTGAAATACAGCAAAGTATTTTGCAGTTTGCTTATTGGAAATAAATTTAATCTATTAGCTTGAACTTAAAACTAAAATAAAAGCTTCAAGTAATATTTTTGATTTGTATGAACTTCAAAGGTTTCGTTTGTGCATGTTTTTTTACGAAAAATCTCATACAAGAAAAAGTTTATTAAAAAAATAAATTTAAAAAAAAAGTTTTATCGTGAAAAAGTTTAAGTATTTTTTATTTTAAAAAAAATTTTATTTTTTATTACTAGCACGTTTGAAATTTGGGCTGAAAATCGTGTTCTTTTTTTACGTCAGCGGTCGCGTAGCATTAGTTTTTTTTTTTTTTTAGCGCTTTTGTCAGTGGAAAAGCACATTAATTTGGAAATTCTTGCAAAAATCAAATAATTGCCGGATTTTAATGAAACTTTCAGAATTTATTCAAAAATGAATGAAATTATTTTAGAAATGTTTGATTTTTGAAAGTCATGGTTAAATCAATTTTTATTACATCTGTTACAACCCCCCTTACTTAATTTTATGAAAACTGGAATATGAACATCTCTGTAATTTTTTAATTAAATGCAAAAAGACTTTGAAGAATATAGATCACCGATTTTTTAGCACAATTTCAAACTTGGCATTTCTAAATAACAGGTAAGTCACTTGAATGACGATCTTTGTAAAAAACAGGGATCGATCTGACACTGTATCGATAGAATCCCTCTTCTAAACCGATAATCAATCAATCTCCTAAATCGATAATCAATATTTTTTTTATTTTGAGAAGTGTCTGTGCATAAGGTAAAATACTAAAATGAGTTCAATTGTCTTCTTGTCTATATAGCATATTATTATACAAGACAAGCTTTCCCTTACATTAAGCAAGGAGAGGCCTATGTTTAAAAATAGAATAAAATAAAACAAAGCTAGAATTAATTATACGTTCTATAAAAGGAATTAACCGTTGAAGAAATGAATGAAAGCTTAATAGTACTTGGTGTTTTTTAAAGGAATTATTTATGAATGTAGATTTTCAAAGGGGAGATAACTCCTCCAAACCGGAAGTTGTCACCCATCACGAGTCTGACCGGATTTTTTGGTGTGTGTGTGTGTGTTATTGAGGTTTCGGCACAACACAAGTTAATAAGATGTCTGACGAAGAGTCGAGCAGTGCGAGTGATGTTGATTACATCCCTTCAGGTAAAAAGAAAACAGAAAAAAAAAATAGTTATCTATTTTTTTTTATTTCTCTTTTCAGCGCTTCACTTTGTCTCGCAAGTCGCCGTTTCAGTTTTGCTTTTGAATGTTGGCGCGATTTAGGGATGAGATTCGCTTTGGTTGGGTTTTTTTCTTTCTACAAACTAAAAAACCGACATGTGCTTTCCTTTATTTTATTATTCTTATATCGGTCTTTTTTTCTTTCGATTAATAAAATAGGAATTTATTTATCCCCAAAGCCGACATATCCTGTTAATATAGTTTTTGTAAAATACCCTCAACCACTCGTCGTTTATTGAAGGATTCTCCTTTGTTTTTTTTATTTTTATAATCACCGACACAAAGTAAAACTAAAACAAAAAAAAAACGATCGTCCAACAACAAAAGACTTCCTTTTTGTCCCCCAAAAACATATCTTTATTTTTAAAAGCCGTTTTATTAACAACAGGTGGTCAGTTTTATTCTCTTTCTATGAAATTTGCTTACATATAGTCTTCTAATTCCTAAATTTTTAAATTGAAATTTACTTTTTAGTTTAATTAATTGTACTTTTTAAAATAACGTCTCTTGGTATTTCGTTGTGTTTTGGTAGGAAAAACACCGAATATTGTAAATAAAAATAAATAGTCGATTAAAATTTTTTTTTAATTCAATATATTGAATATTTGTAATTTATGGAACATTTTTTAAACATCTTTTTTTTTTTATTTTTATTTTTTTAAGTCAATACCAGTATATATTTAAATTTTAGTTTACGTTTTTTCGTTGATTATTTTATATGAAATTATAATTTATTTAACTGGAAACATTTTTCAGGGAATAAATTAAATATTTGAATCAATTTTGAGTTAATGAAAATTTTAAAAACATTAATTAATTTTTAAAATTTGAGTTATTTACTTTTTCTCCTTACAGTCCGCAATTTGTATTTTATGAAATTTATCAAGAAAATTAGACAACCAAAAACAGATTGAATTTATATTTTTGTTTGATTTTGTTTTGAAAAATTTGCTTATAATTTCACAATTTCTTGCAATTTAAACACTGAAATATTGTTAAAAGATATAGGAATTAATTTTTTTTATATGAAAATGTCAGAATATTTTTTTAGCAGTTTTTTCCAGCAGAAATTCTAACCAAAATATTGCTGAATATTTTTTTATTTAAACCCCACCATTGAAAGCAAACTCCCTACCACTTTCCAAGTTATATTTTTTTTTAGTCTTTTTAGTTTGAGGAAGTCATTTTTAAAAGGACGAAACGTGCCACATAGAATTTTTCCATTTTGTCAGTCGACTACACACCATTTGTCTGATATATCGTATTCTACCCCCCCACACACACCAACATGGAAAGAAAGTTGAAAATGCAACTGGAGTCTAAGAATATTTATTTAGTATAAGTTTATCAGTTTCACAGATCTACAGCGTGACTATGCAATGACCTGGTTTGCATGAAATATTATTTGATAAAGAAATAATTTTACCTTTGTAAACCGTTTTAAATAATTATTAATCAATCAAACAAAGTTAAATTTATGGTTCGATGTGTAATTTGTTAATAATTATATTAAAAATCTTAGGGATAATTAAAAATGAAGAGACATGATACATAGAAAAACCTTATAAAACTCTTAGAATAAGCCTAATTTTTTTTCTTTTTGCATCCTTTAACCATTTAAAAAAATGTGTTTTAATGCATATAAACATCAAGCAGGTGCAGAAATTCAAATATCTGGGGAGCATATTAACAGCGAACGGAAAATGAGGCACCAAGATCTAAATGAACATTGGTCTACTGATGAAAGAAGCCTTCCAGAAACTCAGAAAGTTGCTGAGAAACTGAAGAATTTTGCTAGAAATGAAGAAGAGTACTGAATTACTGTTTGATATTATAGCGAAGAAAACAGCGACTTACCTTGTCAAACCAAGCAACAGCGTGTCGAGTGTATCCTACAACAGAAAATGTGGGGAAAAAGAAAATTACTTACCAAAAAAAAGGGGCACGTATTCCGCATGACATGCTGAAGACGGATTATTTAAATGAAAAAAAAACAAGTCCATCGCAGGAGTTGCTATAAAAGTATTTTGATATACAATAATTGGGCATCCTCTCCCAGCTGTCGACAAGTGGAAAAAATGCTCAGCCGATAAAAGCAGTTGGTTTCTTGAATCTGGAGGAAAAAATTGGGTGTTTTGGCTACCATGTTTGTCGGATAGTGAGTTATTTTTCTGACTGGTGGAGTGCATTGTGATTTGTGAGATAGTACCTGCGAATCGAGTTGTTTGGCATTTCTTACTGCCCCCCCGATATTTGAGTCTGGACTTAGTGATTTATTCTCAGCGTTGTGGAAGTAATCTGTAACAAGTATTTCCCTTGCAACCCCAGATCGCGCTTACAGATATCCATCCTCTGAACGATCTCCTCTGTCAAAATCTTCGGTTTATTTTCCATGATGGCAAGCAGGGCATCTTCATCAACACCATAAAATTTGCCTGATAGATGATTGATTATTTAGGTTAAAATCCCTCTGACGAAATCTGCCAAACCACTTTTTAACCCGCCAAAGAGTTGGAGATATGATCCAAATGAACCTTCTGAATGCTTTCAGTTGCAGGTTCAACACTTACTCCTTTCCGAAGTTCATAGAGGATAATATGGCAAAAGTGCAACTTTTCATCCTCCATCTTTAAGGCTTTTTATCTATGCACAAAAAGTTGGCATTCAACAAAGTCTGACTTGCAACTCAACAATGAAAGGTTTCAATATAGAACACACCAGGAATCGGCACCAAAACAAATGCCAGTGTCAAAATTCAAGTGTTTGCTGAGTAGCAACATACATTTTTAAAGTGAATGTGCCACATTTCAGTTATATGAACTACAAATTGGATGCATCAAAATCAAGCAAGTGTGGAAATCATTCTGGGAGGTCTTTTAACAGATGGCAGAAATGTTACAGCACATTACACTAAAATTGCCTTCCAAAAGCTAAGCAATGCCTGAAGAATTATGAAAATTTTGTTAGAAACAAAGGAGTGTGTTGAAGTCTTATGTAAGACAATTCATCACCCACAAGGCCGTGTAGATGCTCCTGTTTGGAAAAAAATTACACTGATTCCCATACCTCATAAATAATGGACTATTCCATTTTTATTGTGTGTATAAATGTGTTTTTCCTTTCTCATTCACTCCTTCAAGTTCTATAGGCTTCTTCCGTGAAAGATGGGGTCACTGCCTTACATGCTAGGACCACATCCACAGTGTGTGGTTTCTGTATCAAGTGAATTTTTACAAGATGGAGTTGCTAGTGACTGGTTTTAAATTCAGTTACTCAGAATGATATCAGAATGAGCATTACATGTATATACCTATGTTTTATAGATTATGCAAAGGCATTTGACAGGGTATGTATTTGAACATCTAGAAGTTACAAAACATTGTACAGAAGGTACTGAAGGAGAGTGAGATGAAAGGACTAAGCATAAACTACAAGACAGAATGAATGCATGGTCATTAGTAAAAGGATGAGCCCGAAATATGGGGACACTAAAATCAAACAGGTGTGGAAGTTTAAATATCTGGGAAGTGTTTTGACAGAGGATGGTAAGTGCAACACTGAGATCCATAAGCATATTGGGATAGCCAAGGACGCATTCCAAAAGCTGGGCAGAGTATTGTGAGACAGGAGGATTTCTTTGGTAACAAAGAGAAGAGTACTGAGCTGTTACGTGATGTCTATCCTCCTTTGCAGCATCAAATGTTGGATGGTCTCCTCAATGATGAAGAAGGGACTTGAAGCGACAGAGATATGGTTCTACAGAAGGATGCTGAGGATATCAAGGACAGTGTGTGTAAGCAAAGATGAGGTCTTGAAGAGGATGCAGACAAGGAGGAGGCTGGTACTTTACATCAGGAAGAGGCAGCTGAAGTTTCTGGGTCACGTAACGAGAAAGGAAGGCCTGTAGAATCTGATACTCACAGGTCGAATAGAGGGAAAGAGTGACAAGGGAAAGCAGCAATGCATGACATGCCTGATGGGCTTAAGCAAGTGAATGATAGAACGTGGTCTGGGGGGGTGGCAGCGGGACGAAACATTGAGAGCTACAAGGGATAGAGGGAAGTGAAGAGCCATGATCGCCTACATCCCGAAAGGACATGGCACATAAAAAAAAAAGAAAGGCCTTTGACAGGGTACGTCACAAAGAACTATTTGAACTGCTAGGTAAGCTTGATTTATTTGGGAAGGATGCATTGTATTGAGCCCTCTTTTAAGTTAAATGTTACAGATGTTGGAATAGTACTCTCTTTGTTCTCATCTTAGCTGGAGATATATATATATATATATATATATATATATATATATATATATATAAATAATTAGGAGGATTTGAAATAATCATAATTAAGTAATTCATCGAGTCTAGAAGAAACTTCAACAGAATGCAGAAAGCACTGGACGGCTGTTTCGTCCTGTATTTGAGACTCATCAGTAGTGCACATCCACTACCAAGAATTGAAACCTGAACAGTTATGATACGAGGCAAACAGCATGTCAACTGTGCCAACAGGCCTCGGTGACAAAGAGGTAACGGATTAGACTGTGTGTGTGTGTGTGTGTATACAGTGAGGTGAAACAAGTATTTGGACAGTAAAAAAATGGATTTAGAATCATATATTGAAAGAAAAGCATTGTCTAATGCTCACAATATATTCGTAAAACAATTATAAATGCAAATAAACAAGTAAACTGAAGCAGAGATACCAGGTCAGGGCCAATGATATTACAGATTCTTCTCTAAATATATCGCAGGAGCACTGGGCCATATGTGGCAGCGATATTTAAAACATGGATGCATGGTAGACTTATAAATATGTGAGATAGATTCTGGTGAGAAAAATTGTCTAGCCATGACACAGTGGACCAATTTTCCTTACAGCAGACCTAGCAAATGATTCAATATAATCTTTAAATGTAAAGTAAAGTTTTGCTATTTTTGTTTAATAAATCCTACTCGTGATATCATTGCTGACATAAACAGGTTTTTATAATTGTAAGGGAAATCTGGACAAGAATGTTAATGTCTAGACTTCTTTTCAGATGCTGAAGATGTCAGTGTGGAAGAGAATTCTGGGGATGAGGAGAATCTGGGCGAGTCTGGAGACGAATCCCTTTTAAACAAATCTCTTAAACGAAAAAGAAAGACTGGTCCTGCTCTTCCTGCAAGGTAAGTTGTCTTTGAAGAAGAGATTCTTTTGGAAAGTACTTTATAAAATTTCTTAATATCACTTTGTGCTTTCTGGATTTTCCTGAAGAATAATGGCTTAGTTTGATTGGATTTTCTTATTTTATGATTCACAGCAGATTTTTGGTAAATGAGTAACTGTGAAAAAAAAAAAAATTGATGATTTACATTCTTTACTGTGTCCTGCTTTTAACAAATATAAATATGAAGTGGTATAATATTTAATTTCTTGAAATTTCATTAAGTAAGGGGGAATAAAATATATATATATATATATATATATATATATATATATATATATATATATTTATATATATATATATATATTTAAGACATTTTTATGTTTATACATTCTTTTTATAGTTACAAATATTTAAGTAAATGCTCTGTTATTGTTTTTGTTTTTTTTTTTTTATAATAAACAGTATTTGTAACATTTAACAGCCTGAATGTCAGAAATTTTCATAAATATTTGTCCTCTATGAAAATTTCTCAGACATTCAGGCCGGTAAATGTTTTTTAATACCGTTTATTATAAAACAGAGCATTTACTTAAATATTTGTATCTATAAAAAGAATGTATAAACATAAAAATGTCTTAAAATAATTGTCGGACTTTGTGCATTTCATAATGTGTGACGTCATTTGTTTACATTTGGACACGCATTGAGCAGATATGAATGTACGTGAGAGATTCATAGAAGATTGAAGTTTAAAGGCAGTAAATTCGACCTTGCTAATCGAACAATTCTACGTGGCTTGATCGGTTAAGAGCATGTCAAATTAAATGACTGTTCCATATAGAATACAGGTTCGAATCCTGTCAGAGGACGAATATTTTCTATGAAAATTTCTCAGACATTCAGGCCAGTAAATGTTATAAAGACTTATAAAAAAAACAAAAACAGAGCATTTACTTAAATATTTGTATCTATAAAAAGTATGTATAAACATAAAAATGTCTTAAAAATAATTGTTGGACTTTATCCATTTCATAATATATATATATATATATATATGTGTGTGTGTATGTATGTATGTATGTGTGTGTATGTATATATATATATATATATATATATATATATATATATTTCTACAAAGATTTTCTAAAAAAAAAAAAATTTCTAAAATAATTTCATTTATCTGTGAATAAGTCCTATAAGTTTCATTAAAATCTGACAATTTGATTTTTGCAAGAATTTCCAAATCTCTGTGTTTTTTATTGGAAGAAAGGCACTAAATCTAATACTAATCTTTGCTGACCCACTGACACACAAAAAAAGATTTTTAACCTAAATTTCGAATATGTTAGAAAGGATGAAAAAAAAATTTAATAAAATAATCAAAAAAATACTTTTGACAATAAAAACTTGTTTTCATGAAGTTTTGGGTCTTTTTTATAATGGTATACTCATATTTAGAGAGAAAGTGAAGGTACCTAACTTATAGTAATAAGAAATATTGGATAAAAAAAAAAATCCTCTAGAGAAATATTCTTATAAATAAGCAAACTAACAACTAAAAGTGATGGCTTTTGCCACAAGAATGTAGCCATTTATGAAAATTGCTTGTTTTACTTCAGCAAAATCAACAATATGTTCAGATTGACTCTCTTATAACTGTGCCAGAAAACAGAAATCACATCACTTGAGGACATTCAACACCAGCAACAACTAGAATAGATAGCATGTGTAACTCAAATGGATAATAATGATATAATCAAAATGGTGATGGTTCACACTACTTTGAAGAAAATGTTAGGAAGAAAGCATCTATCATACTGGAAAGAGTGGTCCCTGAAAAATTGTTTTAAGAGAAAGATTTTATACTGAATGTAGCAGTGGCTGCCACATGTTTCCTAATAAGAAATCAGCTAGAGATGAAGAGAACAGATACTACACTTTGATCCCAACCTGATAGCCAAGGAGTGAAGATATTCACTAACCGCCCCACACGGTTGGATGTGGCACAAGGCCGAGTTTATTGTGGGGTATCCGAGCCCGTAGGCTCAGGCAAAAATTCCCTGTAGACCCTGTAAAAATGGGGTGGGGTAGTTGTCTACCACCCCAGACGAGACTCTGCCCTTTTGCATAGCCTCGTCTGGGTTCCTCTCTGCCCAGAGGCAGAGAGTTTGACAAGCACACTGGGAAGTGAATTCCACAGTGAATCAAAAAAATGCAGAAAGCACTGGAGGCCCGTTTCGTCCTATATTTGGGACTCATCAGCAGTGCACATCCACTACTGAGAATTGAAACCTGGACAGTTACGATATCAGGCAAGCGTCATACCAACGGGCCTCAAATCTCTGGGTTGGTAAATAGATTGATCAATGAATGCTTATCAGGAAATGGCTAATGTTAACATTACTATAGTAGGACATAATTTATTGATGCAAGTAAGCAAAATTACCAAACTAGTACACTTGCCTATAACCTTCCCTTTTGACTTTTGATTCTAACTGTAAGTTCTATGGTGTTTCTTTTCTCACACTTTTCACTTGTGGAACCCTCTTCCAGCTCTATGCTTTCTAGCCAATTTTGATCTTCAAAAATTTAAATGCAATGTCAGCTGTTACTCTTCTAGTGTCCCTCATTCCTTAATGACTTTCTTTTTCTTATTCTTTCACTCTCAGTGACCCCTTGTGTCTCAGTGGCTTTACTGCCTGGCATGGGGTGAAATGATTAAAGAAAAAAAATAAATTTCCTGCTTGATAATTCTTTATTTGTTTTTTTTTTAATTTTTAGAAAAAGGCGTGGTGGCATCAGATTAGAAGATGAATTGCCTGATGGATGTGAAGCTGATCCAGAAACACTTCGTTTGGATGAGGAACGACGTCAAAAACAGAAGGAACAAATGGTGGAAAATTTAAGACAACATGAAGAGAAAGAAAAAAGAAGATCAGACTCTCTTTGGCAGAGTTTCCTCTCGGATGTTGGATCTCGGCCGACCAACAGATCAGGGGCCAGTGGCAGGTCAAGCACCGGATCATTGACTTCCCTTAGCAGTGTATGTAAATCTGAGCCCATTTTTTCTGAAAATAACAACTCTAAACACTCAGAACCTAAATTTGCATGATACTCATAGAAATGATTGCGACATGTATCTACTTATTTATTTGACTCTCTCTTACACTGAGGTCATACATATATACATATTTCAATACCCAGCAGCAACTGCCCGTTTCATCCTTAAGCATGACACAGTCACCACTGACCACTGTCAAATTTATATATGCTCTATCTCTGATATTGAGCACTTATAATTATAGCATACCTTAAAAGTATATTTTTATCACAAATATATAATATTAGTGGTCAATATCTATGTATATATATATATATATATATTTGTCATCCACAGACAGACTGTTTCGCTGTTTCATAGCTCATCAGTGTGGCTAGACGTCCGGTTGCCTCTAGCTAGGATCGAAACCCGACTGAATTTGCGTCAGTCCGAACGTCTAACCGCTAAGCCATCAGCGTACGGTACGGAATGAAGGTGAATTTTAGCGTGTTTATTTTTAGATTCGGATAAACACACAGTGACTGAGAGTGACTCAATTCTGTCGAAGAGTGTATAAATTAAAAAGAGGATAGAATCCAGGTAGAGCTCAATGTCCAGGACAGAGTAAGAATATAATAAAAAAGGCTCAAACACTAATATTCCATGGTTATAATTTATTACATTGGAATCGTAATCACGATCCAATTCATCAGGCCTTCAAATTCAAAAAGAAATCGGAAAATATAACTCCGGGTATAAAAAAAATAAAATTTTAGTGAGAGTGTATGTGCGGGAGTGGGAAACAAGTGTGAGAGGGAAATGTATGAAAGCTCAAGAGAGGGGTAACTTTAAAACATCTCTCTGTTGAATTTTAATCCCCACCTTCACCTTTAGGCCTTCCTGTTCTTCTTTCTTGTGTTATCCCTCTCTAGAGCCTTCATACATTTCCCTCTCACACTTGTTTCCCACTCCCACACGTACATTCTCACTAAAATTTTGTTTTTTATACCTGGAGTTATATTTTTCAATTCCAATTCCAATGTAATAAATTATAACCATGGAATATTAGTGTTTGAGCCTTTTTTATTATATATATATATATAGAGAGAGAGAGAGAGAGAGAGTATGCACAGGAATCTGACTAAATGATAGTATAAAGAACAAGTAGGAAACGGATCTCAATCTAACATGTTTCACTTTTTTAAAGCTTCACCAGAAATCATGAAAAAGCAGAGAGATGCAGATTAATGATATGTTGTGTTTGGCTATTTCTTATTCGTTACATACATGTCACGTGTAATGACGTAACAAATAATTAAATATGTGTGGCAAACATTCCGGGCGCTAAAGTATGTAAAAGTTAGTAAGACGCAGTAGGATGTTTGTATTGGACATGTGTCACCTGTAATGAAGTAACAGATAATATTCAAATAAGTGTAAGAAAAAAATTTCTGGATACTAAAGTGTGTAAAGGTTAGTGAAATGCTGTTGGATATATTGAAAAAAATTTTCATTAAGTTTGTATATTGTCTGTTACTTTATTACAGGTGATGCATATCCAATCAAATCACCCTACTGCGTCTTACGAACTTTGGTGTCAAGTCGGAATGAACTGCAGTGCCTTCCTTGATGAATTTCATCTTAATATCAAGAAACATGATTAGAGAACAAGAAAGAATTATTATAAAAATAGACATGTCTATATTATTAAATATATATATATATATATATATATATATATATATAAAAGTGGACATGGAAGTCAGCACTTAGAGGTGACAGTCTGTTTGATGCTAGTGCAATCGTCAGGCGACTAGAAACAGACTGTCGCCTCTAAGTGCTGACTTCCATGTCCACTTTTATATTTACACACCCTCTATCTCTGATATTGAGCACTTTATCCCATAAATATAGCACACTTTAAGACTATTTCTTCATATATATATATATATATATATTAAAAATAAGAGAGAGAGTGCAAACGTTTTTGGTTGTAATGTGGAGTTTTTAATTTAAAAAAAAATATATTATGCTTTCATAATATATTTTTAAAAAATCCACATTACAACCAAAAACGTTTGCGGTTTCTCTCTTCATTTTAATATACATGCTTTTCTCTCGTTGGAGCTACTATAACCTCCTCCCTTAATTTATTTTTATATATATATATATATATATATATATGTGTGTGTGTGTGTGATGCTGATGAATTTTTCCATCATTTTTTATATATGAGTAATCAGCAACATGTGCTGCCTTTGATATCCATTTTGTTTGTGCCTTTGATGGCCTTTAAGGCTAGCTTGAAACCCACACAGGATTTGTCATATAGATCAAGGATCTCCCTCTGTCAGAGGGATATATATATATATATATATATATATATATATATATATATATATATATATGATCTCCCTCTGTCACCCTATGAGGAAGTGTCTTCTGATGATGCAACATGGAGGAGTGCGTGGATAAAAGTCATTACAACTTTTGGGAGCCCACACATAGAACATTTACCTATTACAAAATAGAAAACTAACCCCTGCCCTAGAATTTCCACAGCATTCCCAAAGGGTGCTGCTCCTTGTCCTGTATGGCAAATCCTGTGTGGGTTTCAAGTTAGCCTTAAAGGCCATCAAAAGCACGAACACAAAATGGGTATCAAGGGCAGAACATGTTGCTGATTACTCGTATATCAAAAATGATGGAAAAATTCATCAGCATCATTATATATATATATATATATATATATATATATATATAAGGAAAAATGTATGACAAAGTGGGAAAGTTTTCTTGTGATGCATTTCATCCTTTGGCACTTCAGTGAACTAAATTTGTTATGTTAGTGCAAATACGCATGCACACAAATGAAGGATGCTGGGAATTTTAAATTTACAACTTTTTTTCCCTTTTTTAATCTACTTGATTTCATTTAGAATCTTTTTCCATAACTCTTGTTATGAGATATCCCACACCGTGATAATAGTTCTGACACAAATGGTGAAATTTTGTAAGAGCCAGGGTGAAAATTTACTGTAGATGACCTTGCGATCAAGGCACTCTCTAGACATTTATGTCATAGGGAATTGTTTTCTCCTTTGATCAGAGTAGCATTTTTTTTTTTTTTTCGTTAAAATTGTGGTCAGTCTCATTAAATTTGATGTATATTCTAAATAACTTCCTGAAAAACAATGACCAACCACAACTAAAAGTTGAATGCATTTTCACGTAATCATTAGGTATTAGGTAACTATTTTTTGTGAAATTTGGCCGTTTTAAAAAGCTGCTTGGCTACTATAAGATGTTACAATGTGGGTAGCTGGTGTGTACATAATATGCACACACCAACTTTAAAGATACCAAGATTGTAGTGAAGCATCTGCTCGAGAGTTTGTTTCATAAAGTAACAGTTTTGGAGAAGAAGCTGTTTGAGTGAAACTTACTCCTTATCCAGGGAACCTAAAGGGAATGTAGATGGTTTGCAAATGTGAATTCAGTATGGCAGGTCCTAGCTGTGATGGTGGAACTAAGGAATGTAACGTGCCTTAGTAATAGTGATAGAGTAGTTAGAGACTAGTGATGTTTGTCTGAGAGTAAGGGTTGCAGGGTAGTAAATATTTCATCACCCACAAGGTCACATCATTTTGTTGGATATCTAACAACAGTGTTTCCAATTGATCATGTGTTTTTCTTGAGTTTTATATACGTGTGTATGTATGTATGTATGTATGTGTATATATATATATATATATATATATATATATTGATAATATTAGTGGTAAATATACACAAACATATGCAATCATATATCTAATATATATATATATACATACTTATATATATATATATATATATATATATATATATATATATATATATATATATATATATATTATAAATTAATAGATTTCAAATATGGTTTTACTGCTACACAGTGATAACCATGTTTTGGAAATGGAAGCTAAAGCCCTTGAATTTAATTTTGTTATTAAACAAAAGACATATAGTTCCACTTCCTCATCAAGCGAATTTTGGAGTAACTTACTTGTATACACTTTTATATATATATATATATATATATATATATATATATATATATATATAATATACACACTTTTATATATATATATATATATATATATATATATACACTTATATAATATATACACACTTTTGATGGACTCTCCCGTCGAACTCGACGTATGAGGGTCAGACAGATCAGCTCCCAGAAACTGAAAGCCCGACACCCGCACAGGATTTGATTATAGTGGTGAAGGCTTCGTGCAGGGCCATCCACACTTTTTGGAGGTACAAATACAGGGACCTGGTGCAACGGATGCCACAAGGTCCCCAAATGACCCTCCGCAGGTTTTGAATTCAGAGTTGTCCTTCTCCTAGACCAGTTACCATCCACGGCTATAGAACCCAGTCTGTCCTGCTATTTACCCATAGCTGGAGGGAGAAGAAGAGGATTCACACCTTTCCCAAGGGTATTAGCATGTAAGTGAATGTAATGGATTCGACTGGAATTCGAACTCGGCTCTCCGATTCCTCAATCCAAGCCGTTATCCATTACCCCACCGTGCCTCCTACACACTTTTATTTATATATATATATATATATATATATATATATACACACACACACACTTTTTTATATATATATATATATATATACACACTTTTTTATATATATATATATATATATATATATATATATACACACTTTTTTATATATATATATATATATATATATACACACACTTTTATATATATATATATATATATATATATATACATATATATATATATATATTACATAAAATAAAAATCCAAAGTTACCTCATTTATTTATTCCATGTAATTTATATGCTCTGTAATAATAAATCCGTTGAGCTCTTTTTGTGGATCAGTTGTAATGTTTAATATTTTATATTATTCGGATTCACTTGGATTATTACCTCTGAAATTTTCAAAATCAGCATCAACAAATTAGCTAAAAAGATGTTTTGTTTCTTGGCACCAAAAATTGTGTTGACCAGTGTTATTCATTGAAATGAAAATTATATTAAATTTGTTGCATAAACATATGTTGTAAATTGTAGGTGAAACACACCAAAACAATAATAGAGATAAGTTTTATTCATCAAAAATAGCGACAGTATATTTCCACGAACAGAAAGATATTACATTAGCTAAATTCATAATTGCGGAAGTGAAAGAGTAATAAAATACATACGTACACACATAGATTATTAAAAAAAAATTTTTTTATATATATTTTCAAAATTTAAAATTTCTAGTGTCTCTTGTTTATGTACATGTGTAGTCACATCAACAATAAACAAACACAGCCCTTTGTTATGGTACATAGACTTTACAAATTTAAGCGCAATACTAGATTAGCAACACCCATCGGTTTACTGTTGGATTGTCTAGATGTACCCTTAAGTTCTATGCTAACAGTTTCATTTCTCGCCCGTGGAACACTCTTCCAGCTTTCCAGTCAACTTTGATCTTCAAAAATCTAAACGCAATACCAATTGTTATCTACTGTATTCCTGATTACTCTTCTATTGTTCCTCATTCCTTAATAATGTTTGTTTTTCTAATTCTCTCTCACTCACTAACCCCTTATGCCTTAGTGGCTTTTCTGTCTTGCATGGGGTGAAATGATTAAAAAAATAAAACATTTAAATATTGATCTCTTATTGTCTGTCTCAGTCCTAAATTGTCCCAGTGCTAGGTCGGCAGTGTTGTCTTGCACCCCTTATGACTGACACAATGAAAAAAAAAAAAAAGAAATGAGAGTAAACCAGTAAACAAAAAAATCACCTACCTCCACCCCAATGTAATATCCACTCCAATTTCTACAGTGTAGGCTCCCTGCCTCCCAGCCAATTTTGATCTTCAAAAATCTAAACACAATACCAATCGTTATCTATTATCTTCCTGATAATGTTTGTTTTTCTAATTCTCTCACACTCAGTAACCCCTTATGTCTTAGTGGCTTTACTACCTTGCATGGGGTGAATTCGATTAAAAGCTAAACTCATTTACGCATTAATCTCTTATTGTCTGTTTTTGAGGTCTGATAAAAAAGAAAAAAAAAATGCTTGGATAGGTGTGAATACATTTTAAACACGTATGGAGCCATTGATGTCTAATTGTTTTGTATAATGTTTATTTCAGCCTGTGGGTAACAGAAGTCCTGGTGATGGAGCTTCATCATCTCCAATGCAAACAAATGGCTCCGATGCCAGCTCTCCCATAAAAGCCACCACCCCACAAAAAGTGACCGTCACAAAAGTGTATGATTTTGCCGGAGAGGAAGTCAAGTAGGTTTCTTGTCCTTATTATTTCAAAATTAGTTTTGACTATCAAACTCGTGTTGCTCTTTTTATCATTTCAGCCAATTCATTCTACAGCCTTTCAGATGTATGATGTTTTGCTTGTGAAAAAGGCTGGAGAGTGGATCGGTTGAAATGCTATGGAAATGAGTTCAACAACACAATGACTTGTTTTCTCCAGTCCTAATGAATTGTTGTACTCAATGATGCTCCTTGCCCTGAACACCTATTAGGACCAGGGCAAGGGTTTTGCGACCCCCTCTAATTCATGATATCCCCCCACACACTCTACTACATCTCAATTTTCATATGGTAGTAGTATTCATATAAAATAAGAGTTGTAACCTGATTATGTACAGTAAGGAATCATATGCAATATAAGTGAACAATTCAACCAGAAAAATTTAATATAAATAAAATGTATGTAAATGCAAATTAGAGACATGTCGTAATAGATCATTCCATCTTAAATAGAGACATGTCGTAATAGATCATTCCATCTTAAATAGAGACATGTCGTAATAGATCATTCCATCTTAAATAGAGACATGTCGTAATAGATCATTCCATCTTAAATAGAGACATGTCGTAATAGATCATTCCATCTTAAATAGACATGTCGTAATAGATCATTCCATCTTAAATAATTAGAGACATGTCATAATAGATCATTCCGTCTTAAATAGAGACATGTCGTAATAGATCATTCCGTCTTAAACAATTTGACACATGTCGTAATAGATCATTCCATCTTAAACAATTTGACACGTCGTAATAGATCATTCCATCTTAAAGAAATCAACATTTTTTCAGCAATTAACATTCAATATCATGGATAAAAAGTAGGAAATTTTATATTTTGTTTTTTTTTTTGGGTGGGGTTTCAAGACTTGAGCAAAACAAATTCACAGATTTGGAAAAAAAAATTTTCATTCTTTCATAATAGTTGTACTTTGTTTCATTTGTAACGTATATAAATGTTAGCAGAGAAAAACAAATGCTGATAAGATAGCAAGAGTTACAAAGCATTATCTGGGGGCCACCAATCAGGTTTCACTCTGTTGGGGGTTCAAGGTTAGTATGCACTGACCCTGATTCAGACACAGATTCAACCCAGACCTCAAGTGGAACTCATGTTTTTATATATTTATATATATATATATATATATATATATATATATATATGGTGTCCATAAAGTCCGTGTGCACTTTAAAAAATTTATAACTTTATTTGTATTTGCAATAGAAATAATCTGTAAAAAAATGTTATAAAGTTTAATGTACCTAGTTTTAAGTATAGCTAAAATAACTAATGTGATTTCAGGCATTACAGTAAATCAGTTGGCAAATGTTTTCCGTGAACTGCAAAATCGTATTACCCTTTGTATTGCTAATGATGGAGGACATGTGGAAACTTAAATAAAATTTCAATAAAACCTTAAAAAATATAGATTTACTTCTTTCTAATCCTTTTTACAAATTATTTCTATTGCAAATACAAATAAAGTTATAAATTTTTTAAAGTACATATTAACTTTATGGACACCCTGTATATATTCTCCATTACCAAAGAAGCTGGAAAAATGGTCAGTTCTTTGTGTTCCTCCAGAAAGTACCTGACTCTTCCTGCTATGCTCCATCTTTACAAGAATCAGATCCGGACAAAAATGGAGTATTGCAGCCATATCTGGGCTTGAGCTGCCAAAAGAATTTTCATGGGCGCCTCCAGCCTCCTTATCACAAATAAAACGAAACCTCACAAACCTACCACTATCGTAATTGCTACTGCCATGACAAATGTTCAGGCAAGCTACATTCCTTAGTTCCACCTGTTCCAACCTTCATGGCTCGGACCCATCATGCCACATACACAGGGTCAAAGCATCCTCATTCCCGTCATATTCCATTGGAAGTTCTACTTGGCTTCTGCCTGAGAACTGCTACTTTCTGGAACAGGCTCCTGAGAGGAAGCTTCCTTGATTGCTACATTCTTAAGTCTAGAGTCAAATATTATCTATACCAATGTTTCTCAACTTTATTCTGGTCTTGGCCCCCTTCATTCCAATGTGAGTTCTTTATGGCCCCTCATGCCAACTTGAGTTCTTGCATCAGCAATGAAGGAATCCGCAAACCAATGCGGCACTCATTTGGGGTAGATCAGAGAAGTTAGTTTTCGTATCATTATGCAACTGCTTCAAATGATCAACATACACTGCAAGGTCATCATCAAGCTGCTTGGTGGATATATTTTGCTGAGGAAGGAAACTGCAAACTCCCATCTCCCAAGGTCCAACCATAACATCTTTAGTTTCCTGTTAAATGCATCAATTGCCTTCTTGCAGGAAAACAAAAAAAGGGTGGAGTCATTTCTTTGGAGCTCTGTGTTCAGGACATTTAGCTTTTCAAAATTTGAAGACAAGTTGGTGGAAACATACCTTAATTTAAACTTATGAGTTCTAAATTATAAAAAATTGGAAACTGAAAACGGCCATTTTGCATAGATCAGATGAAAAATTATAATAAATAAATATTTATGTTAACAAAATGGCTAAGATTAATATTTAACTTAATAATAAATTGAATATTTTGTTTTAAATAATTATTAATTACAAAGTACTCCATGTATATATTTTGTGAGTCCTAAATTTTCTGTGCCCCCTTGTGGCCCCCTTAATTTGCAAACTTTGTGACCCCTGAGAATATCCCCCAGGGGCCATATGGTCCACGTTTAGAAACCTTGATCTTTAGTACATATCCTCATAATCTATACTTAGCTCCTCTTATGTCCATACAATAATCTCACTCAGTAGCCCTCTACTTTGAGTTACTCTTGAGCCTTGTAGTGAGTCAATATTTAGTTAAAAAAAATAAAAATATAAAAATAAGTCATCCAGACAGTTTTGGGGAAGTTTTTGAATTTTTCTTAGTTGAGATACATTTTAAATGTAACATCGGTCGAGCTTGGTTTGTATTCTGTTCAAATAGATATTAACCGAAGAATTAATTGGGAAGTTGTATACTGATTGGGGTAGTATCTACCCAGTTCCTGCCCCATCTCAGTTTCAATCAGTTATGCTGTCTTAACATACATACATAATGATATTAAGCAGAAAGGAATTAGTAAAATAAGGAGAGGGAGACGTGTAAAGGAGAAAAGGTAGAAGGTAAAAAAATCAGAGAAGGGGGAGAGAAAAGGTGTAAGGGAGGAACGGTAGTAGGTTAAAAAATGAGGGGAGGAGAGAAGGTGTAAGGGAGGAATGGTAATAGGTTTAAAAAATGAGGGTAGGAGAGAAAAAGTTTAAAGAAGAATGGTAGGAGGTAAAAAAATTGGAGGAGGAGGAGATAAAAACATAGAGGGGGGAGGTTAAAAAATTAGAGGAGGTTAAGAAAAAAAGCATAGAGGAAAGGTAGGAGGTTAAAAAAATAAAGGAAGAGAAAAATAAAAAGAATAGCAGGTGAAAGAAAAAAATATATAACGAAGGAAAGCTTAATTACGCCTTTTAAGAAATGCACTTCTCTGACCTTTGTATTCTACCCTTAGAATACTGTCTTTATTCTGCAGGCCCCTTTTGGTCAGAGCTAGACAATCTTCCAGCATTGGGGAGGAGTATCTCCCACATTGGGAAGTCTTTGCCTTTTACAATTTGTTGTAGATTTACACCAAATTCTGCCAATATTTTTATAACATATTCCTTCTTTGTCCTAACAAATTTTATTTTTTTTATCAATCACAAATACTGCGATGTTCCTGTCTTCCACTGCTTCATAAAATCTGGCAGATTCATGATTAATCTAGCTGGATTAAACCAGGTGAGCCTATTGCTTTTCCTGGTTGATAAATTCTTCCATATCTATAATACAAGGTGGTGGCGAATTCCAAGTACTCAATGTGGGTCCTTTCCTTATATCCTCTATAGACCCACCAGTTTCTGCAGTCTTGACTGTGTCATTTGCCTCTGTTTCTCCTTTTTCAGAGGTGGCGGATATGGTGAAAAATTCATGCTGGGATTTCTTCCTAGCCCCCCAAAAATAGGCAACTTCTTGATCTCTTAGTTCAGTTCTTGCTTACGTTGAAGTCAGAACACTGCGATTGCTTGTCTGTATCTGCTTTTGTATGTCTACACCATTCTTTGTGAACTTTTTGCCTTATCACTGTTGCTTTGTTTTGCATATATTGTTTGCTTACTTAATATTATTTTTTGCCATGTTCTTTTATTATTTTTTACTTCAAACTTTGCCAATTTTGTCTGTTGGGCATTTATTACATTTAACCATAGCCAATTCCTCTACACAACTACTTCTAATATATTTAGGTGTTTATTCAGGTCTTCATTTGCTTGGTCTGGATGAGTAGGTAGGTGACATTTGCAACAAGTTCTGCCGTCCGTAGTAAATCCTTGAAGCTATTTGATTGCATTAAAACATTATATGCTCAGGTGTCTGTGTAAGTAAACTGGGATTGCAAAGGAAATATTTGTCGCAGATTATTTCCACGTCACAGAGAATAAATCACTAAGTCCCAACTCGAACATCGAGGACAGAAAGAAATGCTGAAAACTCGATTCGCAAATACTATCTCGCTAATCAAAATGCACGCCACCAGTCAGAAAAATAACTCATTCTCCACCAAACACGGTAGCCAAAATTGCTGAATTCCCCAGATTTGAGAACACCAACTGCTTTTATCGGGCGAACATTTTTTCCATTCGTCGACAGCTGAGAGACGATCTGCAGTATTTTGCATATCAAAGTACGTTTAATTGCGACTCCTGCGTCAGACTTGTTTTTTTTTTAATTCACATATTCCGTCTTCAGCATGTCATGCGGAATACGTGCCCTTTTGTTTGGTAATTAATTTTCTTTTTCGCCAGCTTTTCCGTTGTAAAATACACGCGACACGCTGTCGCTTAGTTTGACGAGGTAAATCCTCGTTTTCTTCGCTAAAGTCTGGAAAAAGAAGTAGAGGGATAACATAATTCTGAGGTCATCAACTAATGAATGGCAGGTACTAAACAAACTTTGGCTCAAGTTGATAATAAATAATGAGAATTAAATCATGTTCATTCACAATCTACTGTAAATGAAAATGTCAACAAATGAATGACTAAGAAAAACTGGTAATACAAAAATAAGTGACTTAAAAACTTTGCAAGATGGAATATTCTTCATTCCAAAGTTTTTTCTCATTCTATTTAGAATCTCCAAAGAAGTCGATGCAAATTCAAAAGAGGCAAAAGAAGAATTGTCCAACAAATCTATTCGGCAAGCTCCCACTGACGGCTCTTCACCGCCAGAAACTGGCCCTAACGTTCCCTCCCTCCAAGGCAGCAGTGGCAGCATCACTGGCTCTGGGTCATCATCTACATCATCGAGCAGGCTGTTATTTGCGTAAGTATTTCCATATCGGTTTTATTAATCCTAGGAACCTTGTGCAAATAGAGCAATCATTATTTCAATCAACTTTCAGTCTGGGCAAAATGATAAATCGGGTCACTTGAAATTCTTGTTACCACCTGAGGAAATTTACTTGCTAGCAATTGACATTTCTAATTGTTTCCCAATTTTGAAAGAATTTTATCTTGTTTTTATTTGACAAAAGAGATACAGCAAGGATTCTTTTAAAAAATTCTAGGATAAAGATTTCTTAATTATTCCATATATCATTCTGGCAATTATCCTCATCTTTATTGTTTTCTAAAATTTTGGGGGTAAAGTATCCCTAATTATTCCATATAATTTAAACAATCTTGTCCACATTCACATTTTAGAGAAATATTAATTGACAATACAAGTATACTCCACCATGAAAATAAAAGACAAGAACTTCAAATTCTTGAAGATCTCTATATAAAAAAAAATACAACCAATACTAAATAGGATTAATTATGTGTATCGCAGCAATGTTTTGGGATACTCATAT
>OZ038485.1:18809438-18816938 GCA_964036315.1 Acanthosepion esculentum | reverse complement strand
GTATCATAAAATTTTGCATCATCCCCAAAAATTACCTCATTCATCCCAAAGTACTGTCTTCTTATCACCGAGACGGGGATTAATTTTGTGCTCTGCTCTATTGAGAGATCACCTTTTGGTGGTAGATTTAAAATTATTCGTGCAGTGTTAAATTTTTTTCTTTTTTTCTTTAAATGAAATTTAAAAAATATATATTTTCCTCTAAGTTTTGTTTTTGTTTCTTTGCAGGATAAATCTAAATTAGATTGGGATGCCTTCAAACATTCTGAAGGTATTGAATCTGAGTTAGTACAACATAATCGAAGCAAACATTCGTGAGTAACCTTTATATCCTTATACAGCCTATAAAAATGTCATATAATATTTATTTTTTAAATCATGTAAAGGTGTTTTTTACGACTTCTGTCCCATACCATTTACATTATTCGGACTATTGTCCTTAACTTTTGTCGCCATATTTATTACAACATTTCAGCCGTTGTACGCTCCGGCCTTCTTCAGGTAGTTGGAATGTGAAACTGAACCCTTCATTTCGCTCATTGGGGTAGACTTCTCTATTCCCCTCTCTTTATCCACGAGGACACATGGCACAGTGGATAAAGGCGTTAGTTAGATCCAGTGACAGGACCCAAAGAGTTGAGAGTTCAATACCTGTTTAAGGCAGTGGAGAACTTGGAGAGGGGAATTAACAGGAGGTAACAGATAACTGTCATCCATTAGACATGACACGTGGAACTAGAACAGTCTATCCAAGTGAGCGAAATAAAGGGTTCAATTCGACATTCCAACCACCTGAAGAAGGCCGGAGCGTACAAAGGCCGAAACATTGTGATAAACATGGCGACAAAGATTCAGACAATAGTTCGAATAATAAAAATAGTGTACCTCATCTCAGAAATATTGACAGATTCTGTCCCACAATACAAAATTATATTTGGAAAGCTTTTAAACTGTCTTCACTATGTTCAATAAAATGGCTTATATAGGTAATGAACATAAGTACCCAGCCTATTAAATCAGTTTGCAAGTTTCATGCTGTCCTCTTCTGCTCAATTGTTGGAGAAAGTTTTGTCATGTATTCGAACAGCTCTCTGTAATCTTTCTGACAACTGAAAAATGTGTGCAGTGTGCCAACATCAAATTTTGTGTGAAGTTTGGGAAAGTTGAGACTCAATGCATTTTGTCTATGAAATGCTTATACAAATGGAACATCTATTATCGGACAGAGGTAATACAATATTTTCCCATTTGAACATTCTTGAGGCATCACTGATAATGCAGCTAATTTGTTTTTCTTTCAGTTATCTGGAACGAATGGCCTTTCTTGACCGTACTGACCACCGGCAATTTCAATTAGAAAAGGCTTTGAGACAATCAAGCAGCAGCAGCAGCAGCAGCAGGAGGTGACTGACCATCTCTGATCCATCTTTTCATCTTCATTATTGTATTTTTTTTCCCTCTCTTCCCGTGTGTGTACACGACTGTATTTTGTATGTGTGCATGTTATTTTTGTTTTGTTTTTTTAAATACTTACAAACATACATACCTGTCCATACTTAAATCTGTACATATATAAATATGGCCATTGCGGTCCGTCTGAACTGTCGGATGTTTATTCACTACTGTGCAGATTAAGCATCTAAAATAATTGAACAAAAGATACATTTTGGATAGGGGTATTAAAAAAGAAAAAAGAAAAAAAAAACTGATCAGATTTTTTTTTTTTTTTTTTTCGGTTTGTATAGCCAAGGAAAAAAAATATTAATTTTCAGCCTTTAGAAAAGTATTTCTGAAGTTTAGGTTTTATTAGATTTTTTTTGATTTTTTTTTTTTTTTTTTTTTTTTATAGAATTTTAGATTTCAATTATTTTTTCCCTGGTCTCAATTTTAAGTTGAGTCCTGAAATAACTTTTTAAATTTAATTTTATCTTTTATTAATTTATTACCCATTTGCTTTGTCTGTCTTTTCTCAGTTTTTTATACTCTTTTTTTTTTTCTAAGAAAAATTTTCTAACCATTTCTTTTCTTTATAAAAGAAAAAGAAAGAAGGGCTGGCTTGCCTTGAAAATATTTCTTTTGTCCCCCCCTCACCACCACCACCACCACCACCATATAAGACAGACATTAATTAACCCCTGATTTTTACTTCTGTGAATTTTTGAGATGAGGAGTTATTATTTACATTTGGAGTAATGTCTTCATCATTGTTGTTGTTATCACAATGTTTCAGCTTTTGTGACCTGCAACCTTCTTCAGGTGTGTGTTATGAGAAAAATAGTCTTGTGGATTACAGTGTTGATTCATGGATTTAGTAACATAGTAATTGTGAGCTCAATCACTGGGTTGGATACCACAGGCTTATACTCAGTTGAAACAAGACGAGCAATAAATGAACTGTACTAAATAAGAACAGGACAAGGTGCCCCTAAGCATGGACAGCGGAATGTGAACAATCTGTCCCTGTAGATTAAATACTAAAGGGTTCAGTTCAAAATTCCCTGATAGTCACCCAGCCTGACAAGCATCTAAAGAAGGCAAAGATGAGGATGTTAGTCTGAATGTAAATAAGGATTTTTTAAATTTAGTTTTTGGTTTACACTCGGGCAGAGTTTTTTGATTAGTAATCATTTTAAGAATCATTTGGACTAGTATCACCATTCTTGTTGCTTTTATACAAACATTTTGATTGATATGTTCCACGTTCCTCAGGTCTACAGTTTATTGAGCCGGTTATTTTCTCTTCTACAAAATGGCTCTAGATTCAGACATCAAAAATTCCTGTAGACAATTTCAAGAAGCCAATTTGAAGTAAAACTCCTGCTACATTTTCTCAGCAGGAAATGTGTTAATTCTTTTGGTATGTGTATAAATTCCAAAGGTTCTTCTGTATGGGGAACTGGCAAGAAGGGTACAAGGGCAACCGCATCTTCACTTCAAGGACGTCTGTAAAAGCAACATGAGGGTGATGGGCATCAAGATGTGGGAAGACATTGCCAACAATCGCTCACACTAGAGTCACAATTTACATCCGAGAGCTGTAGTGAGGAGAAATGAAGGCTTGCCGCTGGAGAGAAACATGCTGAATGGAAAGGAAATAAGATGACATATGCATTCTTTGCAATTGAGACTGGGGGCCGGTCTAGTCATAACAGATGCTGTGCTGCTATCGGCAACCAAGGTTTAACTCTTTGAGCAGACATCCAAGGTTTCTCAAGACTGACAGATGCCACCTGACATCTTCATTGTTTCTCTCTTGACTACTGAGTGCAAGTTTGTCGCAAAACCTTGAATTTGATATTGAACCGTCAATTCTTAATCAGGCAACATTGTTGTAAAAACGAACGTTCAAAGATACGAGTCCGAATAAGTCATTAACGTGATTAATTTCAGAAATTCCAAGAATATTTAAACAGTGAAACAAGAAGAAACGTGTTCTTTTAATCTGAGTAAGATGAAAGATTTCATGACAAAAGAATTAACATTTGGTTGACTATGAAAATTACTACATTCATATCTTTTTGTCTGTTTATTACTAATTCTTTTTTTCTTTTTACTTCTCAAAAGAGGTTCCATTTTGGTTGTTGCTATGATTTCATATTGATCTATGAAACCCCCAAATCAATGAAGCAGAACAGTTATTTAGCTTTTTTCTTTAATTTTTTTTAAATACTGGAAATTGTTATATACAAGTCAGCTCTTGCAACGAAACTCTGCAAAAGCAGGGGTCATGAACCATTTAAAACGTTAACATTTAGTATAGGAAAGAAATTGCTCAGCTTGCTTCAAATGAGTTGTCTCCCTTGTTTTGTCGATTGAAAATAACTTTGGTGATCTTATCAGGATATTCTGTAAATCATTAAGAAATTGAAGTTGATTTTTGGCTGATGGCGTTAGAAGTGTGTTATTTCCAATATAACTGATAGTATTTCTGTTTATCAAATGAAAGAAATCGTGTAGTGTTCGTTTAATTATTGGAGTCTATCAAAATTATTTCAATCTTTTTATATATATATATATAAATAGAGAGAGAGAGTACACAATAAAATCTGAATAATACTGGGGAAGTTTTCGTCAGTTGAAATAAACCTTTCCTCATATTAGGTAATTTTGGATTTTATTGTCTACTGATTATTTGCTCTGTAATAATAAATACAATGAGTTCTTTTTGTGGATCAGTTTTAATATTTTATATTACTAGGATCCACTTGGATTATATACCAACGGATTTATTACCTCTTACTATATGTATATATAACACTTTCATAATACTGTTTTTCTTTTTACTTCTCTAAAAGAGGTTCCATTTTGTTCCAGTGTTACACACACACACACACGTAACACTGTTGTAATGCTCTGCTTACTCTATCTTTCAATGATCCTTACACCTTGGGAAGTTTTTGAGTGTTGTCGGTCAGTTTCATCTCCACCTTGTGTTTTAAAAACATTGTAATAACCAGTGGCCATTCACTTCTGGGCTTGTCTTTAAGATACAGGTTAGGTATGCTTCGCCCATCAAAATGTGGTAGAAAGTCACCGATTGAGTTAAGGGAATCCATATCCCTTCCAGAAATAACCAATATCTTTTTGCATCTTTAATGTCTTCCAAAAAAAAAATACTTGGTTCCCATGGACATTGGTATAGTTGTCAGAATATACCCTTAACCTACCCCCCACCCCCACCCTTTTAGTATAAAACATAAATAGTATCAAAGAAAAGAATCAAGGTAAACCTGATAATGCATTCACACTTGAAGGAGTGTATGTATCCAAATTGATGGTTTACTGAAGATGGTAAAAATTATTCTGCCTGACTATAGTTGGAGTTATTTGCTTTGGATGTGTTATGATTCCTTGTTTTTCAAATACAGATTAGAATTCAGTTTATTTTCCGTTTTTGTAGTTTCTTCTCAAAATTTGAAAATATCAGCTGAAAGTGAAAGAATATTAAAGTATTTGTTTTGCTTGCTAGATGCTTTTCAAAATTTTGTTGGCCGATTTAACTAACCAAGGGACGTAACTTTTCACTGGAGAAATCTATGGAGAAAAAAAAAAAAAAAAAGATGTTTTTCTTCTCTACAAATCAGCTACTGATTTTCCAATTCTCTTTAACTCGGGCCTTTTCAGCCTCCACCCAAGTTCTCAATGTAATCAGTCCATCCACATATTTCTAAAAAAAAATCTGCCATAATTAGATGATAAGATTCTTTTCCAAAGCTATTATAATGAAACGCACACCTACATAAATAGAACCTGTATGTATGTATGTATGTATGTATATATATATATATATATATATATATATACATATATATATATATATATATGAGTATTTACCTACCATGTCAAGGATTGACCAGTTTAGTAAGATCATGACAGATTTGGACAAGATTTCAACAGAATCCCTAAAGCTATCCAAACTGATTTGAAGGCTAAGGGAAGTAACTTTACAATATTGGGGAAGTTATTTTAGACGAGCATTTCCCAACCTTTTTTTCAACAAGCACAAACCTTTTTGTTAATGCCCCACCGTGTCAAATTAAATTTTGAATGTTATACTGAATTCAGTTGTCATAGCAAGATAATACTTAGGTATTAGTGCAAAAATAATTTCTATTATAAATGCCAATGATTAAAATTCTAAAAAAAAATAAAACCTTTTATTTGATAGTTTATCTCGAAATTTTAAGTGCAGTGGTCGACTTCGGTGCTTACCGGCTAAGGCTCTTACACTCGGCTCCATGCTGCTTAGAAGGAATCGTAGATCTCCTCCTTTAGGAATTTGCAGGCAGTTTCTTTGTTTAGTAAGAAGCTGTGTAACTGCATTGAAACCACATTCAGCCATAAAGGAAGTTGGAAAAGCAATGAAAAAAAATTTGATAACTTCCTACAGCTTTTAGATACCTTTCAAAAATTTCCTTTTGGAGCTGATATTGAACAATTTTTGAAAATTTGAAGAAAAAAGAAAGAAAAAAAAATCTCAGTATGTCCACTGCCTCCCTTTTCAACATAATAGAGCCTACAAGGGAAACACTGTTTTAGATCATGTTCACTTCAAGTTTTTTTTTTTTTTTATACTGGGCCAGTTGCTTCAATGTTACTTGAGAGTGGCTTGCTAGACTTTGGGCAAGTTTTTTTTAGTTAAAATAATTTTTTAAATTCAAAATTGCATGGAAAGAAACCTTACAATTTGGAATAAATCTTTTTAAAAGAATTTTAATTATATTTTGTTTCTTGAAAAGTGAAGAAAAAAAAACGAGAGAGAGAGAAATGTCCCCCTTCCCAATTTCATTTATGTCTGCTTCTCTATCTAAATTCATATTTTCATCTGAAACATTTTTTTCTACTGTACAATCTTTGATATTCAATGAACTTCTTGTTATTATTCTGGCTTTGTTTTCGTTTTCTTTGTAGGATTGCTAACAAATGGTACTTTTTTTATCTTTTAAAGAAAAAGAAAAGAACCCTATTTAGAATGTATAATGTAATCATTTTTGATTATAAAAAAAGCACAAATGTTCCTTATTTCTGTGTATAATGCAATCACAATTTATTATGCATGGAAAATGATGAGGGTTTTTTGTGCTACATATCAGATTAAGATGATTGAAGGCATTGTAAGTTCTGCAAAAAGCAAGCAAAATTGAATTTACAATATAAAAATATCTGTGTGTGTGTTGGTGATGGTTTCGATTTAAAATGCTGATGATCATGTAGAACTATGGCTGAAGCAGTAAAGGCACACCTGGCTCAAAGTTGGTTTCTTAGATAAGAAATGAGAGTTCAATTCTAGATATTAATTTCAATATTTAAAAAAAAAATGGAGATTGCTACTCAATCATATACCCATTGAAATAATGCTTAAGCTCTGTATGTCGATATTTTCATTTTAGTCAGCAATAAAAAGAAAATCAAGATTTTAAAACTACATTGAACAAAAAAAAATCCATTTGTCAGCATTCTCATAGAATCCAATAAAAATACACTTCTACTTCATTATATAAAAAATCCCACAAGCAAAAACTTGTGCCATCTCAATTATAAGAGCGAATGTCCTTGGATATAAATTAACTGTAATAAAAATAAAAAAAACTTAACAAAAGTGTTCATGATTTTATCCTTGTGTATACTACTCCTTAAAGGATTCAATAAACATAAAACAAACACTAGTCAATAACGGTTTCCCCAACTATATTATAGGCACCCAAATTAAAATATTTCTTTCAAAGTTAAGTAATAAGAACACAGGCCATAGGGATAATAGCAAAAATATTAATATATTTTATCGAGACTGATTGCACAGAGTTTACAAACAGGACAAATACTTCCTAAGAAATAACAAAGATTTGCATCACTCCAGTTGAACAAAGTAAAACTATGAAATTGATCTATTAGAAAAAATTCTGAAGAACTGACCTTTTTGAGCAACAAAAACTCCCCATCAAAATTATAAAAAACAACAATATTTATGAATTTGAATGCCTCATAGAGAAGTGCATTCCT
>OZ038485.1:18744438-18799438 GCA_964036315.1 Acanthosepion esculentum | reverse complement strand
CCATGAAACAGACTGTCGCCTCTAAGTGCTGACTTCCATGTCCACTTTTATATTTATATATATATATATATATATATATATATATATATATATATACACACATACACACACACTGTGTTACTGACTTTAGTGTGGACCGTTTCTCTATTTTATCAAGGCCCCAGTCTTTATATCATCTCAAGGTTCTGGAGTCCTTATATATCAGATCCCACAAGCCTTTCCTCTGTAAACAGACGAATTGTTTGCCGGGTCTGAATATTATTGGTCTCTAGTTTTTTCCTCCTCATTAGTCAATCCTATAAATTAGTTTACACGTTTGTTTTATTTTCCTAGAATAAAACTTGATAAGACTGGGAAGAAACCGATTGTTTGAAGTTATTAAATTTACACTGATATGCCATGTAATTTAAATTTTGAATTACGCTTATTCCTTGCTATTATAAAGTTTTGTACAACAAAAAACTTATATATATATAGCTCTTGAAAATATACTTTTAATTGAGCACTGTTGAATGACAAGCTAATTCTAAAAACACCAACCACCTGCGTAAATGCGAAGCTCTTCAGTAAAATGAATGGAGCACTATGGCTGCTTGGCGTTTGTAAAAAATAACAATACGCTAGATTTGGCTGACTCATTCTGCCGAGTGAAGATAGCTCAGTGGTAGAAACTCTGACTGACACCAAATCGGTTGGGTTTGAGGCATTCGGTTGTCTAGTCGCACTGAGGAGCTCCTGTATATATATATATATATATATATATATATATATATATATATATATATATAATTATATATATAGAGGGTCGGTACGTTCTACTCCTGAACGCCCCCAAGCCTTTCATAATGGCACAAGTGAAAAAAAACGAAAAAATAACCAAGTGAAAAACGGACTCTTTACACGACTTACTATTCAACCGCGGTAGCTATTTAATGTTAAGCTATTAAAAATTAAATTTCTAATCAGAGGACATTTCTTACCCGTTTATTTACTTCTAGTTAAGTTGTCCGGAAACCGTCAAGTACATAACATTGATCCCAGTGGCTCTCCTACCACAAACCCCACCAGGGAAGTTATATTAAGTAAAAAATGAAAAGAGAAGATTTGCTTCCAAGGATACATGACTACAAAACAGATTATAAGATCAACTACTATCAAATAGAGATTTTTCCTATTTTTCCATCTGTGCCATTTTTGCCAATGCTATTATTACCTAAATTCACACATCTATCTATCTATCTATCTATCTATCTATCTATCTATCTATCTATATATATATATATATATATATAGTTTAGTAGATATTTCTTACATCAGCGTCGAATTTAACTGATAAATTTGCACTTTGCTAAAAACAATAATATATATATATATATATATATATATATATATATATTATTGTTTTTAGCAAATATATATATATATATATATATATATATATAGTTTAGTAGATATTTCTTACATCAGTGCCGAATTTAACTGATAAATTTGCACTTCGCTTAAAACAATAATATATATATATATATATATATATATATATATATATATATATATATATATATATATATATATATATATATATATATAAATATAAAAGTGAACATAGAAGTCAACACTTAGAGGCGACAGTCTGTTTCATGTTAGATGCAATCATCGGCCACCTAAATTCCACCTAGTGGCCCAATGATTGCATCTAGCATGAAACAGACTGTCGCCTCTAAGTGTTGATTTCTATGTTCACTTTTATATTTACACACGCTCTATCTCTGATATTGAGCACTTTATCCCATAAATATAGCACACTTTAAGACTATATTTCTTCATATATATATATATATATGTGTGTGTGTGTGTGTGTTCCCTTGTTTCATTCCTGAATAATTTTGTAATAATTTTAAACTTGATGCTCGGTTAAAATTAGAATTTGACATTTTATAATTTTAAATTTAATTGTGAAATTAAAACTTTATTTGTTATATTGATTTCTAATTTAATCAAATCTTAACTTTTATGCACTAATAGCTTGTACTTTGGGTATATTGTCATGTTATATTGAATTATCATATACTTGTATTCTGATTGATCATCATGGGTGTTATGTAAAAGTCTTTCTCCTCCCGACGGCGTTTGGTTGGTTAAAACTCTTTATTTTGCTATCAACATCATCACTTAACAAGACACTAGAAGTGTTGAAACAAAATGGCTATTTTTGTAGCGGTGTTATAATATGCATATATATATATATATATATATATATATATATATATATATATATATATATATATATATATATATATATATGTATATATATATATATATATATATATATATAAAAGTGAACATAGAAGTCAACACTTAGAGGTAACAGGCTGTTTCATGCTAGACACAATGGCCTGACGATTGCGTCTAGCATGAAACTGCCTGTTGACTTCAATGTTCACTTTTATATTTACACACGCTCTGTCTCTGCTATTGAGCACTTTATCCCATAAATATAGCACAACTTAAGAGTATATTTCTTTATATATATATATATATATATATATATATATATATATATATATATATATATATATATATATATATACACACACACACACACACATACACACACATATATATATATATATTATGAAATGGACAAAGTCCGACAGTTATTTTTAAGACATTTTTATGTTTATACATACTTTTTATCGATACAAAATTGTGGCTCAATCGGTTAAGGCACGTCAGGCTATATAACGGTTCCGTAT
Source organism: Acanthosepion esculentum (assembly GCA_964036315.1). Classification (NCBI taxonomy): domain Eukaryota; kingdom Metazoa; phylum Mollusca; class Cephalopoda; order Sepiida; family Sepiidae; genus Acanthosepion; species Acanthosepion esculentum. The sequence goes on along the minus strand of OZ038485.1, from coordinate 18,796,685 downwards.
AGGATACAGGTTCGATTCCTGTCAGAGAACGAATATTTTCTATGAAAATTTCTCGGACATTCAGGCCGGTAAATGTTATTAATACAGTTTATTATAAAACAGAGCATTTACTTAAATATTTGTATCTATAAAAAAGAATCTATAAACATAAAAATGTCTTCAATATATATATATATATATATATATATATATATATATATATATATATATATGAATGAAGAAATATAGTCTTAAGATGTGCTATATTTATAGGGTAAAGTGCTCAATATCAGAGATAGAGCGTATGTAAATATATATATATAAATCATTAATTAAAAAAAAAGGAATATCCGAATTCCAAACTATAATAAAATAAAAATAAACAAAACATGGTTTCATGCCTGTTAAATAAATCATTTGTATTGTACATGAATTCAAAAGATTCAAATAGGAGTAAAAATAGACTTTAGTTGAGTTTAAGTTGTTATGATTCATAATGATGATGAAACTTCATCATTACGAAAACGACCCTTCCGCCACAATCAAAGGTAGCAGTAGTAAAAAGAACATTACAGATGTATCTTCTTCGCTCCGTGAAAATCCAGAGTTGACAGTTTCAAAGGCTTCGCTTAACCACGAAATTTTCGAAACAATTATAAACAAGCAAGCCCAAATTTTAAAGAAACCAAGAGACAATAACCCTGAGAACATTTCACACACACACGCACACACACACACACACGCACTCGCACACACGCACACGCGCGCGCACACATACAAAAAAATTTTTTTTTTAAATAACATCACGAAAAGAAAAATAATTTAGTTGATTAATGCACATTCTAATATCTTCCTGAGATTTATTATCGGGTTTCTGCGAAGCTCCTGGTACGTTACAAAGCAATGTATTTGCAACGTTACAAGGTTTTTAGGAAATTCTGTGGTCCAGGATTTTTTATATTAGAAATCCGAATTCTAAACTATAATAAAATAAAAGTAAAGAAAACATGGTCTCATGCCTGTTAAATAAATCATTTGTATTTACAAACATATGGGCATAAATTGAAAAAAGTAAAAAAAAGAGTAGAAATAGTCTTCAGTTGAGCTTTACTTTTAGTTGCTTCACTGAAAAAAAGCTACGATCGAGAAAAAACTTTTTGCGTTAGCGAAAATTCACTGACCATTTTTATTGTTGTTATTGGAGATGATTCGTTTGGAGTCGCCGACGCATGTATCTTTCAACATGAGCTGGCGGGAATTGGGAATGGAGACATCTTTACTCTTTGAAAGTCGAAATCTGTGGGATTTATAAGAAATGTTTCCCGAAAGTAGGTTTGAGAAAAATAGGGTTTTGCTTTTCTCTGATTGGTCAAATATTGCACATAGTGACTGTTAATTTCTAACCTATAGACTCTTTGATTTAAAACGACGTGTGCTGCACCGTGTAATCTTTTAGACACGCTTGTAATATTGTCTGTTATTGGGTAGAAAATAAAGTTTGGGCGTGTTGTAATATGGTATGAATGTGAGTATGTAATTGTGATGGAAATGGGATTTATTTCCTATACTACGTCTACAATTATAGGTTGAAATCCTAGTTTAATCACGCGGCATACATACCATACATTGTACTATTAATATTGAAATAGACTTGGTCACAGATAAGTTTTTCCGCCCCAAACTGAAACGTGGGTTATTGTAGGGCAGGTCTATTTCGGAACCGTGGAATTGATCTCAATTTAAAAGTTAGAGTTTGACATGATAAATAATGACACAAAATATTTTTCTCAAAATCGTTACCGTTTTTTGAGGAAACGAGTTTAAAGATTATGTTTAGGTTCAAAATTGGAGCGTTTGCATTTAATTCCGATGATCAGTGAAAGTCTTGTAGCAAAGACTTATACAATTTACAACTGAAATATATGCAGTTTGGTTTGAAATTAAAAGATATAACGAATTCCATAACCAGTTGTATATCTTCAACATGACCAAGAGAATAATGCAACAGTCGATCGAAATGCAGAATGTTGCAATAAAAACTTTACAGCAGAATACTTTCGGCTTGCTTCCAGAAAATATTCTTTTCTTAATGTTGATATCAGATGAATTGGAGATGAGAGAAGAGGCTAAAAATTGTACATCAGATAAGAAAGTATTTATGCATACTTAATAAATAATGTCATGTTATTTTAACTAATTTTAAAATTTCATTCAAATTGCATCACAAAAATATAACCAAATATGAGTAAATTTTCCAATAAAAATATTTTTTGTTTCAGAAATAGCGAGCCACCAAAGAAGACAGTTACATAATTACATTCATCAACTCTGGTCACATTGGTCATTGTTGATAAGACAGCAAGGATCACAATACACTACTCGAGATTAAGATTAAGTTTAGGTTCAAAATCGTAGCATTGGAATTTATTTTGGTGGTCAGTGAAAACCTTTAGCGTAGCCTTATAAAATTTATAATTTACTAAAGCTTCACAAATTGTATATGGACAAGATGCGTATCACAAGCACATTGTTACTAAATCATTGTGCCATCAAATAAGGCCTTCATTTGCTTCAAAGGGATGTTATACTGAACAATGTAGCTATATTATGATGTAATATGTTATACAGTGCAGTAGTTTTAGTGCAATTTTCAATAAAAATGCAAATTTAAAACATTTTGGTATCTGTCTATATTTCTGAGATGAATTGTTATGTACACTATTTCCATTATTCGGAGTATTGTCCTCATCTTTGTCGCCATATTTATCCCAACGTTTCAGAGAAAATACATTCATTCTTTACCATTATAACTATTAAGCACTGTATGTTAGGGCAGGTCAGTTTTGAAACCGTGGTGTTGCACTCAATTTGAAAGTTGGGGTTTCACATGATAAATAATGACGTAAAATATTTTTTCCAAATGGTTACCATTTTTTGAGGAAAGAAGTTTAAAGATTAAGTTTAGGTTCAAAATCATGGCGTCGGAATTTCATTCTGGTAATCAGTGAAAGCCTTAGTGCAAAGACTTATAAAAATTTATAATTTACTAAATCTGCACAAATTGTATATGGACAAGATGCGTATCACAAGTACATTGTTACTAAATCATTGTGCTATCAAATAAGGCCTTCATTTGCTTCAAAGGGAAATTACACTGAACAATGTAGCTACCTTATACAGTGCAGTAGTTTTAGTGTGATTTTCTATAAACAATGCAAATTTAAATCATTTTGTATAATTTGTGCCCAGTAGCACTATAGTGTTATATACACTTTTATCTATTTTTTGTTTTTATTAATTAAATTGTTTTTATTAATCTAACAAATCTTATTTATTAAGTAACCTTTTTTGTTATCTTTTTCAATTTTCTTTATAGTTTTTACTTATCGAATACAGTAAAGAATTGCATATTTTGCTTGTGGTAATTCGTAATGAGAATTCTGGTTTGTATTTATTTTACATTAAATGTAAGTAATGCAAAAGGTGAATTTGAATTTATCCTTGAAATAGTAAAATTTTGAAGAGAATTTGCAAGCAAAAACCTGCGGAAATTAGGTATTTCTGTACATTCTTCAGGTGATCTTTAAAACTAAATGCCTCTAAATTAGTAAAAACTAATGAATCTAATTTTTTGGTGTCAGTACTTATCACATGAAACCACAACTTTCACATCAAGTTCTATGTTGATTTTCTAAAAAAGTAAAAAAAACAAAATAAAAAAAAATAATACCTATTCTATTGTGGGGGTCAAGATATATGTTGATTTTCTAAAAAAGTAAAAAAAAACAAAACAAAAAAAAAATACCTATTCTATTGTTACGGGGGTCAAGATATATGTTGATTTTCTAAAAAAGTAAAAAAAAACAACAAAAAAACTACCTATTCTATTGTTAAGGGGGGGTCAAGTTATATGTTGATTTTCTAAAAAAGTAAAAAAAAAAAAAAAAAAAAATTCGACATTCCAACCACCTGAAGAAGGCCGGAGCGTACAACGACCGAAACGTTGTAATAAATATGGCGACAAAGATGAGGACAATAGTCCGAATAATGTAAATAGTGTACATAATACCTCATCTCAGAAATATAGACAGATACTGAAAGGCCGAAACGTTGTAATAAATATGGCGACAAAGATGAGGACAATAGTCCGAATAATGTAAATAGTGTACATAATACCTCATCTCAGAAATATAGACAGATACTGAAAGGCCGAAACGTTGTAATAAATATGGCGACAAAGATGAGGACAATAGTCCGAATAATGTAAATAGTGTACATAATACCTCATCTCAGAAATATAGACAGATACTGAAAGGCCGAAACGTTGTAATAAATATGGCGACAAAGATGAGGACAATAGTCCGAATTATGTAAATAATAAGAACCTTTAAAAATTAAAGCCATGAAAAGCGCATGTTTATCAGTCCTCTTCCATCAGAGCTAAACAAGAAAAAAGGTAACAAAAGAAAGAGAACAAAATAACATTACCGTAAAGTGGTAATATCGAAACACGTTTAACAAAAAAAGAAAGAAAAAAAAAAAACCCCAGCTAAATCGGTTTATCAGTCCTCTCTCATTAGAACTTAATTGAGGATGAGAAATGTGATCTTTGGTGTTCATTTTTAGTCGTCACGCACATTTCTCGTCCTCAATTGGGTTCTAATGAGAGTTTGAGAGACTGATTCGTTTTCTACGGCTTATCAACCCTTTGCAAGTTATTTAAAGCCCAAAAATATTTTTAGATTGTAAGATATTTCTTTGAGAATAATGGTTTAGTGATACAAGTCTTACTAATTGACTAATAGCTGGGAGGAGAAGATGTGGATTCATACCGTTCGCAAGGGTATTTTGCGCATAAGTGAATATAACGAACCCAACTGGAATTGGAACTCGGCTCTCCGAATAACAATTCCGAGACATTATCCATTTCGTCACCCGCAAATCCAAGCTTAGATCACTTTGTATTCCTAAGCGGTCACCCATCTAGGTACGGACCAAGCTCGACGTTGCTTAACTTCGGTGATCGTACGGGAATCGGTGTTTCAACGTGATGTGGCCGTAAACCTCTGATGAGAAAGGACCAACAAACCGGTTTAGGTCAGATATAGCAGAACCTATAAAGAAGTTTGGCTCTGATGAAGCAGAACCGATAAAGCGATTTAGCTGTTTTTTGCTAATCCTGTTGTACTTCGATATTACCACTTTACGGTAATGTAATTTTTTTTTTATTACCTCACTTTTTTTGTTATTTTCTTCCCTTGTTTTAACACGTCGGCTTTTATTGCTTTAATTAAATGTTCTACCTCTGCAAAGATATTTCAACCATGAAGTCACCCTCTACCCAATAATTATTTTGAAGAAAGAAGGAAAATATTAACAAGGTAGGAAAATTCCATAACTGAATATTCGGTAACGTAAAATTCAGAATTTTTGACAGGGTAGGAAAATTTGCTAACGGAAGATTTGGTAATGGAAAATTCAATGATTTTGACAAGGTAGGAAAATTCGGAAACTACGAAATCAAAGTCGATTGAAAAGTGATTTTAGGGCCGTTCTGGCAGCTTTAGGGGATTTAGGGGCTAAGCCCCCCATCTTTACATTTTTTAATAGAAATGAAGCTATATAGTTTTTGCTTCTTTAAAAAGAAATATGTATTTAAAACTTTATTTATTTACTATTTTTTTTTTGTTATTAAAATAATAATTTGAAAAAAAGTTACAAGAACTTATTTTTGACTCATCTTTCACCCGATTTTATTTGCTTGAAAACAATTGAGTATAGTAATTAAATAAACATTTAAACGATATTTATTTCAAAATATTGGAGGAGGAGCCCCCTAAAACCCTCATCTAGAAAGTACTGCCGTGGTATTGTCGCAGTGGGATTTTGTCTGGCCTGGAACCCATCATTTATTTTTTTTGGTTAATACTTATTTAAACGTAGGGAGTATCCCCCTCCAGAAAGTACGGCCCTGGTATTGTTGTAGTGGGGTTTTATCCAGACCCCCATAGTTAATAATACTTTAAAAAAAATATTGGAGAAGCCTCATTTCTGACAATTACGATCCTGGAATTGTTGTAATGGGATTTTATATGGATCCAACAATTTTTAATTATTTAAAAATATATGACTTAACCCTATATCCCTCACCAGAAGGGATCTAAAATCAATTTTCAGTCGATTTTTTATTACAATAGTTAGCGAAATTTCCTATTTTGTCAAAATTACCGGATTTTCCTAAATTCGAATAAAATGTCTCTGGAACACAATAAGGTAATTATGATTCAATATATTTATTTTAAAGTAAGCTATATTCGCCTGAAATACATTAATTCAATCACGGACTCCAATTTCTAAGCCTATAAAATCTTTGTCGGGATTAAAACATTAACAACGGCTTGATCATCTATCAGAGGAAATTAATTGTAAACGAAACCATTTATACATGTGTACATATGTACACAGGTGTTACTTATTATAACGAACTAGCTGAGTACCCGTCAAAAATAACAGAATTCTTTTATGCATGGATCTGCAAATAGCGTAATGGTGAGAGGCTCGGGACGAGAAATTGGCGAGCCGAGTTCGAATTCCAGTCGAGATCATTACATTCTCTTTCGCACAAAGAGATGAAATCTATGTTTTCTCTTTCCCCCAACCTATGGGTTAAATAGTAAGATAGAATGAACTTTCTAGTCATAGTTGGCAACTAATATAGGATAATGACAGCTCTCAAACTATATGTCACTGTATGGTACTTGAAGTGTAACCAAAGGTCCATTGATCATACTTGCAGTATAAACCAGTATTAACATTGCACACTACTTCAAACAAAAGGTTAGGAAGGAAACCTCCATCAATACTGGAAAGAGTGATAATAGCTACTGGGCTTGAGAAGAGAAAATAATGACATAATCAAAATGTTAACATTCCACACTACTTCAAACAAACGTTTAGGAAGGAAACCTCCATCAATACTGGAAAGAGTGATAATAGCTACTGGGCTTGAGAAGAGAAAATAATGACATAATCAATATGTTAACATTGCACACTACTTCAAACAAAAGTTTAGGAAGGAAACCTCCATCAATACTGGAAAGAGTGATAATAGCTACTGGGCTTGAGAAGAGAAAATAATGACATAATCAATATGTTAACATTCCACACTACTTCAAACAAAAGGTTAGGAAGGAAACCTCCATCAATACTGGAAAGAGTGATAATAGCTACTGGGCTTGAAAAGAGAAAATAATGACATAATCAAGATGTTAACATTCCACACTACTTCAAACAAAAGGTTAGGAAGGAAACCTCCATCAATACTGGAAAGAGTGATAACAGCTACTGGGCTTGAGAAGAGAAAATAATGACATAATCAAAATGTTAACATTCCACACTACTTCAAACAAAAGTTTAGGAAGGAAACCTCCATCAATACTGGAAAGAGTGATAATAGCTACTGGGCTTGAGAAGAGAAAATAATGACATAATCAATATGTTAACATTCCACACTACTTCAAACAAAAGGTTAGGAAGGAAACCTCCATCAATTCTGGAAAGAGTGATAATAGCTACTGGGCTTGAGAAGAGAAAATAATGACATAATCAATATGTTAACATTCCGCACTACTTCAAACAAAAGTTTAGGAAGGAAACCTCCATCAATACTGGAAAGAGTGATAACAGCTACTGGGCTTGAGAAGAGAAAATAATGACATAATCAAAATGTTAACATTCCACACTACTTCAAACAAAAGGTTAGGAAGGAAACCTCCATCAATACTGGAAAGAGTGATAATAGCTACTGGGCTTGAGAAGAGAAAATAATGACATAATCAATATGTTAACATTGCACACTACTTCAAACAAAAGTTTAGGAAGGAAACCTCCATCAATACTGGAAAGAGTGATAATAGCTACTGGGCTTGAGAAGAGAAAATAATGACATAATCAATATGTTATCATTCCACACTACTTCAAACAAAAGTTTAGGAAGGAAACCTCCATCAATACTGGAAAGAGTGATAATAGCTACTGGGCTTGAGAAGAGAAAATAATGACATAATCAATATGTTAACATTCCACACTACTTCAAACAAAAGTTTAGGAAGGAAACCTCCATCAATACGGGAAAGAGTGATAATAGCTACTGGGCTTGAGAAGAGAAAATAATGACATAATCAAAATGTTAACATTCCACACTACTTCAAACAAAAGGTTAGGAAGGAAACCTCCATCAATACTGGAAAGAGTGATAATAGCTACTGGGCTTGAAAAGAGAAAATAATGACATAATCAATATGTTAACATTCCACACTACTTTAAACAAAAGTTTAGGAAGGAAACCTCCATCAATACTGGAAAGAGTGATAATAGCTACTGGGCTTGAGAAGAGAAAATAATGACATAATCAATATATTAACATTACACACTACTTCAAACAAAAGTTTAGGAAGGAAACCTCCATCAATACTGGAAAGAGTGATAATAGCTACTGGGCTTGAGAAGAGAAAATAATGACATAATCAATATGTTAACATTCCACACTACTTCAAACAAAAGTTTAGGAAGGAAACCTCCATCAATACTGGAAAGAGTGATAATAGCTACTGGGCTTGAGAAGAGAAAATAATAAAACATAATCAATATGTTAACATTCCACACTACTTCAAACAAAAGTTTAGGAAGGAAACCTCCATCAATACTGGAAATAGTGATAATAGCTACTGGGCTTGAGAAGAGAAAATAATGACATAATCAATATATTAACATTACACACTACTTCAAACAAAAGTTTAGGAAGGAAACCTCCATCAATACTGGAAAGAGTGATAATAGCTACTGGGCTTGAGAAGAGAAAATAATGACATAATCAATATGTTAACATTCCACACTACTTCAAACAAAAGTTTAGGAAGGAAACCTCCATCAATACTGGAAAGAGTGATAATAGCTACTGGGCTTGAGAAGAGAAAATAATGACATAATCAATATATTAACATTACACACTACTTCAAACAAAAGTTTAGGAAGGAAACCTCCATCAATACTGGAAAGAGTGATAATAGCTACTGGGCTTGAGAAGAGAAAATAATGACATAATCAATGTGTTAACATTCCACACTACTTCAAACAAAAGTTTAGGAAGGAAACTTCCATCAATACTGGAAAGAGTGATAACAGCTACTGGGCTTGAGAAGAGAAAATAATGACATAATCAAGATGTTAACATTGCACACTACTTCAAACAAAAGTTTAGGAAGGAAACTTCCATCAATACTGGAAAGAGTGATAACAGCTACTGGGCTTGAGAAGAGAAAATAATGACATAATCAATGTGTTAACATTGCACACTACTTCAAACAAAAGTTTAGGAAGGAAACTTCCATCAATACTGGAAAGAGTGATAACAGCTACTGGGCTTGAGAAGAGAAAATAATGACATAATCAAAATGTTGACATTGCACACTACTTAAAAAAAAGGTTAGGAAGGAAACCTCCATCAAGGCTGGGAAGAGCGACTTGAGAAAACTATCTTCATGAAAAATTATTTTAAAATAAAGAATTTATAAATTTTAGCTGACAATGGCACTGTCTGCTCGGTCAATGAATGTCGAATGTTTCCTTATAGGGAAACAGTTAATATAACCATTACCTCGTCCCCAATAAAAAGACAGAGTAGTATTCTCGCTTTTGTTAATATCATAACATTCCAAAGGCACCCGATTAATGGAAAACCGTCTTTTACGAAACATATAGCAGCTTATTTAATTCTCTTTCTCTCTTTCTCTTTCTCTCTCACTCGCACTCTCTCTCTCTCTCTCTCTCTCTCTCTCTCTCTCTCTCTCTCTGTTTCTATCATAGACAGACACACACGCACGCGCATGCTTTCGTAAGGGCAAACATTTATACGATAATACAAGTTATCTGTTAATAAGTATCATTCGTTGCCTCTTTTCCAAACGAGCAAAGCGTACGGACCACATCCGCAGGAAGTTTGACTGTATCTTTACGCAAGAGAAAGTAGGCCCGGATGTATTTCTCCTTCTAAGGAACGGAAGTATCTTCCCTGTCATTTTTCTTTTATTAGCTTTCTTTTTTCTCCCCCCCCCCAGTCACACACATATACTCTTTTTTATTTTTTTTTATTTTATTTTTATTTAAAAAAAAAATCAGACCAGAACTTTGTAAGAAGAGATAGCATCAAATAAATCGGCTCAATATATCTGTAACGGCTTCTCGATTAAAATCTTAGAAAATCTAGCGAAACAACCTTTTGATGCGATACACGCCTGTCGTGACTCCTTTTCGCAAAGCAGCCTTTTCGGGCGACGCTTGCTAGATCTATAACAATGACATCCGGACTGATTCTCTCTATTTATCAACCTCCCCACAAGGCAAGATGTGGCACAAGGCCAGTTTTTAACGTTGGGCGTTCCGAGCACGTAGGCTCGGGCAAAAGTTGACCTAAACCCAGTATAACACGGGTTTGTCTACTTCCCCAAACGTGACTCCGTCCTTCGGCATAGCCTCGTCTGAGTTCCTCTCCACCCGGAGGTAAAGAGTTCGACAAGAAGGGGAAGAGACTTTGGCAGCGTGTAGTGCACTTTGAAATTTATTTTACAATAATATTTAACTCTGTACAAAGCTCAAGAGACACTCGAGGTAGAGAGTTGCAAAGTGGCATAGTTTATGGGAGATATGTGGGCGGGACCTTTTTTTTTTTTTTTAAGCAAATCACCCCAAGCAAGGTGGTTACAGAGATTGAGAGTAAGAGTAAAGAGGAGCGATGAACAGGGATCAACGTCAAGGCACCAGGCCATATACTTGAACAGGTTAAGAACGTTGTGATTGGGGAAACATTTTCTTGAGAGTTGATTCCATAAATTAACGGTCCATGAGAAGAAACTGCTTGAGTGGAAGTTACATCTCATTACATGCAATACGAAGTGAATGAGGGTGGTTCTCTACAATGGGCGTGGCCTGGCGGGTCTTAGCCGTGAAGGTTAGAACTGGTGGAACTAAGGAATGTAGTTTTTCTGAGAATTTTTAATGGAAACGGCGATGAAACAGCGAGAGACTTGCGACTTTTTGTTTGTGGGAAAGGGGTTGTAGGGTAGAAAAATAATTCGTCACCGACAACGACGGGGAGATGCTTTTGAACTCTATCGTGACAACAAAGTGAAGACTGGACAGCTCCTGCCCATATATGGTAACAGTCGCCTTTTAGATGAACAAAAGTAGTTTATGTCACAGCATTATTTTTCTTTCCTTTCTCTTTTCTTTCTTTTTTCTTTTCTTCTGTTTCTCCTTTTCTTTTCTGCTTTTCTTTTATTTCCTTTTTTTCTTTTTTAATTCTGACAAAATAACAGTTCAACCGTTATTTTTGTGAACGCAATACAGTAGGCACCTCCACTGATTCGCTAAAAAAATGAATATACCATGATGAAAAAAATGCGCGAAACTTAATAAAAACAAAATTTTATTTTCAAAATCTTTATGTTAAAAAGATATTTTTGATTATTAAATTCTATTTTTTACCTTTTATGGAACGTTCGAAATTTTTGTTAAAACTCTAGTATTTTTTGCGTCAGCCGAGGGTAGGGTTGGGTAGAGTAGGGGGCAAAGGTCAGAATAGAAAATTCTAGCGTTTTTTTTTTTGGTAGAAAAACACACTGATTTGGAAATACTTGCAAAAATCGAATAATTGTCTGATTTTGATGAAACTTTCAGGACTTCACAAAAGGACATCAATTCAGTTTCAGAAATTCAGAAATCATTTGTGTATCGCTTAATTAGTTATTCACAGAATATAAATCATCATTTTTTTTTATCAAAACCGCCAGTTACCGAAAATCTGTTTTTTTAACAGAACCGCCAGTTACCGAAAATCTGCTCTGAATCATAAAATAAAATTGCAATAAAACTAATATATTATTTAATTAGAAAAGCTATTAATTGCTTTTATGAATAAGATATACTATGGACACAATTGTCTTACGAAAAAATGTTTTTCAAGAATTGTTTTCATTTTTTTAAATTTTAATTATAATAATTTATTATATTATAAATCATTTAAAATTCTGCATTACTTCAATCCAGTTAGGTGATATTGTTATTAAGTGAAAACTATATCTACGAATCAAAAATTGAAAAGCTCAATAAAAGTCGTTTACACTCAATATTTAAAAAAAAAAATTATGCATATAAAATATTACGTAACTTACCCGTTTGAAAGTATGATCAACCATACACGACATAATCAGAAAATAAGAGTGAGGACTAGAGTAAATTTAAATTCAACATTCCTAATATTAGATTACAGGGAATATTTTTGTCAAATCAGATTAATTATACTTTAAATCAGCTAATATTCCCCAAATAAAGTTTCAGAAAGGTATATTTTATTTTTGGAAGATTTTTAAACCCGGGAATTAACTTTTGTATACAAATGTGTCAAAATATGTCATGTAATGACTGATTTTGCGAAAGCGAGCAAAAAGTTGAAATTCCTATTAATATAATTTCTATTTGAAATTCAATGAGTATTTTATTTACTGTAAATTGTAAATTGAATCATTTAGCTTTCAATTAAAGCTAAAATTAAATCTTTAAGAATGCTTTTGCATTTTTAAAAATCCATTTTTAAACCGTATCGAAAATTCAGTGGAAGTACCTATCTTAATGTCTTTCCCCAACCCTACATCCTGCTCAGTATTCCTCCCTGCGATAAGGTTGACATTCAACTAAATTATTTACATGATCTCTCTCTATTTTGGGGGAAACAAATGAAAGAAAATAAACCTTCCCAAACAGTGATACACATGCGTATCACTCCTTGAAATTGTCAAAACAGGATCTTTTTTTCTATACAACTTCTAAAGAGAAGAATTTTTATCTAGTTTTTAGTCATAGCTATCCACCCGCCACTGTTTAGATGAACATCAAACAATCACTATTCCCTAGAGACGCTTGTTTGCCAAACGATAGCAAAGCTCAAATGGGACACGACGTCTTCCGCTTCCGACAAAACAAAATAACGCCATCAACGCAAGTTTTAATATCGTTTATGAAGTTCCCGGCAGGTGTCCACTTTCGAATTGGTCATAATTTTGTCGCCAGTAGCCATTTACTGAGCTTTGCTTAGCATAAATATAAACGAGGAGTAGGCTTCTCTGCCTCTTGCTCTCTTGTCGAACCCTCTGTCTCCGGGCGGAGAGGAACCCAGACGAGGCTATGCTGAAGGGTAGAGTCGCGTTTGGGGAGGTAGACAAGCCCGACTCCTTGTATACGGGGTCTACGGGCAATTGTTTCCCGAACCTACGGGCTCGAAAGGCCCAATGTTATAAACTGGCCTTGTGCCACATCGTGCCTTGTGGGGAGGTTGGTAAATGAAAAAGACTGGAATTCACCAGTCATTAGTAAAAAATCAACTAGAGTAACTCATTAGTCATTATCCAACACCGAAGCAACCAATTTGCCAATATTTTAGTCTTGGGAAAATTTGAAGAAGAAATCGCAAAACAGTTAACCCTATTTCGCTTCCTTGTTTAGACTATTTTCTATTTCTGAGATGTAAGATGACCGATAGCAATTGTTACATAGTTAAATATCATTACAGAGGTAACTGAATAATTTAAGAAATTTTTATATTTTAAATTATTATATTATAAGAAAGCATCTTCAAAATTACCTTAAAAAATCAGTAAAATATTAGATAATTGGTTAAAATATTTTAATTTTTAAACATTACCTAGTAGTTAAAAAAACAATAACAACCGTTCTTAGAATTCGTAAATTTATGTCAATTCTGGTCCATCTTACTATACCTGTCAACACATTCGGCCATCAAATTATTGATGAAGACGTGAGAATAACAAAACCCCTGGTCAAGAAATGCTTGTCTAGAAAATGTTATGCTATAAGTAAGTAATATTTGTTTTAGAACAGATTAATTTAACTTTGAAATTGCTAATTTTACGAAAGTAACGTTTTAGAAATGTACGTTTTATTTTTGCGGGATTTTTGAAACCGAGAATTAAGTTTTATTTACATTTCTGTTAAATTTTTTTAAAAATGTCCGTTTCGAGTGTTTTTTCTGAAGAATCGACTAAAAATCATAATTTCTATTTGAAATACACCACAGAATTTTGTTTTCTGGAATTAAAAAAATAATCGTTTAGCTTTCAATTGAAGCTGGGGGAAAGCTTCAAAAAGGATTTTTCTATTATGAAAAATACATTTAAACCATAGGTATACCGAATTTTTGGAGGTACCCAGGTTAATATGAGGAAATTGACAAAGCAGAATTTCTTTTTCTTTTTTTTTTTTTACTACTGTTGGTTGAAATTTGTAAGATCTTTCTCCAAAAATAATTTTTCAGCAAAGTAGGTTTATCGCTCTTTCAAGCATTGATGGGAGTTTCCTTTATTATCCTTTTGTTTGAAGTCATGTAGAATGTCAACACCTTGATTATGTCATTATTTTCTCTTCGTTATACGTGATATCCATTTTAGGTGTCCTCAATTGATGTGGTTTCTGTTATTGGAGTTCTTTGTTTTTGATTCTCTAGTGCCAGTCCACAAGGTCTGAAGAAGTGTGATCTTCAGCATTAGTGATATATATATATATATATATATATATATATATATATATATATATATATATATATATATATATACATATATATATATATATATATATATATATATATATATATATATATATATATATATATATATATAGTGTCTAGAGACAGCCAATCACTATTCAAACATATATTGTTAAATATAACAGACAAAGAATGTCTATTATGTTTTATCATGAGCCGTTCTAAGCTTCGTATAGTGGCTTTCGTTTTTGGAAAAATACAGAAAAAACTGCCCCAAATTTGGTTATTATTTTATTATGCTGTTCCTCGATCTAAGCTTTCGGCTCACATAAGCCATCATCAGAGTGGTTATAGGGACATTGCAACAGAGATGTTCACCATCAAAGATGACATCCAGAAGAAATTTGCTCTGCGACGATAACGGTCGCGGAATAGCAGACGCAGGTCAAAAATTTGTAATGCGGTTCTATGACGTATCAAAATACATTTATAAATTTTTTTGTAGGGGGGTCCCCACACGAAAGCAAGGACAAAATTCTATATAAAATGTCCGCAAATATTTTGTTTTTGAATTTACGGTAGGTGGCGCTGTGTTCCATGCAGACTAGGTTACATTTGTCATTCGTGCACGTTTGTGGCTAGTCTGTCTTCAACGTTTAACGTGTTTAGTAGTTAGTTAACTGAGAAGTGTTCCGTTTAACAATGGCAGGATATTCATATCGTGAGCAGGCAGATATGGTTTTTACACAAAGCCGTGAATGATAATGGACGCGAAGATGCACGGCTGTATCAGATTGCTTTTCCAGACCGATGGCAGCCGAGTCATCCAAGCTTTGCTGCTGCTGCTGCTGCTGCTGAGACATGGTTCCGTGGCACCACAAACTATACATCAAGGAAGACCGACATCCTTTCGTACGCCTGACCGCGTAGAACACATTCTTCAGGCTGTCGGAGACAGTCCAGGCAACATTTGGAAAAGATGCAATAACAAATTTCAGTATCTGTCTATATTTCTGAGATGAGGTATTATGTACAGTATACAAGAGTGTGAGTTCAACACCTGGTTAAGGCAGTGGAGAACTTTCAGAGGGAAAATTAGCAGGAGATAACTGATAACTGACATCCATCAAAACATGGCACGTGGAACTAGAACAGTCTACCCCAGTGATCGAAATAAAGGGTTCAGTTCGAAATTCCAACCACCTGAAGAAGGCCGGAGCGTACTACGGCCGAAACTTTGTTACAGATATGGCGACAAAGATGAGGACAATAGTCCGACCAATGTAAATACTGAACAAATTTACACAACCAATATTTGTGGGCGGATCGGAATTCCCATGGTACAATACAGGCTACATACAGTTTACGATTAATGTGTAGAATTGTAGGTGACTGTCTGGTAGGTCCATATGTTCTCCCAGCACATCTTAAAGGAGCTGTCTACAGGGACTTTATTTCGAACACACTTCCAGGTCCGCTAGAAGATGTACACAAGCTAATACGAAGACGCATGTGGTTCGTGCATGGTAGGGCTCCAGCACATTTTAGTCACATTGTTCACGATGCACTGGTTGACATATTCCATAAAAAAATGGATAGGAGGACCTGTTCCATGATCTACACATTCCCCCGACTACAATCTTTTTTAGAAGAGCCGAATACAGATAAATGGTGCACAGTATGCCACAAGGTCCCCAAATGACCCTCCACAGCTTTTGAATTCAGAGTTTCCCTTCTTCTTGATCGTTCACCTGGGAGAAGTGATGGATTCATAACTTCCCCAAGGGTAATCAACTCGACTGGAATTTGAATTCGGCTCTTTGATTCCTCAATACGAGCCACTATCCATTACTTCAACGTGAACCCCCCCTCTCTCCTTCTCTGTGTATTTAAACTGCAACTCCAAAAATGTGATTTATGCACTCAAATGTACAAAATGCAAGAAGTCATAAATAGGTATCAGCCAAGCACTAAACAACAGAGTTTCCCTTCACAAAAGCAACATCAAATAACCAGACAACAGAAAACTCTTTGTATCACAACATATCTATAAATGTAACCAAGGAAAATTTAAAATTATGAAAATATACCAAACAGACAATTATTCTTACCTACAAATACGGGAAAAAAACTTCATAAACAAATTTAAACCAGCACTAAATAGATCATAACCCCGCACACAAAAACACACAACATGAACAAATAATGGCCAAATACAGTGGTCGAACCACTCATATATATACACACACACACTCACACGCGGGTATCTGTGGAGCACGAATATATATACACATATTGGCAAAATCAAATAGACTACTCAGAAGCACACACACGAACTCTAAACAACATAAGAAGTGTGTGTATGTGTATGTATATATGTATGTATATATATGTATATGTGTGTGTGTATATGTGTATGCATATATTTATATGTATACTAATTCCTTATAATAAGACATTATGTATGTATAAAGAGGGAATATACATATACATACACATACTAGCAAAAACACACGCAATACACAAAAATAGAAATCGATCTAAGAACAAATATGGGTCATTAAAAGATAAGAATACAGATATCTTTCCTCACCCTTTCTTGGACCAATTTTGATTGTTTTATTACCTTTCAAGTAGAAGAACTTTCTCACTACCAGTTCAAGAAAGACATTTGTGTCACTACCACACAAAAAAGAGAATGTTTAACATAAGAAAAATGACGTGCCTTACAGATTGAGCCACAGAGGAGCGTTTCGGTTAGCAAGGTCGAGTTTACTGTTTTTAAACTACAATTCTCTCGTACATTCATATCTGCTCGATGCGTATCTAAATGTAAACAAATGACGTCACACATTTACGCATCGAGCAGATATAAATGTACGAGAGAAAATCATGGAGAATTGTAGTTAAAAAACAGTAAAATCGACTGTGGCTCAATCGGTAAAGCACGTTAGGCTATATGAGGGTTCCGTATAGGATACAGGTTCGATTCCTGTTGCATATTTCTCGGACATTCAGGCCGGTAAATGTCGTTAATACTGTTTATTATAAACAGAGCATTTACTTAAATATTTGTATTTATAAAAAGAACCCAGTGAGGATCGATCTCAATACTCAGTCGGATAGATTGATAGAGACAAGCATGCTAACAAATATACCACGTCAAAGTGTCAAAATAATAACTTACTAAGCTCAGCTGTAGCACAAGGTCGAGATTAAAAAGCACTTAGTGAGGATCGAACTTACTACCCACTCGTAATTGATCGAGCGAGAGAAGCTTGCTAACCACTGCATCATGTCCAAGTGTCAGATAGATGATAGCTCGATAGATAAAGGTTTCCGTGGTGTAATGAATAGCGGCTCGTAATGCGAAAGCTGATAGCGGAGTTCGAATTCTAGTTGAGTTAGTTGCATTCACTTATGCGCAATTACCTTTTGAGGAAGACGTGAATCCATCTCTTCGTCTCCCCTTACCTATGGGTTAAATATTAGGATAGACTGGACACTTTAGCCTTGGCTGGCAACCAGACTAAGAAAAGGACAACTCTGAATTTTAAAACTTGAGGAGGGATGACTGAAGACCTCTTGGCACGCTATGTGCCCCAGAGTTCTGCACAAGCCTTTATCACTATAATCTGTTCGGCTCTAATAACTGAGACCCTGTACCCTCATGCGTCGAAAATGACGGGAAAGTCCATCAGAGATAGATATATAAATTATATGGTGGCGTACAAGGCGACTGGGCTTATAAGACGACCGCTAATTTTTTCAAGTTAAAACTTAGGTTTCGGGCTATATTCACCGTGCAAGACAGCTCCCCTAAATCGTATTTTAAAATGTATTATATTGAATTCATTAAATAAATTCAGTAAGCAAATATTTTCTTTTCACTCAAATTCTAATGAGAAAAAAAATGGTGGGAGATATTGTCAGTAAACTACTACAATCTACAATACGCCATGGGGTAATGACGATAGTTTTGGATTTCTCTCTTGATGAATATGCATTTTATTGTTGTGCAATCATAGCGCATATTATATAAGGTAGGGGTGCTTTTATTATACTCCACTTTTATTATTTTATTATAATAATGTGAATTAAGTTGATTTAGTTAGTAGAAAATATTTGTGTCTTTAGTTACCAAGCCAGGGGTTAGTCTACCGTCAAAAATCTCCCATACTGACAACTTACTATAAACCACAGAATTTAAGGGTCACATTTTATATTTGGAGTATAAGACGGCCTTCTATATTTGGGTGGGGCGATTTTTAATGTTAGAAGGTCGCCTTGTACGCCGACAGATAGATAGATAGATAGATAGATAGATAGATAGATAGATAGATAGATATGAATGGACTAGATAGATAGAGATAGATAGATAGATAGATAGATATGAATGGACTGAGATAGATAGATAGATAGATAGATAGATAGATAGATAGATAGATAGATAGATAGATATGAATGGACTGAGATAGATAGATAGATAGATAGATAGATAGATATGGACGAAAATAAAGCTATCTTGCCATGGTTTGACGGTTTTGATTGCATCTGGCACGCTACAAGGAGAATTGGATTCATACCAACTCTTGCTAAAACATGCATTGAGAAAGGCATGAATCCAGTCTCCTTTGTGGTATGTTCTTAATAAACATAAGTAATGCCAAATGAAATTAGAATCCTGTTTGTTGGCAACTGTTGTGCAATAGAACTGTTATCTGCACGATCTTTCCTTTGATAGTGTCGACATGTAATGCGAATTATTTTAGTAAACGTTGAAGTGGTGGTGCTGCCAGTGGCGGCGTTTGGGGGTGGTGGAAGGGATGAAAAGTAAAATAAAAATGGATGGAAAAAAGGAAACGAACCGTGATTCAGTGGAGGTGGGGAGGGAAAGTAAAGGAAGGAGTTAAACAGAAAGAAAATGAGATGAAGAAAAAAGGAGAATGAAAGAAAGAAAGTTCATCAAATTCTTTCAATGGATTTAGTCGTTAATTATATTAGTAAACGATTGAGGAGAAATTTAAAGAAATAATTTTAATTTTAATTTTAATTTCCACTTAGACGAAGCTGAAATATTAACCGTAACAGATTTAATCAAAGTTGGCAACTGTCGTGTCATAGAACTGTAATCGACACGATTTTTTCATTATTGCTTTTGACATGTGATACGAATTATTTTGATAAACATTGAAGTGGTGCTTATTCAAGCATATCTGTACTTTTATGCAAAATATAAGTACCTTTATTCAAAGCTTGTATTCAATATTTACATTTACTCAAGATATAAACACCTTAATTCAAATCATATTTAAAATATAAATAACTACGAGGGAAAGTCAAATATTATCCGCACTCTTATATAAAGATCTTGTAGTACGAGAGAGAGCTATGGTAGAAAGATTTATTCTCCCATTTCATTTCCCCTATTATGAGCATTATTATGTTCATAACATCGTAATTCATAGACTGAATATAGGAGTATAATGGGAGAGCTTGGAAGAAAGTTTTATTCTCCCATTATATTTCCCCCATTATGGGCATTATTAAGTTCATAACACCATAATTCATAGACTGAATATAGGAGTATAGTGGGAGAGCTTGGATGAAAGTTTTATTCTCCCATTTGTATTTCCCTCATTATGAGCATTATTATATCCGTGATATGATAACACCGTAGTTTACGGACGGAACAGAATAGCAGATAGGAAAAGGAATGAAAAACATGCTTTGTTCTCAGGGTGACTTTTATACTACTAAGAAATACACAAAAGTATATATACATTTATGCACATGTCCCACGTGAAGAATAAAATATCACATGTACACAGCATGCAGAGTGTAAGGATAAACAAAAAGTAAGGATCTTACATATAATATGGAGATGCACCTGTGTCTGGAGAAGCCATGTTTAGGATTTCAGATTCAAACGAGCCGGATTCATCTACTATGTCCCAGACGCGGACATATTCCACGAACGGGAAACAGCGAGTCTTGGGGTTTCCCAATTTGTGGACTGCGAGCTGGTGTTTCTTTCTATATCTGGGGAAGATATATTTCCAAATGGAAACGGCACTGTGGACTTGTAAGCCTCTGCCAGGGCCGTGAGGACGTGCCGGGGGCTAAAGAAAGCAAAATTTCGGTTTGACTGCTATAAACAAACTGAAATTGACTGCCGCTTTCGTCACTGTATGGAGTGACGTCACTAAACGACCGCTAGTAACCCAAACAGAGATAATCGCCTTCTGTATCCCTACAATGTTACGGTGAAAGTGCGTGTAATTTTTTACTTACCCACGTATATCCAAAATGCCTTTCGTTTAACGCATAAGTAAATTTATTCAAGGTACATGTACCTTTATTTATTTATTCAAGGTACATGTACTTTTATTTATTTATTCAAGGTACATGTACCTTTATTTATTTATTCAAGGTAATATACCTTTATTTATTTATTCAAGGTACATGTACCTTTATTTATTTATTCAAGGTACATGTACCTTTATTTATTTATTCAAGGTATATGTACCTTTATTTAAAACAGCTATTCGAAGCATATTTTCAAAACAAGTATATTTTCAAAAAATAAGTACTTTTATTCAAAACATAAGTACTTTTATTCCAAATATAAGTATTTTTTATTCAAAACATACTTTTATTAACACATATGTACTTTTATTTAAAATGTAATTACCTTTATTTAAAACTTAAGTACATTTATTCAAAGTATGAGCTTAATTCAAAATATAAGTAACTTTGTTGAAGAAATATTTTATTGAAAGCGAAAGTACTTTTTGTTTAAATTTTTTTTTTAAGCATTTCGCCCCAAGTAATTCAGGAGTGTCATTAGCACGCAAGGAGTTACGGCGAGTGAAAGTGAGAGAAAAGGGTGAGTGTAGTGGGGGATTAGGGAAATGAAACAAAGGACAGGGATCAAAGTAACAGAAGATGGTGATTAACATTGCAGATTTTGAAGATTGTACTGTGAGCTACGATGAGGCCCTAGAGAGGATGCAAACAAGGAGGAGGCTTATACTTAACATCAGGAAGAGGTAGATGACATTTCTGGGACGCACAATGAGGAAGGAGGGCCTAGAGAATCTCATACTCACGGGTCGAATAGAGGGAAAGCGAGACAAGGGAGAACAATGCATGACATGCCTAGCGGCCTTAAGCAAGTGGATGACAGAAAGTGGTTTGGGGGAGGTGGCAGAGGGAAGGAACTTGTTGAGAGCTGCAAGGGATAGAGATGGGTGGAGAGCCATGATTGTCTACGCCCTGAAAGGACACGGCATATAAAAAGAAAAGTTATTATGGAAGCAAGTGAGAAGAAGGGAGTTCTAATGTCGAGGAGTGCAAGGAAAGAAACTGTTGGAGTAGAAGTCGCGGTTAAATTTAACTATTTCAACAGTAAACAAAAAGGTAGCACACTTAAATTCCTGCAGTCGGGGCACCAGGATAAAAAGCTCGTCAAAGCAGTAACCATGAAAATATTTGTAGAAAAGACAGAGAGAAGCTACATCATGTCTGTGAGAAAGTGTCCAAAGTCGAGAAGCCAATTCAGGACGGATTCTTTGGATCTTGTCGAGAACCTCAAGATAAACGGCAGGGGCACCAGACCAGATATGGCAACAGTATTCAATGCAAAGAGAAATAGTAGATTTGTAGATATGTAAGAAGGACTCTGACGAGAAAAACCTTCTGGCACGACACAGGGAACCAACTTTCCTTGCAGCTGATACAGCTATTGATTCAATGTAGTTGTTATAAGTATTTTTATTCAAAATATAAGAAACTTTGTTCAAAAACATTTCATTCAAAGCCTAAGGACAGTTATTTAAAATATAAGTATGTTTTAAAAATATAAGTACCCATGTCCAAAAAATATTTTATACAAACTTAAGTTCTTTTATTTAAAATATACTTTTATTCCGGATCTAATCAACTTTATTCAAAAACACGTGTACCTTTAAACAAAACATAAGTACCTTTACACAAAAAATAAGTACCTTTATTTAAAACGTAAGTACCTTTATTCAAAACATAAATACCTTTACGCAAAACATAAGTATCTTTATTCAAAACGTAAGTACCTTTATTCAAAACATAAGTACCTTTATTCAAAATATATGTCCTTTTTCTCAAATTTGTAAGTACTTTTATTCGCAATCTTTATATCTTTTCATACATCTTTATTTTAAATATACATTTATTGACAATGTTCAACTTTTGTACCTTAAAAAAAACGGCATATCAAAAAGACTGTTATTCCCTTCACGCCGCTGTTACTTTATACACGATTGGCTCCCTCGGCAATCTTTATTTACAAGATTATAAAAATATCTGAACAAAATACAAGACGATATTTATTATTTACCTTTCATAAAGATTTATTATTTAACATTTTATAAAGAATTATGAAAATATTTAATTATAGTTCACATATTTTTATAATCGTTTAAGTGTGAAAATATCCTTGTAAATAAACCATCTTACAAGTAAATAGCTTACGGCCATACCATGTTGGAACAACTGTTGTCGTACGATTAGCGTAGTTAAGCAGCGTTGGGTCTGGTCAGTCTCTAGATGGGTAACCGCTTGAGAATACCAGATGTTGTAAACTTATACATATATATATATATCTCCAAATGAGAAAAAGAACAGATGGAGTAAAATTACACTTTTCGTAGAATTTACTTTTAAAACAGTGCTCAATACAAAGTAGAGCGATATATTATTATTATATTTTTATTATAAAAGATTATAATAAAACATTTTGAAATCGCAATACAAAAGTTTTTGTTTAGCGATTTCAATATGTTTTTATTATAATCTTTTATAATAAAAATAATAATAATATACAATATATATATATATATATATAAATATAAAAGTGAACATAGAAACCAACACTTAGAGGCGACAGTCTATTTCATGCTAGATGCAATCATCAGGCGGCCCGATGATTGCATCTAGTATGAAACAGACTGTCGCCTCTAAGTGTTGACTTTTATATTTACACACGCACTATTTCTGATATTGAGCACTTTATCCCATAAATATAGCACACTTTAAAACTATATTTCTTCATATATATATATATATATATATATATATATATATATATATATATATATATATATATATATATATATATATATATATGGGATAACGAGATATATATATATCTATATTTTATTATATATCAAGTTCAATTTTAATGAAAAGATATCTGACAAAGTGGAAAAAGTTTTTGTGTGACGCGCTTCGTCCCTTAGGTTTTCATCGGACTAAGTTTATGTTTACGTTGATGCGACTACACATGCGCATGAATGGGAGTCGCTGGGAATTTCAATTTAAAGATGATTTTTTAATTGACTTTTTTTATATGTGTTTTCGGTATATAATCTAGCCGATTCCATTTTGATTCTTTTTTTTTTCTTTTTCCATCACTTTTGTTATTAAATATGTATAGGAAAATAAGTTGAAAATGCAACTGGAGCTTTACCGGTTTCATAGTTCTATGGTTTTCAAAATTTAAATTGAGATGGAGAGGCCTGTGTCTATGCCATGGTATATTTCGCGCGCGCGCGCGCGCACACACACACACACACACACGCACACACACACACACACACACACACACACACACACACATATATATATATATATATATATATATATATATATATATATATATATATAAGTCATTACTGAAAAACGAGAGAAAAGCGGCGTGTTTATATATATTTGTTTTATTACCAAGTACTTTCGACATATCCATATCATAATCAGGGTATTGTTTATAATAAAATGAATATTATAGCATCCATGATTGTCAGGAACAAATTGTTATGTTATCTGAAAATTAATGTGGAGTGACGGACGCTACGTCAGTGCATAATCGCTAAAATAAATGCATACATACATATATATATATATATATATATATATATATATATATATATATATAGTACAGGTAATAAATAATTTTGTTGTGTAATATATATATATATATATATATATATATATATATATATATATATATATATATATATATATATCAGGATTTAAGGGTTTCATTTTTAGTCCGACTTTATTTCAGATCTTCTCCGAATCCTAGCCGTTTTTTATTTTCCTTTCTGAAATGTAAACAAAGTATTTTCTAAGGAATTAATAGATTTTAATTTTAATCCGACATTATATTCGTATTACTCTAAACGTTATTTTAGTGGATAAACTAACTTTTAATGTAATAAGGGATAATCTCGGATAAAAAATAATGAAAATGATTAATCCCATAGAAATGATATATATATGCACACGCCCACCCTCACAGTGTAAGAAATAGAAAAAAAATCAACCTTGCATCACTGAAAAGTGCATAAATTATTTTTCAACGCAATATAAAAGAAAAACTAGAAAATAAATAAAGTAAATTGCTGATATCCCTTGACGTCTACGAAACTCTAGAGTCGGGATGCTGAAAGTGACATCAATCAGCTAAGTGACAAACATTATATATTGTTAATCCTATATATATCTACCGGGTATAACAGCAAAATTGTTTAATTCGTGTAAGAGCGTAATTTTCCATCCCCAAAAATGTTTAATATCTAAAAAATACTAAACTAATTAAGTTTTTTTTTCCCAGGTTTTCTTGGCACCATTTGCCGTAAGAATCACTGAAAAACTCTTTGAGTTATTCAGCTAGAAAAAGAACGGGTTAAATTCGTTTTTGTGTCAGCCCCACTATGTCTAAAATCTGTGATTCCCAAATGAGCGATGGTCAGAGGAAAAAGATCATTCAGACCTTAAGTAATGGTACCAACGTTCATACACTGGCTTCCATCTTCAAAGTCCATTCAAAAGCAATCAAGAAAATAGTGAATAAGTTTAAAATGAGAGGGAACGTTAGAGAGTATAGCTGGATCAGGAAGTCACAACAGGAAGAGGTTTAATCATTTCAATTTAGAGATAAAGAGATCAATTAGAAAAGATCCAGATCCAACTGAGTTCATAATACGTGGGAGAGGCGTTTCAGCTATGACAGTCCAAAGAGCAGTGACAAAAGACTTGAAAACGAAATCGTACGTGAAACCTCTGAGGTACCTTGTTACTCCAGGACAGAAAGTTAGAGAGGGCGAAGATCTTGAATAAGTTAGAAAATGATTCTAGAATAATATATTTATATATTTGAACTTAATTTCAACCCTTCATGAGTTCCCGATCCATAGCTATGACTAATTAATAATGAACATGTTACTTTCGTTTATGATCGATTTCATCACGATTCTTCCGTTAAGCTTGGAGAGTAATTATGCATTCTTATTGCTCAAAGTAGAGTCCAATAGTGTTATAAGAACCCCGGAGGATTCCAGTAAGATATCTTTAATCATTTCTAAGCTACAACGGTTCAAATGTTAATCTAACAAATGGACAATTTTGCTTTTACACAACTTGGAAAATTTTACCTTTACACCCGGCATATATATATATATATATATATATATATATATGTATGTGTGTGTGTGTGTGTATATATATATATTTACAAATTTATTACGTCTAACAAAAACACGTAAATTACTAAAGGCAGTTAGAATTCGGCTGGAGAGCACAATTTCTTTATTAAGGCTCTCAAATATACAACCCGATAGATGTAATGCACCATTCAGAATTTTGGCTGTTTCCGAAGAAGGTCGGAGCGTACAACGACCGAAACACAGTGAATATGACAATAAAGATAAAGACAACAGTCCGAACAATGTAAACAGCGTAGTGTGGTCATGTACCAGACTTAGCTGAGCTTTATAAATATCTCTATTTTTTTTCCTATCGTCCATTTTGTTGCTCTTTCCGTCCAACTGTCTGTGGTTCTTATTCTCTCTCTCTCTTTCTCTCTCTCTCTCTCTCTATCTGTCTTTCTCTCTCTCTCTTTACTCACCCTTTTTCCACTCTTTCTAACTATTCTAATTCATGATATAAGTCTCTCACTCTCTCACGCTTACATATCTTTTTCTCGCTCTGATCTCTTTCATTTCTGCCTCTATTTACCATTTAACTTCTCTCACTCTATATCCGTTCTCTATTTTGTCTCCTTTTCTCTCTCTCCCCCCTCTCTCTCTCTCAATATCTCTGGAATGAGTTCCCCTGTCTTGTTCCTACAAACCGTGAAACGCCATAACATGTTAAGCTGCCATCAACGCTGGCTCGCCGACACTGATTAAACGGATCACGTGGCGGGCATATGTCTGCACATGCGCAACAGGAGTCTCCGTGATTGACTGGACGCAAAAGTTTTAAAGGCCAGCCAGCCAGAACGAAAAGGATCATGAGATGATGTCAGATTGAGTGTAACAAAGAGAAAAAGGGGCATACGGAGAAGAAGATGTAAGAAAAAAAAAAAAAAAAGTACGTAGGAAGAGAGGATAAAACGGGTGCGGGGACAGGGGTGAGGGTTTAGAGGCGGGAGTAAAATGGTGATAAAACCGACCAGGAAAGAAAATGTAAAGAGATGGTGGAAAAACAATGGGGATATATTGCTTACAAGGAAGATGAATGAGAGAATATCTGCATGGATCCAGGCAGGATACGTAGACTTCATAACAGTCACATGCAGAAATCGATAGATACGAACACTGTAATAGATAGATAGATAGATAGATAGTAAATGAAAATACATAGATAAATAAAAAAGATAGATAGATAGATAGATAGATAATGAAAATACATAGATAATGTAATAGATAATGAAAATAGATAGATATATAGATAAATAATGAAAATACATAAATAATGAAAATTCATAGATAATGAAATACATAGATAGATAATGAAAATAGATAGATAGATAGATAGATAGATAGATAGATAGATAGATAGATAGATAAAAAAAAATATTGCCAGCAATAAAAGTTTTGTCGGCATTAAAAAACACCATTAAGGTTGATATTCTGTAAAAGAAACCAAACCAATATATACTGAGATAGATAGATAGATAATAAAAATGCATAGATAGACAATGAAATTAGATAGATAATGAAAATAGGTAGGTAGATAGACACATAGGTAGATAGATAGACAGATAGATAGATAGATAGATAGATAGATAGATAGATAGATAGATAAGGGATGTAATGAGATAGATAGATAGATAGATAGATAGATAGATAAGGGATGTAATGAGATAGATAGATAAATAGATAGATAGATAGATAGATAGATAGATAGATAGATAGATAGATAAGGGATATAATGAGATAGATAGATAGATAGATAGATAGATAGATAGATAGATAGATAGATAGATAAGGGATGTAATGAGATAGATAGATAGATAGACAGATAGATAGATAGATAAGGGATGTAATGAAATAGATAGATATATAGATAGATAGATATGTAGAGACAGAGATAGATTGATAATGAAGACATAGATAGATATGAACAGACTGAGACAGATTTGAACAGACTTTATAAAAAAAAAAGACCGAAATAGATAATGGCTGTCGATTTATTAAACAGTTATGACGATCGCTGACAAGTTTGATTCATCGTTTTAGTTCGCGTGAGAACTACAATGACCTCTGAAGCCAGTAAAGGACTTGCAATGTTTTTTGAACGCTCGACAAACTAAGTTGTTTTGTACAGAACCTGGCCTGTTTTGTAAATTCTCTTCAGGTTGTTTGGGGGTTTTCATGCGACGGGTGAAAACTACGCGGTTTCTGCAGGCTTCCTGATACACCCGCATGTTATTTCTATCGTAGTACTGATCGTAATTTGTCGAAGATTCAAATACATACATTTATACATACATACAATACATACATACATACAATACATATAATAAACACATACAATAGATACAGACATACATACATACAATACATACATACATAAACATATATACATACATATATACAATACATACATACATATATACAATGCATACATACCTACATACATACAATATATACATACAATGCATACGTGCATAGAATACATATAATACATGCATACATACAATACATACATACATACAATATATACATACAATACATACATACAGAAATACATGCATGCATGCATACATAATGACCTGGCTAGTAGTCTGCATAGCTGGTTAGCCAATCTCTTTACAGACGCTTGCTCAGGGACAATTGTTTTTTTCCGGACTTCAGTCAGTTATGTGCCATGCGTGATACACTCTTAGGCGATACATGACTGATGAGGCAGATTTTTTCCCCGCAGTACGTTGCCATTTCTTTTTGCGGTAGACCAGTTGCTATCCAGTGCTATAGAACCCGGTCTGTTCTGCTACTTACACATAGCTTGGGGAAGGGGAGAGAAGAAGAGGATTCATACCTTTCCCAAGGGTATTAGCATGTAAGTGGATGTAATGGATTCGACTGGAATTCGAACTCGGCTCTAATGTAAAAACTATCCTAAAGTTTGTTGCTTCCGAGTACTTTCGGCTAAAATGTCAGCAATAAATAAATAAACAAATAAATAAATAAATAAATTAATAATAATAATAATAATAATAATAATGTCTAAGAATTTATTTGAAAGCGCGAGGAACCAACCTATCTAGACAATTTTTACATTTTTCTATGTGCCTTGTGCCTTCAGGACGTAGGCTCTCCAAATTTTTCTGTCCTTAATAAATATTGTCTTTTTGTTATTTCTACTAATACTTGTTCCGTCATCCATTCACTCAAGCTCGCTAAGTAGGTTATGCGTTGTTTTCCTCTGTCTCTCTTGCCTTCAATCTGTCTTGTGAGCATTAGATTTTCCAAGCCCTCTTTCCTCATTATATGCCCTAGAAACTTCAACTCTCTCTTCTTGATAATAGGTATAAGTTTCCTTTTTGTTTCTATTTTCTCTGAAACTTCGTCGTTACTCACATGTTCATTCCATTGCATTCTCACTATCCTTCTGTAGAGCAAGATTTCTGTTTCTTCAAGTGTCTTCTTCATCTGTGAGGAGATTGTCCAGCATTCACTGCCATAGAGAAGGACTGATAATACGTAACAGTTCCGTATTGTTTTCTTTGTTTCTAACGAAATGTTTCGGTTTTTTAATACTTAACTTTTGGAACGCCTTTTTCGCTATCCCAATGTGTCGTATTTTCTGTCCTCTGTTAGATATTGAAATTATTGTACTTGTTTGATTTTGGTATCCCCGATTTGTTATTTGTACGTTCCATTTGCTGACAAACATTTAGTCTGTCTTCTTGCCATTAATGTTTAGTCCTTTCATTTCGCTTCCCTTCACTACCTCCTGTAGGAGTTATGTAGCTTCCTTTCTGTGTCTGCTATCAACACTGTGTCATCAGCATATTCTATGTTGTTAAGATTATGGCCGCCAATAATGAATCTTCTTAGGATTTCTAATTCTCTCGAAATTGCCTCACCGTATAGCTTGAGTAAGTATGGGTGGCCTGACGATTGTGTCTAGCATGAAACAGCCTGTCGCCTCTGAGTGTTGACTTCAATGTTCACTTTTATATTTACATACGCTCTATTTCTGATATTGAGCACTTTATCCCATAAATATAGCACACCTTAAAACTATATTTCTTTATATATATATATAAATATATATATATTATGTAATGGACAAAGTCCGACAATTATTTAAAGACATTTTTAGGTTTAACATTCTTCTTATAGATACAAGTATTTAAGTAAATGCTCTGTTTATAATAAACAGTATTAAATAACATTTATCGGCCTAAATGTCCGAGAAATTTTCATAGAAAATATTTGTCCTCCGACAGGATTCGAACCTGTATACTATACGGAACCGTCATATAGCCTGACGTGCCTTTTTAACCGATTCTGTCACAGAGGATCGTTCGGTTGGCAAGGTCGAATTTACTGCTTATAAACTTCAATCGTCCATGAATCTCTCACGTACATTCATAACTGCTCATGGCGTATCAAATGTAAACAAATGACGTCACACATTATGAAATGGACAAAGTCCGACAATTATTTCTCGGACATTCAGGCCGGTAAATGTTATTTAATACTGTTTACTATAAAACAGAGCATTTACTTAATTACTTGTATCTATAAAAAGAATGTTAAACATAAAAATGTCTTTACATATATATATATATATATATATATATATATATATATATATATATGAATAAAAAGACAAGAGAAAAAAACTATTTTTAGCCGACGCGTTTCGTCCTTTGAGAGATTTTATCAAAGCTAATGTAGGATTTATTTTGTTGAAGCAAAATAAATCATACATTTGCCTTGATAAAGTTTCCCAGGGGACGAAATGCATCGACTAAGTATAGTTTTTTCTCTTGTCTTTTTATTCATTTTGTTCCTTTGCAGTGACACTCTATCTGAAAATAACTTATATATATATATATATATATATATATATATATATATATATATATATATATATATATATATATATATATATATATATATGTATATATATATATATATAGTTTAATAAAGCAAATAAAGTCGCTATAAGAAGAGTGCTGGATGTAAAATATAAAAAAAATATATAAACAATGCCAATAATAGAAATATAAAAACGGTCCGTAAATATTATCTGCCTTTCCGCGACATCAACTTTCATGCGATCTCTTAGTTTGTTATACGGTTGTCTTACAATCTTCAAGGGAAAAGGGACTCAGTTCTATAGTTTCAATATAGAATTCAGTACTTTCTCCCTTAAACCGCCTAACGATTGTGATACAACTCTATAAGAAACTGGGAATCCAGATGAAGCCTTCAAGTCGCGGAAAGGCAGCAATTATTTGTATTTTTTTTCCATTTCTTATATTGGCTCTGTTTTGATATATATATTTTTTAATATATTTTGTTTTTTTTAGCAAAAACAAGGTATCCCTGTAAATAGGACTGCTATCTAAAATAAATTCAAAACCCCAATTCCAGACAGGTATTCGAGGGCTGATGAAGATCGGCATTAAGTTGTGCCGATCTGAAATAGACTAAACCCACATGAGATAATTTTAGATTTTTGCTGTAATATATATATATATATATATATATATATATATATATATATATTACAAAGAGTTAATCATACGTTGAATCAATTAGCAATATTAATGCAATTATTGACGAAATCCCTTCGCTAGTAGACATAATTATAAGCATTATACTACCAATAATCCACTGAATGATGAGATCCTTATGTATAAAATGGATATGGTGTACTTTTTAATTCAGCTAGTACTTTCAAATGCTTCACGTATTCATCTTCAGGCTGTATATACATATATATATATATATATATATATATATATATATATATATATATATATATATATATATATATATATCGGAAGAGAGAGAGAGAGAGAGAGAGAGATGGGGGGGGTAGAAAGAAAGTACATGAATAGAAGTGAGTAGATTATTACTTTCTATCTATCACGACTTTAACCTGTCTTCTATTCCTATAATATAGTTTTTCCTCTCTGTCTTTTTTTTTACTACTTTGCGTTGTTCTTTCTTTTTTTTTTCATTCGTTCTTTCTTTCTTTCTTTCTTTCTCTTTCACTTTCTTTACGTTTTCTCGTATCTTATTCTTCTCTCTTTCTCCCCTGCTCTTTAATAGTCTTCTCTGTTTACCTTTCTTGCACTTTAGCGTCTCCTTCTTTGCCTTTCCCCCGGGCTTCGTTATGACACCCTTTCTCTCACTCTATTTCTATCTCTCGTCCCACTCTATCATTCTCCCCGTTACCCTCTCTCCACTTGTACACTATATCTCCCCCTCTTTCTATCTTTCCATCTCTCGCCATCTATACCCGTCTCTCTACCTGTAACCCCCTCTCGTACGTCCCTATCCCTCTCTTTATTCCTCTCTACCCTACTATATACTCTCCTGTCTCTCTTTATTCATCTCTCTATTTTCTCGCGCCTCTCTCTATTCTTCTCTTACCAACTCTACCCATGTCTCATCCCACCGTATCCTTCTCTTTATCATTCTCTCTCTCTAGCTGTACCATTTTTCTAGCCATCTCGTTTTAACCTGTACACCTCTTTATTCCTCTCCCTCTACTTGTAAGTAACCTTCTCTCGCCCTTCTTTATCCCCTCCGTGTTACTCTCTCTATACCGTTACCCCTTCTCTCGCTGCTACCTATAGTTCTCTCGATTCCTCTTTCTCTCCACTTGCCACATTCTCTATCTATTCTCTATCCCTCTCTGTATTCCCCCCTCTCTCTTGCCTTTTACTCGCACTCTCTGTTTGCCCCGAATTGATTAAGACGTATATTAATTACTTTATCCAGCAATCAATCATCGTAGATTATTAGGCCGTTCCAGAAAGTGCCTCTTCAGAATTGCCGACGGTCCCTCTTAGGAGAGTATCAGGATACAGACATTCGCAGACAATAATTTGACAGTCTTTCCCTATTTAGAAGCTTGAGAAATATCTTATTAAAACCGCTATTTTGTGGAACCGGCCCCCCAAAGGATGCTTCCTCGATAACTATAATATTAATCTGTTCAAATCTAGAGTCAATCGTTGTCTTCTACACATTTTTTTAAGCTTATCACCCCAAACAAGGCTGGAAGCCACTAGCACGCAAGGGGTTACAGAAGGTTTGGAGGAAGAGTAGATAGGAGTGGTAAAGGAGAGGATGTAGAGAAATATAGTGAATCGATCAAGGCAAGGGGGTTACAGAAGATTTGGAGCGAGTGCAGATAGGAATGAAAGGTGAAAGGATGTGGAGAAGGGAAGTGGATAGATCAAGGCAGCTGGAGATGTCGATTGATGTTACACTTAAATAGTTGGAGCTTGTATTTGTCAGGGAAACAGGAATAACGAAGGGAGTTCCACAGGCGAGATGTGCGAGACATGAAGCTATTGGAGTAGAAGAGACGTCTACATGTAACAGTTTCAACGGTGAAGGGGTGGGAACGGGATGCCAGCCTCGTGGGACGTTTAAGTTCATGAGGCCTAGGAACCAGCGCATATCCCTATAAACTATGTCTCTTATGCTGTAACTCCCTCCCTCGAGTGACCCTGGATCTGTACGGAGTGAACAATATTGTAAAAAAAATGTGCTTGGGCGAAAACTAGCCATAAATGGAAAATGCCTATATACTTAATGGGTGCCTCAAACTCTCTACCTCCCTCTCCACACGCGCACACATACGTCAAAGACACATACACACGCGCGCGTGTCATATTTTTTTCTCCCTTCGTTTAATACTGAGCATTCTTATCCGGTCTAGAGCATGTCCTCTTTCAGTTTAAAAACGTTGCTATAATATTAAGATCTAGAGGGATGCTCTTCGCCAGGTCTGTTTGTCCAAAACATATTCCGCACGAATGAAAATCCTCTTCGACTTTCAACCCATGTATATATATATATATATATATATATATATATATATATATATATATATATATATATATATATATATATATTATAAATTAACTGATTTAAAATATGTTTTTTTCGCTACACAGTAATAACCATGTTTCAAAAATGGAAGCTAAAAGCTTCGAATTCAATTTTGTAATTAAATTAAAAACATTAGTTCCATTTCATCCTCAAGCGAATTTTGGAGTAACTTATTTTTAAATTTACTGAGTTTTAAAGATACAGCAAAAATTCATAATTGACTCTTTCCAAGGATACAGAGAAATTCACTCATCCAGACAAGGGGTGGTAGCGTGTTCATTTTTCTTAACTTTTGTTGTATCAGTTATTAGTTACAATCGAAAAAGGGGTTATGTTTAGGGATGGGTAGGGATGTATTTTTGAACGAATTCTGACATCCGTTAAATGCATGTCGTCTGTTTTTTTAAAAATTTTATTGTTAGTGGCAAAAAATTCTGACGGCATTTTTTCTATTTGTATACTTAAAGATTTTTTGGGGATGTTTAGGTTAGAATACTTTTTAATTAACTACAATTTAAAAAAAATTTCACTTTTAATTTTTAATAGACTATATTTCTTTTTAAACTCTACTAACTTCAAATTAGATAAAATTAGAAAGGTATTATATAAAGAATTTAAAAGCATTAGCTTAAAAATTATGCTTAGCACTAAATTAAAAAAGTTAACTTCCTTGATATAACATTAGATTTAAAGGAAAATACATACACACCTTATAAAAAAACCAATACCAATCCTTTATATATACACCCTAAATCAAATCACCCCCCATCTATAATTAAGCATATACCTTTGTCTATCCAAAAAAGAATTAGTACAAATTCAGCAAATGACAAGATTTTCGATGAACATATTAATTTCTATAATAAAGCTCTAAAAGATAGTGGCTAAAAAACCCAAAACTAACTTATATTAAAAATGAAAATGGAAAGCATAGAAAAAACAGAAGTAGAAAAATAATTTGGTATATACCCCTATACAACCAAATGGTAAAGAACAAATTAGGACAAAAATTCCTCGCATTAATAGTCAAGCATTTTCCCAGTGAAAGTAAACTAAGTACTATTTTCAATAAAAATACACTAAAATTAAGTTACAGCTGTACTGAAAACTTAGAAAAAATCATTAAGAAACATAATGCTAATATCTTAAATAAACACTTATACCAGAACCAAAAAAATTTAGACAATGGAAAAATAAAAATAAAAACTGATGAGGATAAACAAAAATTATGTAACTGTAGAAACCCTCAAAACTGTCCTCTACAAAATAAATGTCGCACGGAATCATTAGTATACCAATGCAATATATCTTCTATTGAAAATCCTGAAAAAATACAAATATATATAGGTTGCACAAGCCATGAGTTCAAAAAAAGGTTCAACCAACATCAAAGTTCATTTAGGATAAATAAATATAAAAATCAAACATCTCTCTCAAAGTACTTCTGGCACCTAAAAGAATCCAATAAAACACCTACAGTAAAATGGAAGTTAATAAGAAAAGCTAGAATATGTAGGTCATTAAATGATCCATGTCCTTTGTGCATACATCAGAAACTATATATTACTAAGTTTATAAAAAATAAAATTTTACTGAATCAGAGAAATGAAATAGCTTTTTTTGTGCCGTCATTGTCAAAACTTTTCCTTAAATAATATTTAAAAATAAAATTAAAAAGAGCGACCTGGTAATATACATACTTATATTTGATGTGAAAAAATAATTTTATATACTGTAATTCTATTATATTTACTTGTTTTATAAAAAAATATAGTCTAATAAAATTAACAGTGAAAATATTTTAAAATTGTTTTTTTAAAATTGTAGTTAAATAAAACGAATTCTAACCTAAACATCTTTTAAAATTGTAGTTAAATAAAACGTATTCTAAATTTAACATCTCCCTCAAAAGTACTTCAAGCACTTAAAAGAATCCAATAAAACACCTACAGTAAAATGAAATTAATATGAAAAGCTAGAATATATAGGCCATTAAATGACCCATGTCCTTTGTACATACATGAGAAACTATATATTACTAAGTTTATAGAAAATAAAAGTTTACTGAATCAGAGAAATAAATTAGCTATTTTTTGCCGTCATTGTCATAAATTTTACTTAAATAATATTTATATATAAAAATTTTTAAAATGTGAACTGGTAATATACATACTTATAATTGATATGAAAAAATAATTTTACATACTGTAAGTAATTCTAATACTTTTACTTGTTTTTAAAAAAGAAATATAGTGAGGATGAAATGGAACTAATGTTTTTAATTTAATTACAAAATTAAATTCGAAGCTTTTAGCTTCCATTTTTGAAACATGGTTATTACTGTGTAGCGAAAAACCATATTATAAATCTGTTAATGTATAATATTAATGCACTGTACATTTACATTGAGCACTATTTTGTAAAAACAAAAAATAAAAATATCTATAAGAACACTGGATTATATATCTTACTGTTCTTTATATATATATATATATATATATATATATATATATGAAGAAATATAGTCTTAAAGTGTGCTATATTTATGGGATAAAGTGCTCAATATCAGAGATAGAGCGTGTGTAAATATAAAAGTGGACATGGAAGTCAGCACTTAGAGGCGACAGTCTGTTTCATGCTAGAGCAATCGCCTGACGATTGCTCTAGCATGAAACAGACTGCCGCCTCTAAGTGCTGACTTCCATGTCCACTTTTATATATATATATATATAGTCAAACCTAATGAGCCAGACACACCTACCAAGGTTTCACTTAGGCAGATCGTCAGGGCCGACCCTGACGATCTGCCTAAGTGAAACCTTGGTAGGGGTGTCTGGCTCATTAGGTTTGACTAGGTTTGCTCTACGCTTGTATTGAGCTCTTTAGTTAGTTGTTTACTCGTATCGGGGTTTTTTCTTTGGGCCTTGAACCTGTATCTGTGCGATTATTTTCGACAGACTTTCATGTTCCTGGCTCTTTCTTTTTTTAAAACCTTCTTTTCCTTCGTGATTGATTTGGCTGTTGTTAAATCAAGAGTTCGAAGGTTTTTCGACACGAGTATAGTTACCTATATTTTTATATATATATATATATATATATATATATATATATATATATATATATATATATATATATATATATGGAACCGGTCAGGTGCACAGCAACCCTAGGACCACACCTGGTTAGAAGATAGATGATGATGATACAATATTAAGAATATTATTATTTATTATTTAAAAGATGATAATCTATAATATCTCTTACGGCCATAATACGTCAAAACACCAGTTCTTGTATGAGCAACGTAGAGCCTGGTTAGTACTTATATGGGTGACCGCTTGGCAATACCAGATGCCGAATAACTTTAGGCGATCAGGAATCGAAAGGAGACACGATAACCTAACCGAGTCAGATTGCCGCCCCCACCACCACCACTAGGCATTAATTTTTTAGTTGTATATTTTTAATTTTTATTTATATATAAAATGAAGGTACAGTGCAACCTCGAACGTCTCACATGTCGAACAAATCAGTTTTCGAACAGAAAATTCGAGATGAAATTGCCTCGGATATCGAACAAAATTTCGGTTATCGAACAACATTGCCAAACCGAGTTAACCCAAACGGAATCATTTCTGAAACGACCGCCATGTTGTATACATTCTTGTGTTGTGTCGAGCTTTTCTTTTCCAATTTTATTGTACTGTCACTTCTTTTCTCTAAATTGATTCCTATTTGTAAAATAGTTTCGGTTTGCGAACATTTCGGGTTACGAACGGCCTTCAGGAACGAATTAAACCCAGTTTCCACTGTAAACAAAAATCCGAATCTTTCCACTATCGTGATTTCTCCATCAGGCAATAAAAAGTCAGCATTTTTTTCCTCTATTTACCTAAGTATGTTACGTCTCTGACGGACGTGCGGAAAATGCATATTCTGTTAAGAAATGGATGTACTTTACCCTGGTTTCCTCGTAAATACTCAATATCAGGGATAGAGCGTATATTAATGGCGACAGTCTATTTTATACTTGAACACACTCTTCACAAGCTTGAAGATTGTGTTTAAGCATGAGACAGACTGTCGCTTCTGCGTATTGCACACAGTCAAATTCTCTGATCTACTTCTTCATGTTGATATTAAATTCATTAAGAAAGGTGCCGTAGTTTTTTCTTTTCTTTTACTTTCGTTTTTTTTTTGTATTTCCCAAGTACTTTGAATCTTATCCGAGATCATCTTGAGGGGTCAAAGACAAAAAATCGATGTAAATTGATAATGTGATTTTTTTGTAAACACGCATGAAACGTATTCTGTTATAATTAATCTGTAATTTGTAATTAATAATCAAACAAATCCTTTTACATAATATGGGGAGTAGTCTATTTCGGCAGACGACAAAAGTTGTCTGTTTTTTCAACACCGGAATGGAAAAACGGACGACTACTTTTGTCGTCTGCCGAAATAGAATATACCCCATATGAGGTAAAGAGATTTGTTTGATTATACACACACACATACCCCCACACAACACACACACACACATACACACACACACACACACACACACACACACACACACACACACACACACACACACACACACACACACACATATATATATATATATATATATATATATATACAAAGATGTGTGTAAGGGGTGCTGAATAGTTCCCCCAAAACTCCCCAAAATCTGACCAAATATCTAAACTTCACAAATTATTTTAAAATGCTTTCTTTATGGAGCTGAGAACTTATATATAAATATATATATATATATATATATATATATATATATATATATATATATATATATATATATATATAGTTAAACCTAGAGACCCAGACAAACCTTCCAAGGTTTCACCTAACCGGCTCGTCAGGGAAGCCTTGCCTGACGATCCGCTTAGGTGAAACCTTGGTAGGTTTGTCTGGCTCTCTAGGTTTAACTAGGTTTGCTCTACTTACTGTATCGAACACTTTATTTAGTTATTTTGCCTACTTGTATCGGGTTTTTTTTCTTTGGGCTTTGGACCTGCATGCTAGACGATTATCTTCGGCTAACGTACATGTTCTTGGTTCTTTCTTTTTTTATACATTTTTTCCCCTTTGGTATTGGTTTGATTATTTGCAAATCAAGACACCGAAGGTTTTCCGAACGAGTATAATTTCTTATACTTATAAGATTACTACTACTACTACTACTACTACTACTACTACTACTACTACTAATAATAATAATAATAATATATATATATATATATTTTGTGTTGTATATATATATATATATATATATATGTCATTCACAGACAGTACTGTTTCGCTGTATCACAGCTCCTCAGTGCGACTAGACTTCCGAATGCCTCAAGCCAGGATTGAAACACAACTAATCTGGTGTCAGCCAGAGCTATC
This sequence comes from Acanthosepion esculentum, assembly GCA_964036315.1. Lineage (NCBI taxonomy): Eukaryota > Metazoa > Mollusca > Cephalopoda > Sepiida > Sepiidae > Acanthosepion > Acanthosepion esculentum. The sequence goes on along the minus strand of OZ038485.1, from coordinate 18,757,262 downwards.
TTCACTCGGTAGAGTTACACAACTAAATCTAGCGTATTGTTTTTATGTATAAAAAATTAATTATTTTTAATAATATGTGGAAATCTCTACCCTTTACCTGAAGACGGTCGCGAGACCAGAAACGTGTGTAGTAAAATTATGGAAAATAAAACATAATATTTTTTTTAAAAAATCCACATTACAACCAAAAACGTTTGCGATACCTCTCTTCTTTTTAATATACACAATTTTCTCTTGTTGGAACCACTATAACCTCTTATATATATATATATATATATATATATATATATATATATATATATATATATATATATATATATACTCAAAAGTAGGGAAGACTGAAATAGATGAGAGTTGTGTAAGATGAAAAGATTGATGGTATTTAAAATAATGACGAAAGGCATATGTTACTTTAGTATGCAATGCTGGCGGAATTTAAATTTATCTTGCGTTATCTGCTCTTCTATTCTTGTTTAGCCATATAAAGAGTTATGAAAATGTGTGCATGCTCAACACACATTCATATTGACGGGCATGCGCACGAACAATATTACGATCATTCCATATACAACATCATAATCATCAGCATATAATTTGCATAATTTTGTATCTTTTCATCAAAGCTCTCCTTTTCTGTTTTTCTTTAGAGATTTCACTCCTCGTTTCTTTCTTTCTTTCTTTCTTGTCCTTTTTGTTGTTCTTCTTCTTCTATACATTTTTCTTTCTCCGTTTTCTCGTCTCCTTTCGACTATCTTTTTCCTATCGCTTTTCTTCTTTTTCATCTTCTTCTAGTGTTACCCTTTCTTTCTTTCTTTCTTTCTTTCTTCTCTTCCATTCTTCTTCTTCGTCTTCTTCTTATCATTATTGTTCGTGGACTTTTCTTTCTTTTCTTTCATCTGACACTTTGCTTTCGTCTCTTTCACCCTCCTCTTGCTGCTCCCATCTCCGCCTTCTCTTCTACTTCGATCGTTCTTCTTTATTACCTGCTATCTTCTTCTTCTTCTTCTTCTTCTTCTTCTTCTTCTTCTTCTTCTTCTTCTTCTTCTTCTTCTGTAAGCAATTATTCCAAACAATATTTTCTCATAATTTCAAACCCCACATTCTCAATAATTATCCTTCTTTCATCTTTTCCTTCAATTTACCATATTTTGTAAACCTCCGTACTACACTTTCGGCCTCCAACTCCCTCCACAGAATTCCTACCCGACCCTCATTCTACCCAACATTCCACATGCCACGTGCCATCTTCTATCAGTAGATAAAGAGCCAGGCAACCTTGATGCCAGACGACGAAGTGATGTCAAAAATTAAGCATATCAGATTTTGCAACAAAGAGTACGCCGCCAGCTTTCTCTCATCACTCGAGCCCCTTTCTAAAATAAATAAGTATGAGGTTGATGCAAAAGTTTTCAGGGCCATCTTTCGCACAAATTTTATGGAAATCTTAGATGTGTCTCTGAAGTTTACATAACTCTATATTGTTTGCGTGATCAATCCGACGCCACTTGCTATGCGCTGTCTCTATCAGAGCTAGATCAAACCAAAGTGATCATGGCTCTCTACAACGTCCTTCCATTTTTATCTCTGAGCAATGTTTTTTTTTGCTGTTTCTTTTAATCTCTGTTCTGCCAACACTTTACACAAGCTCGTTTGGTATGTTATTTGCTATTTTCCTCTATCCATCTTGCCTCCAATATGTCCTGTGAATGTCAAATTTTCTAAGCCCTCTTTCCTCGTTATGTGCCCTAGAGATTTCAGCTATCTCTTTCTGATGTTAAGTACAAGTGTTTTGTCTCCATTTTTTCTAAAATTTCATCATTGCTCACATGCTCAGTTCGTGATATTCTCAACATCCTTCTGTAGCTCTATAGTTCTTTTGTCTTGTCATTACTTCATCTGTGAGGGGATTTTCCAGTATTCACTGCCACATTGGAAGACCGATAACAGTCCAGTCCTCTTTTTTTGTTTCTAACGAAATTTTCCTGTTTCTTAATACTTTGCTTAGCTTTTGGCAGGCATCTTCCGCTATCCCAATTTTAGCTGTAGCATTTTCCACCCTATTTAAAACACTTTCTAGGTATTTAAAATTCAGCAATTGTTTGATTTTGGTATCCCCAATTTGTAGTTCCCATCTTAGGGGTGTCCCTTTTGCTAACAACCATACATTCTCTCTTCTTACAGATGATGATTAGTTCTTTCTTCTCGCTTTCCTTTCCTACCTTCTGTAGAACTAACCTGGAGTTGCCCATTCCTCATTTTCCAGACTATATCGAAATATCTCCGTGGCCTTGTGGTTAATGAATTGTTGTCCACTGTACAACCACTATCCTACAGCCGAAATATCCCAAGACTCTCGCTATTCTGTCGCTATTTACACGGTAAATATTCTGACGAACTACATTCTTTATTTCCACCGATTCTTACCTTCGCGGCTAAGACCCGCCATACGCTGGATTGAATCATCCCCATTCTGTTCATATTCCATTAGTCAGGAGGAAGCTCGATTCGGACAGCTTCTTTCCAAGAACAGCTACTTTATAGAACAGATTCCCGAGAGGATGCTTTCGCGATCGTTACAATCACTCAACTTTATCAAGTCTAGGATTAACCATTACCTTTCCTCGTAAAGTGCACTTCTTATATCCTCCTCTTACAGGCATCAACCTCATTCACTAACTCTCTACCTTGAGTGGCTTTTGGGCCTTGTCTCCGGAAGTATAAAAATGGCCTCCAAACGTACTTGCTATAACGATATGGTAGAGATGCTCAGTACATACATTGTCAATATGTCGCGCATTCAACCTCCGCATTAATATTAATAATAATAATAATAATAATTTGAATTACTGTCAAAAAACTTGTTTTCTGAAACTTGGTGGCAACTCATATTAAACAAATGTTTTAAAAAATGTTTTTAAAATGCCTAAAAACTTTACACACGGAAATGTATATATTTTTTTTAATATGAATAAAGCTAAAGTTATTATCTCTCAGATAAAACCAAAATTTAACTTCAAAGTAGACAAAATTTATTTCAAATGCGTTTCACAGGTTTTTTTTAGGGGATCCATGGTGTTACCTATTGAAAATAATGAAAATACTAAGAAGATAATGCTTTAGTATCGATTAGACTTGCTGGCACTTAATCCCCAATGTAGGCCTCTAGTTACCATCATCATTATATTTCGATTTCTGCCATGGACACGCTACCTACCAAGTCTACAGGAAGACCTGAGGCATGTGGTGGTGTGTTGTTATGGTTACATTTAATGATTTATTTTTCTAATTCCCATAACATCACTAGCATTTCATGGACAAAGTTTTTTTTTCTTTTTTTTTTAAGCATTCAACCCCAAGCAAGGCAGGAAGCAAAGGGTTTCAGAGTAGGAGCGAGAACAAAGAGAGTGATAGAGGAAAGGATGAAGAGACGGTTAGGGGATAGATCAGGGAGTTCCACAGGCGAAAAGTGCGAGACATGAAGCTATTGGAGTAGAAGAGACGGCTACATTTAGCAGTTTCGACAGTGAAAGGGTGACAGCGAGATGCCAGCCTAGTTGAGCGCTTAAATTCATGAAGCCTGGGAACCAGCGAAAGCAGCTCATCGGAGCAGTTACCATGAAGGTATTTGTAAAAAAGACAGAGGGGGGCAACGGCACGTCTGTGAGAGAGCGGCTGCAGACGAGATGCCAGATCAGAGCTAATTATATTGCATATCCGTCTTTAGATTTTATCAAGGACCTTGAGACAATTAGAAGGGACTCCAGACCATATATGGCAGCAATACTCCATGCAAGGGCGAATGGTTGATTTGTAGATTTGAAGGATCGACTCCGACGAGAAAAAATTCCTGGCGCGGCATAGGGAGCCAACTTTCCTAGCGGTGGACGAAGCTATTGGTTCAATGTATTCGTTCCATCTCAGGTCAGCGAACAATGTGAGACCGAGCAGTCGCAAGGAGGTGCTCCCGTAGAGTTGAGCGTCAGACATTCTAATGGGAGGCAGGGATGGTTCTCTCTGGTGAGTAATAGAGAGCAGTTTTGTTTTTGAGGCATTAAAGTTAACCAGCCAATACCTGCCCCAGTCCACAAACGTTCTTCTTAATGTGTGGGCTCTACTCATCAAGACATTTTTTTGTATTTCTCTTAAGTTGGGATTCCAGGGATTTTTTCAATATGTTGTTGTGTTCCTTTTTTTATCATTCCAAGCGCACCTACTATGACTGATACTATTCTTGTTTTCAATTTCCACATTTTTTCTATTTATTATTATTATTATTATTATTATTATTATTATTATTCTATTCATTATTATTATTAAATTACTTGTTTTTATGCGTTCATTCTTATAGTTTGTTAATTTGTTTATTTATTTACTTAATTTGTTTGTTTTTTTCCTTTCTATACTATTAAGACACAAGTACATTCCCATTTATACAGGCTTACGGCCGTATCACGTTGATACATTGGTTCCGTAGGATCACCGAAGTTAAACAACATCGATCCTGGTCAGTGCCTAGAGGGGAATACCAGGCGCTGTAAGGATGTGTGGGTGGTGTAATGGATAATGACTCGGAATTGTTAATCGGAGAGCCGAGTTCCAATTCCAGTCGAGTTCGTTATATTCATTTACGTTCAAACACCCTTGCGAAAGGTATGAATCCACCTCTTCTCTCCCGGCTATGGATTAATTAGTAAAACTTTATTATTATATATAAAATATTATTATCTACAAAAAAATTACTCACAAAGTATTTAGATTTCAACATTAAATAACCCATAGAGGTGTCGATATGCCTCTAAACAAAAACAACCAACCAACCATTTATACGTTGTGATCGAATTGCTAAGATCGTTACCACTTTATTTTATTTTAATAACTAAGCAATTTAATTATAATAGTCATCAAAGATCAGTAAAGATCAGATTAGAAATGCATAACAAAACAGTTATTTTTTAAAAATGTTTTCAAAGCTCAATATGCAAATTAGTTACTTCCGTTAAACAATAGGACGTAACTTGACAAATATATGACACAAGCTACTTGACGTAAATGATACGATCTTAGTTATTTGATGTCGCAAATTCAACTAATATTTTCTCTCACAAACAGCCAACTTTGCATATCATATTGATTTTTTTCCTCGCTCGAGGCCATATTCCATATTTGAAAGCCTGCCATTCGCCCATGCCTTGAATATTGCTGCCACATATGGTTTGGTGCTCCGACTATATATGTACAGATCCTTAATAAATTCCAAAGAAGAATCTGCAATGTTATTGTTCTTGACCTTGCATCTCGGATTCAGTCACTTCCCTACCGCCGTAATGTAGCTTCCCTGTGCGTTTTTCTATAAATATTTTCATGAGAATTCTTCTGGTGATCTATCCTCTGTGGTACCTAGACATTATGAATTTAATCGCAATACTATATTGGCTGCAAATTCTCATCATTTTACAGTTGAAATGGTTGAATATATCTATAAGTTCTGTGTTAACAGTTTCTTCTCTCGCACTTCTCGCTTGTGGAACTCTCCTCCGGCATATTGCTTCTCTGTCGACTTTGATCTTCAGAAATCTTTTTCTGAATTCTTGTTCTTTTATCATTTTCTCTCTTTAATAATGATTTCTTTTCCTCATATGAATTTAAGCACCGTACTAGACCGGCGACAATACCACATCATTTTACAGATGAAATGGTTAGATGAACCGTAAGTTCTATGTTAACAGTTTCTTCCCTCGCACTTCTCGCTCGTGGAACTCTCTTCCAGCTTCTTGCTTTCCAGTCAAGTTTGATCTTCCAACATTTTCCACTGTCAAATCGTTATCTTCTGTCTCCTTAATTTCTGTTCTTTCATTGCGCAATAACGGATTTTCTTTCATTGTTGCAACAATCTTTTCCTTATATACGTTCACACTTACTACCCCACCCGAGTGTTAGTGGCTCTATTGCCTTGATTGGGGTAAAATGATTTTAAAAAAAATAGATAAATTTAAGTTTCATTGCATTTGAAGAATGTTTTATGTTCACTGCAAAAATGCGACATTACTTTCCGAACAAGCGAATAATTACGAAAGGCAAAAACTGAACATAAAAATAGAACGGATTTGCTAGAAGTATCGTGGCGTAATACAATCTAAGAACTTATTTTCTTAGTTGTCACTAGGGAGGAAGTGTTTGGGATTAATCTAGTCTTTGTAGACGGCGCACCAAACTTGGCGGGTGGGATCATAGGGGGAGCAAGGCGTCTCGGTGAAGAGACAAACAAAATTTCTCAGAAGAGAGTAAGAGAGAGAGAGAGAGAGAGAGAGAGAGAGAGAGAGAGAGAGAGAAAGAGAGAGAGAGTGTGCTAAAAAGAAAGATTGCAAGAGAGAAAGCGTGTGAGAATGAATGAGAATGAGAGAGAGAGAAGGAAAGAGCAAAGTGAGAAAGAATTAGATTAAGAGAGAAGGAGAGAGTGAGAAATCGAGAAAAGGATATAGAGAATTATAAAGAGAAAGTATGAGAAATATGAGAGAGAATATAAGAGAAAGAATGTGCGAATGAGAAAGAGTGAGGGAGAGAGAGAGAAGAAGTGTAAGAATAAGAGGGGAGGACAGAGAAAAGTGAGAAAGAAAGAGAATGAGAGAGAAGAGGTGAGAAGGAGAGAGAAAAATAGAAAGAAAACAAAAGGGAGAGAACAAGAAATTGATATATATATATATATATATATATATATAGAGAGAGAGAGAGAGAGAGTGAGAGAGAGAGAAAGAGAAAGAGAGAAACAGACAGTGAGGAAGAGAGAAAGAAACAGAGATAGATTGATTGCGTTTAAACAGACTGTCGCCTCCGGGTGGTGTCTTCAATGTTCACTTTTATATTTACATAAGCTCTATCTCTGATATTGAGCACTTTATCCCATAAATATAACGTACCTTCAAACTATTTTTTATTAGATATATATATATATTGTAACATACGGTGGGTGTTAATAATAATTATAAATAAATAAATATATATAAGACATTTTTATGTTTATACATTCTTTTTATAGATACAAATATTTAAGTAAATGCTCTGTTTTATAATAAACAATATTAAACAACATTTACCGGCCTGAATGTCCGAGATATTTTCATAGAACATTTTCGTCCTCCGACAGGAATCGAACCTGTATCCTATACGGAACCATCATATAGCCTGACGTGCGTTAACCGTTTCGGCCACAGAGGAGCATTCGGTTAGCAAGGTCGATTTTACTGTCTTTAAGTTGAGAGCTGATGTCATTGGGAAGGTCGTTAATGGAAAATTAAAAACAGCGTATGACTAAGGATGGAGCCCCGGGCGACACCCGCCTTAGTACGACAGGATGTAGACGAGTGGCCGTTCAGGATAAAATTCATTTCGCGATTTGATAGGATCGATTAGATCCCATCAAAAATGTATATAAGCAAAATGTTATTTAGTAGGTGTCTGGAGTACTTTCTGCAGCGATTTAAGCAGTCGACCCTTTTTCCAGCATCTTTAGCGATGGCTCGGATAGATGTATTCCAGCTGAGATTTGGGGTGAACTTGAGTCAAAATAGACACTCAAAGAAAGGAGCCGCTGATAGTACAACCATTCATCGTGACTGGAGAGAGATCAGGATCTGAATGGATGGTGGAAAAGAAATTGAGAGGGATAGCAAAAAAGAAGAACATTGTTATTGGAGAGGAAGTTGCAGAGAACCATAACCACGATCGCTCACGTTCTGGAGGTAAACAATCCATTGAATGATAATGATAAGAACCGTCCTGGATTCGACGATAAACTACGTCCGCGTCCTAGGTAAGACGATAAACTACATCCGCGTCCTAGGTAAGACGATAAACTATATCCGACAGCAAGGTCTTTGATAAGAAGGTTTTGAGGAGCGTGGAACCACCTCTTAATTACTGATGTTCCCAGGTCCACCTTGATCAAGAATGGTAGCACCTGTCAGGGTCCCAGCTATGAGTAAATAGTTAACTCCTCTCCCTTCAAAAAAGGGGTCAAAACACTATGAAAGTATAAAAATTTCCCAAAAAAGTATTGCTGGTATTAGAATACCAGCAATACTTTTTTGTATTTTTTTTTTTACCAGCAATACATTTTTGAAGAAAGAAAAATATTACCAGCAATACATTGTTTGAAAAGAAAATATTACCAGTGATACATTGAAAAGAAAAATATTACCAGTGATACATTGAAAAGAAAAATATTACCAGTAATACATTTTAAAAAAATTACCAGCAATACATTTTGGGGAAAAATATTACCAGCAATACATTTAAAAAAAAAAATATTGCCAACAATATATTTTTTGAAAAAAATATTACCAGCAATAAAAATCTTGGCATTGAATAACCCATTGAGGTTGATATGCCGTAAAACAAACCAAACCAAGTCAATAATAATAATAATACTGCGCCCACATGAAGAGGGGGCTTACCGTAGATCAATAGCTAACAAGCTAGTCTAGAACAGGTAATTCGCTCTTCACTGGGCACTCAAGTGTGTTGGCTCAGTTCCAAACTAAGCTATGCATACAACTCACAGATAAGGAGGGCATCTACCGTAGTGTGATGGCTAACGAGCTGTGCTCGTGTAGGTAATTCGATCCCCCCGGGACAACAGAGATTAAATTAAACTTGATAAAAATACTTCCTGCTATAGCTCTAGTTTCGATGAAGCTCTTGGACGTTTGCTGTGAAGAGATGGCGTATTCATCTTAGAGATGAGTGCTTCGTTCGCGAGTTCGATCCTCAGTTCATGGCCAATGGTGTCTATGGTGCCTGCTGTAGAGCAGTAGTCGATAAATATGTTGCCTGTACAGAGAGATTTATCCACACTGACTGCCCTAATACTATGCACTATGCTCAGAATGGATTAAAGCACTGAGTTCAATCCCTGGGCCGGGCAAGTATGTACTTGGACTCAGCGGAAACCAGGTGAGGCCTAAAGCAGCCAGACGAGATATCTCGCTAGATATGGTCAACACAACTAAAAAAATCGACTTCTGTTAATTAAATGAATGGTTCACTTTGAAATTCCTTGATGTTACCCGCATCGACAAACACCTGATGAAGGCGAAAGGGTACAATGGTCGAAACTTTGTGATAATAACTGCAAAGATGTGGGCAATAGTCCGCATGTGAATGGTAATAATAATGTTAATATTAGCCGTTTCCCTATAAGTAAACATTTGGCATTCATTAACCGAACAGCTAGACGGTTGAAATTTATAAAATCTTTCCCTTAAAAACAATTTTTCATGAAAATAGGTTTTTCAAGTCCAGTAGCTGTTATCGCTCTTTCTAGTAATGACGTGGATTTACTTCCTGATCTTCTATTCGAAGTAGTGAAAAATGAATGTAAATATACTATTTACATTATTCGAACTATTGTCCTCATCTTTGTCGCCATGTTTATCACAACTTTTCGGCCGTTGTACGCTCCGGCCTTCTTCAGGTAGTTGGAATGTCGAAGTGAACCCTTTATTTCGCTCACTGGAGTAGAATGTTCTAGTTTCACGTGCTATGTCTAATGGATGTCGGTTATCTCCTGTTAATTTCCCTCTGAAAGTTCTCCATTGCCTTAACCAGGTATTGAACTCATACTCTTTGGATCCTGTCACTGGATTTAACTAACGCTTTTATCCACTGTGCCATGTGTCCTTGAGCACACATTTAGTTCCTGAAGAAGGCCGGAGCGTATAGTATAACACTTCCTGTCAACAGAGTCACATCCTTAGTTACGGTCACCAATTAATGTAACGCCTTTGGCCGGGCGTCACACCTGGTGGTGTAAGCACGGATATAGGTTTGATCCTCAGGGTCTTAAGACGACATTTTAACAACGAACTAACTCTGCGCTGGTTTATGTTAACGCTGTTTCAATCTGGTTGTTGGTCGCTGACCGCTTCGATCCACATCAGCTCTGCCCACGTTGTGTTCTTGATTTTAGATCAGTGGAAGATCAAATGTCGTCGTAAGGGTAGCCGTGGCGGGTGCTATATTTTAAGAAGAAAAATATCTTCATGACGAAAAATAAAACGAGAGATTCATGGGTTCAATGTTTGGTTTATATAGCTCTTGGTACAACAAAAATTAACCCATCATGCATCAATCTCTACAGTGACATTGGCCATGTCTAAATCTCTGGAGGAGCTGGGTTCAGTCTTGGAATCAAGAACATCTGACGTGGATTCCTGAAGCACTGGATTCGGGCTCTCAGCTATAAGTTCCCTAATGTCATCTGCTTATATGCACTTCAGTCCGTGGAGTCGAATAGTTCTGGGGATTCGGCGATTCCCCAATTTTCATTAATCCCAATAAAGGTTTTCTTTGTTCCCTATTTCTGCTTTCTTAATCAACTTTCCAAATTCTGTCCTTGGAAGTAGTTACAGAGAGTTCTCTCCCTTTAACGCAACACAGACGGGGCTAAATTCTGCCCATTCTTTGCTGGTATTCTAACTCTGCCCATTTTTCAGAGCTGGCATAATTGTCTTTGTCACAAATCTAATTTTTAAAATGCGTAGGTGAAAAGGCGTAGATTATTCTCCTTATTAATTTCAATTCTCTGACGCCATTGCACTTCCCTACTATTACTTCTGTCCAGGGAGAGAACACAAACCAGATTACTGCTTCTCATTTTATCCATCCATTCATTTCTCAATTCGTTTTCGCCAACGAAAATATAATTCCGGTTTGCCGTCCTCGCCAATGACGTGTTTTTCTAATTTCCCAAGAAAGAGATAAAGTCATTTCCTAATTTGATTTACCCGCATGCCAGATTTGCGATGGATAAAAAAGTAAACACTTGATGCATCGTTCCAATTCGTAGAGACGAAACAATCCTGATGGCTCTTCTTTCACTTCCACATTATCACTGAAAATGTCTTTCATCCTCTCTTTCTAACTCTACTTTTGAGCGCCTAAGTTGCGAATGCATAATGTAAGCTCTGTTTAGTGTACTGATTTCGAGTCAAACTGGGTGCCAGAGTGTGGTCGTGTATAATAATAATAATAATAATAATAATAATGACAATTCACGGTTTGCAGATATTAAAGAAACAGTGTTTAAAAAATCTGGCCCCTACCCTCGAATATCAGCATAGATGTTATCCTTGCATTGCTGAATTGTTTACAGTTTATTGATGTATACACCCGCCTTATGGTATCCCACCCAAAGGTAATAATCGGATGGGATCAGATCAGGTGAACATTGTGGTCATAAAATATCTGACTTTCACAAAATTATTTGGTAAGCAAAAGTTTGATTAAATCCAAGAGAATATTCTATTTTTTTTCAGAGATATTTTTCGTATGTTAATTCCGAAAAGAAAGAAATAAAAAATTATGAAAAATATGGCATGTTATGACATTTTTAAATACCTAGGGAACTTTTAGGACACCCTATATATATATATATATATATATATATATATATATATATATATAAAAAGGATGCGTGTGTGTGTGTGTGTGTGTGTGTGTGTGTGTGTGTGTGTAACGAATACACGGCCGCAATTTTCGACGGATTTGCAACAAAATTTACATGCACATGCTCCAAGTTAGTAAAAAGGCCAAGACCGACGTTGCATTTCCCAACTCCCATCTATAGTGGAAATAATCGATTTTTTCATGCTTCTACCTCAGTTTTCATGTAGTTTGCGGTCATTTTCTACTGGCCAGAGTGAGAGCTTACAGCTGGCTGCCACGAATAGGCAGGAAGATTCTATTGGCCAGCGTGAGAGCCAACAGCTGACTGACACGAATGTTAACTAGCATGCTAGCATGCAAAAAAAATCGATAGCTGCATTCGTCACAAGTGGGAAAAATTTAAATCTGCATGGCACTTTACTCCAATTGGCTCATTCGTTTGCTTAATCTCAACTTTGATTCTGATTCCGCAGAACTGATCGTTTTGTGTTCATTTTGTTTGGTTCTTTTTCGTAACAGATTTAAAGTTTAATATAGAGCTTAGAAAAAATTCGCAGTGTGAGATAGGCAAGAAGTAAGGCATGTAGCAACATCAGCACGGCAAAGGGCACTCCTTTAAAGGCAAGGAAGGGCAAAAATATTTTAAGTCAAGTGATAGCGATTGCTGTATGAGTCGTACGATTTTTGAATCAAGCACGGACAACGCCGGGCCATGCTGCTCGTATATATATATATATGAATAATTATTTATATTCCGGCCGGTAAATATAATTAATATTGTTTAATTAAAAACACAGCATTTACTTAAAAAAATTATATCTATAAAAATAACGTATAAACAGAATATATATATATATATATATATTTATTAAAAAATTGAAACCAACCGTTAGTAAAGTAAATTATGAATGCTGCACTAATGTTTTAAAATGTTTACAGTAGACAGTTTAACATCTTTAGATTTGAAGTAATAGTTTTTTTTTTAAAGACACATGGCCATTTAAAAACTTAGTTACCTCCCCTGACGTTTAAATCGTTAAATTTAAATCCTTCGGTATATAACCTTAGCGTTTCTTACTTCACAGTTAAAAAAAAATTACTTTCAGATGAACACAACAATTTTATCTTACGAAAAAAAAACAACAAAAAAACAAACAAAACAACACACTGATGATGACGTTGTGCTAATGTCGAGAGTACTCCGAATAAATGAATAGGTATCAACATGGTGATTTTCCATCTTCCTCTAATAAGGACGCTAAGAAGCTTGTCCGTGGATATGACAGGATCCTATTGAAAATAAGTAGACAAAACTTGTCTAAATTATTCAATGAGTTACGTCTCTCTCTCTCTCTCTCTCTCTCTCTCTATATATATATATA